>VZTI01001648.1:4743261-4815062 GCA_013397865.1 Struthidea cinerea | reverse complement strand
GCTTTTTAGCACCTACACCCAGGAACCTTTCAATCTGGTCACGGATTCTGCCTATGTGGCCGACCTAGCAAAGCAGTTGGGTTATTCAGTTTTGAAGGAGGTTGGCAATGCTGATCTGTTTCATTTGCTGAAGACCCTGTGGTGTGTCATTCAGGATCGGGTTCATCCATATTACATTCTGCATGTAAGGAGTCATACCAATTTGCCAGGGTCCATAGCAGAAGGTAACGTGAGGGCTGACAAGTTGGCTAACCCGGCGTGGGTAGCACCTCAGCCTGATACACTCACGCAGGCCAAGGCATTGCATGGGTTTTTCCATCAGAACGCACATACCCTGCAGAAGCAGTTCCAGTTGACGCCAGCTGAGGCACGTGACATTGTCGAGTCGTGCAACGACTGTCACGCACTTGCTGTGCCTTTGCTGGCGGGGGTAAACCCCAGGGGTCTTAGGGCCTTGGAGATTTGGCAGACTGACGTCACCCAAGTTGCCGAATTTGGCCGGCTCAAGTATGTGCATGTCACGGTGGACACCTGCTCTTCTGCCATGTGGGCTTCTGCTCACACTGGAGAAAAGAGCCGCGATGTCATTGCCCACTGGAGGCAGGCCTTTGCCGTTCTAGGCATACCTTCTGCTGTGAAGACCAACAGTGGTCCTGCTTACGCCTCAAAAGAGGTGAGGCAGTTCCTGCAGTTGTGGGGTGTGTCACACAAGTTTGGTATTCCTCATTCTCCGACTGGCCAAGCTATTGTAGAACGCGCTCATGGTACTCTGAAGCGGGTTCTTCAAAAACAAAAATGGGGAATGCAGGGTGAAACCCCGCACAGTCGGTTGGCAAAAGCTTTGTGTACCATCAATCACCTTATGGTACCGCAGAATTCTAATAATCCTGTCATTTTGAACCATCACCTCTCGTTACAGGCTTCGGACGAGGCACAGCAGCCTTGAGTGAAGGTTCGGGTACAGAATTTAGTCACCAAGCAGTGGGAAGGTCCCTATGACCTTATCGCTTCGGGGCGCGGGTATGCTTGTGTATCCACAGACACTGGGGTGCGCTGGGTACCTGCAAAGTGTGTCCGTCCTGACCTGCGACCGCACAGGCAAAATCCAGCTGACAGGCAGGGTGGAAGCTGTGACCAGACTGAAAGTCATCAAGTGGGTGGAACACTGAGTGATGATTCAGATGCAGATGATATGGGTGATCACTCTGATGGTCCTTCCACAAGCAGAGATTGAACATTGTTCATTTTTCCATTTTTTTTCTTTGTAAANTCGGGCCGCGGGTATGCTTGTGTATCCACAGACACTGGGGTGCGCTGGGTACCTGCAAAGTGTGTCCGTCCTGACCTGCGACCGCACAGGCAAAATCCAGCTGACAGGCAGGGTGGAAGCTGTGACCAGAATGAAAGTCATCAAGTGGGTGGAACACTGAGTGATGATTCAGATGCAGATGATATGGGTGATCACTCTGATGGTCCTTCCACAAGCAGAGATTGAACATTGTTCATTTTTCCATTTTTTTTCTTTGTAAAGGAAAAAGGGTGAGATGTCGCCCTGAGTTTTGCAGTCTTTTGATGTTTTCATTTCTGTGATAGAATTTCTCATGCACTTTTCTGTAAACAGCCATGTGTTTTGCTAACTGTCCTTATTGTTTTTCATTCTTTTCTCCTAAGGCAGAGAAATATGATAGACTTTTCGTTTGGCCCGTGTGACTGGGGAGGTGGTAACCTTATCCTCCAATCCACGGTTGTTTCTAAAAAGATATATAAATGACCGAATAAAGAAGGCTGGGGGTTATTCCTGGCTGCTTGTCCTGTCCTGAACTGAGTTGAGTCTGCGTGCTTCTTTTCATGTCCAAGTGCGACAGACATTTCACCTAAAGGAGAATGATCCAGGGGATAGAATAAACAGGAACAAGGAATCTAAAATAAGAAATCTAACTAGAAAAATGAGCTCTTGATATCAGAGCTCACTTAAATTTTCAGGAAAAAATGTGATTGGCCAAGCGGAACTATGTTATGCACGTTTATAGGTAATTTTAGCAAGCAGCCTTTTAAAAATAAAACAGCTCTTATAACTCTGAATTTTATTTATACATAATTTTCAGGGGTAAGTATTCCTTGGAAGCTCACTAGTAATTATTTGGAGCCCCAAAACAAGAATTGTGAGTTAGACATTAATCCTGTTTCTGATTTTTCTATAATCGTCCATAAAATTAGTTTCTTTAGAGTGTACATTTTCAACAGCAGTCTTCCAGTAGCAGTAAAGCCAAAGCAAGTGCTTGAAACCAATGTGTACAACTGTCAGGTACAAAGTAAGACAAATTGTAGTTACAAAGACAAGCGGGGAAAAACGGTATGCCACAATTATTGAAAAATAAAGAACCTAATGGTTCTTGAACAACTGCAGCTACAAGAGGAGGAAGAGAATATGTAACTGTTAAAAAATCACAACAGGGTGTCAGTGGGCCAAGTATCTTCTGGGTCCTCCTATGCTTTCCAGTTTAACAAGTCTTTTTATAGTGGCAAAGGAGGGGAAACATGGTATCCAGAAAGTTGGAGAACAAAACAGAAGAACACAATCAGTGGAGCAAGAATGGTTTCCAGCTGCACAGCCTGGTGCACATATCACATGTGATCCGTGATGTTAATTTTTTCTGCTAAGTGCTTTCTGAAGGGCAAGGTCTGACCCAGCAGAGACTCCAGGTGCGTAGCTCAGGGCTGTGCTCTATGCATTTGTTTGGCAATGTCATAACGCAAGTCTCCCAGCTCCACACCAGCCATGCATCCTCTAAAAGGATCCTTGACTCCGTATCTCATGACTGGTCCAGAAATTACTTGTGTGCCAATTTAGAAGTGTCACTGCTCCCTCCTCTGCTGCTGCTTTGTGGCATCTATTTAAGGACTGAGACACCAGTTTATTTTACCTAGATTTTTGTTAGTATGTTTGAAAGAAGTAGGAGAACTTGATTCTCTCAAGTTAGCTACCCATTGAGCAGGACACAAATCAGGCAACGTGGTTGTAGGCAGCAGTGGCAGCTGCTTCAGTTCAGGATAGTTTCAGAGAACACATGAGAGAGAGACAATACTACAAATTACATCTGCATTCATCACTGCTTTACCAGAGCAGGGCAGGGACTTGTGTCCAGACAAGGAAAGCCTGCATCTGTACTCTTTTTTTTTGCTTCTTTTTTTTTTTTTTTTTTTTTTTTTTTTTTTTTTTTTTTTTTTTTTTTTTTTTTTTTTTCTTTTGCTTCCTTTTTTTTGCAGTGCTGGCTGCTTGGGCAGGAAGAATTTTCCAGCATGACAGTTGGCAAACCCACAACATGACAGACTACCACAGATGCTTCCTGCTGCTACCATATAGATTTTCTCTTAAATATTACTTGTGTGGCTGATGCACAGAGAAAAATGAAGGGAGTAGTAGTAGTTTCAGACTCTCTTGTTTTATTATTGAATACATTGTTCTGCTTGTGTGCCTGTATCAAGTACAAAAGCTGCCACCATAAATGAGACACTTGTCTGATACCGAAAAGAGTGGTGTTGTTACATCTTGTCGAATCATGCTTATAAAATGGTAAAAATCTAATCAACAGGCCCTATTCCACCTATGCACATATAGTGGGTCATTCTGGGGGTAGAAAGTCTAAACTACAAATACCTTCCCCATTCCAATTATTCTTTTTTAAAACTCCCTTTCCTCTCTTGCAGGAAGGCTGCATACATACATAGCTGGATGTGTGTCAGCTTGTGTCAACCCCTTCTTGCAGGGGCTCTAATATTATGAAATTTTGTGCTGATCTGAGCATAAAGACTGGTTTTGTTTCAGAGAAGGACAACTTCTGAATGGCTGAACAAGCCATGTACCATAGAGTGGAGTGAAGCAGAAGGAGGTATCTGCTTAGTATCACAAAATGGAGCCAGGAAGAACGCCCCAAATTTTCTCATTAGAACAAGTTTACAAAGAAACCCCTCAGGCTCCCAGTAGCATTCTGTTGTATCACAGAACGCTACCTGATTTTGTCATCTTGCACATTACTAATTGCAAGGCTGCAGCATACGGACACAGTGTATGCAGAATCTCCATCACAATCCAATTGCAATTCCCCAGGGTGTTTTACAGTGGCAATTAGCAATACAGGTACCATGGAGACTGGTCCCAGCTGCAGGGAGAGTCAACAGGGCCACACAGCAGATGAGATATGCAGCAAATCCCTGCAATTCCCTTTCAAAGTTAACAGGAATACCTGGGTGCCACAGCTTTTGCCGGTGTAGTAGCAGGAATTGCCCAGGGAGCATGGTCCAGTGGCTTCTGCCTGTTCAGAACTGACCCAGGCAGTTTTCCATCAATATGCTGTGAGGCTGCAACCTAACAAGTGTTTTCACACCACACAAGCTTTCTGATGGAGACAAAATACTAAATTCAGGCTAAAATGATCAGAAGGAAGCCTGTTGGAGACAACAGCACTGACTTACTCTGTGCACTCCATACATTTTTTCCCCCCAATTCTTGCTTAGAAATTGTTTGCTAGCTACTTTTACTGTAGTTTAAGAGAATTCATCTTTAACTAGGTTTTTGTTTTGAGGAACATAGACTATTGTTAGTGTAAGCAGCTTGTTCTTGCATCCATAATACAGACACTGTTATTAGAACTTCCCAGCTGTTGCCAGAAAAGGGTCCTACATGCTTGCTACAAGAGCTGCCTTCAAGATCACTCCTGCTGCAAGGACGTTTTCTTGCCCTAGTATTCAATATGATCGTGAAACTTTATGTCTTCACCAAAAATATATGAACACTTGCAGATAGGCACTTTTTACTGTGACACACCACTTAATTATGTTATCCATGTTTAATTTTGGTATTTTAAATAAAAATCATTAGATTAAGTTTCTTGCATCAGTTTACCAAGAACAGTTAGGTGTTCTAGTTTTGTTACCCTCCCTCAAACCTTTCATCCCTTAAGTGAAATCCTAGAATGATTCATAGTGGTTGTCAAATTTTGGTATTCAGATTCCCAGCACAGATCATAGTAGGTTCTTCTCCCAACCAAAACAATAAGTAAAGGTGACTGAAATAAGTATGTAGCATAAGTATGAACTGATAGAGGGCATAGTTTGTAGTGCTCCTAACGTTACTGCCTCAGGCTGGATAAATCTGCTTTAAAACACAAGCTTTTCAACCTGTATATTTATTCATGCCTTTTGCTCCTCTTACTCCTATCCTGTTACCATGCTTTTCTTCCGCAAAAGTTTTCAGCAACTTTCTCATTGGTCATATATATCCTTCCACTCTCACCTTTCAACTCCTACTTGCTTCATCTACAGTACCATGGTGGTTCATTCCTCCAGCTCTAGACTGTGGCAGCAGGTGTCGCAGAGGGAGCATTTCTGTGCTGGAGCTTTTGCTGTGCAGAGAAGAGCCCACAACACCAGCCTGCAGCAGCAATCTACCCAGAAGTGGTTCCAGTGTGGCTGACCACACTGTCACAGAAGCTGTTGAAATGGCACAACGGAGGGAACACTGCAGGAAGAGAGGAGTGGTAACCTGGGCCAGCATCACATACTACAAACCCCACTGTGTAAAAGGCTCAGCTGCAACCCAATCACATCCCTGCAATGAGGCAGAGCAGTTTGCTTAGAAAAGCTACAGTTTTGCTTGAAAGCTGACGAGGCTGACTCTATAGCTACTTATAAGTTGAACTTGTCTATGCTCTCTGCTGGGATAGCAAAAGAGATCCCCAACACCAGGAGATCCTCCTTGACAGGTGTCAAAGCTTGTTCAAAAGCTTGGAGATGGCAGAGTATCAGCAGCAACAGGCACGAACAGAAAAATAACAAATTTCATTCTTCGAAAAGGCTAAGCCCTTTCATTTCATAACACTAAAGCAAACCTCTTGAGCTGTATATTTTTATTAGGATGCTTAGTACTTAAAAAAATTTTTCCATGAAGTTTCCTCTAAGGCCTGATTTCTGAGTTACAGCACAATCGTCAAGCCTTACAAGACTAAAGCAAGGCAAGAAAACCACGGGAGCACTTCTGTTGTATTTGGCAATCTCCCAAATGTAGTCAGTTTGGAAATAGCTATCTATGGCTTAACTGCCGGACTTGGATTGATTCCAAGTGCAATGTTTGAAATTGGGTTTATGATAGCACACAAGTGTGTCCAAGCATTTACATCTCTGACAATGATTGTCAGAGATGAAGCATGACTTTGGAAAACAAACACTGAGGGGTCTATTGGTCGTGCTGATTGCCTTTGGGGACAGTAATGAAGAAAACCAATGTGAAATAGTGTTCTCAAGTGGTATTTTATCAGCTCATACTCCTCATCCAGTGATCAAAAAACCTGTAGCACTTCTTCATTCAAACATATAAAATGCTGATTGTGTTGATTGGTATCAAGCTGACACTTGATCATTTAGTTGATATTCAGACTTGGACTGTTTATGGCCCTTTTGAAAAAGATTGAAGTCAGTGAGATTTAAAGCTATAATAACTGTATTCAAGTACTGACATACCTACAGAACTGGCTGGGCACCCCTGCTAGCCCAAGCTCTTTAAAAACAGCAGTTCAGAATACTTTTAACCTCCTGCTGTAGAGTTATCTTCTATTGAATCATTGGTACTTCTGAAATGAAACATGCTTCAATATATTGACTCTACAGCTGAAAATTCAGTTTTCTGCACCTTTAAGGTACAGAGCCATTACACAGCATATTGGAACTTAGTGTTGTAGGCACTCCCCCACATCCTCTAAACATACTTGTCTGAAATATGTTTTAGTTTCAAAAGTAACGTGTTATTTCTAACAAAAAAAGACCATGTTTGTGTTTTGCAGAAACTCAGCTATTTTTTCAATAGTTAGAATGTCAAATTTCGGTTTGAATCATCTCATTACTATAACGTTCGATCAGCCAGCCAGCTAGTTTTACCATGCAGCCTATATATGGACTCTTCGAAACTTTTTCCTATTGCAACTTTTTTTAAGATCAAAAAGTTTTGTAATGTCAGTCTTCCTACATTAGCATTTAAAGTTTTATAGGCAATTATGTGAGAACCAATAAAAAGAGAATCCAACCCTGATATAACACAAAGTTCTTCAAGTGTAGCAAAGTATTTCTGCAACTCAAGGTAGAAGAAGGGAGCATTTGCATGCAACATCAGAACTGATATGGCATTTCTTTTAATTTCACCAATACTTTGCTCAATTAAATAGAAGCCTGTAACACCACCAGTCCATGAACTAAAGTAAGCAGGAAAGTCAGCTTCTCAATTCCATGTAAATTATAGTCTTCCATGACTAAAAACATACGCTTCAGTGCTCTTTGTTCTTGATCCATTAGAATAATATAGATTTCATTAACTTTATACGCCTGCAAGAGAACCTTCTTTTTTTAGAAGCTGATCTTAAACACTTAAAACCAGAAAAAAACAGGTTCTTTGAAGAGAGTCCTAAGTAGAGAGCAGGGCAATGAAACCACACAAATCTTCAAATAAGGCAGTGTTTCATTTTTCTTAGAAACAGCTACAATTTTTTTCTTTATACACCTGAAAGAGCCAAATAACAGAATGAGAAATCCACTCCTTGAGGAGCAGCTGATTTCCACAGCTCTGCAGCTTTTGGAGATCATGTTAAAATCTGTGGGCTTTTCTATGAACTACAGATATCCAGTCATCATTCAAAAAGGTTTACTAGAGCAGAAGTGATCCAAGCTCTGCTATCACAGTAAGCAAACAAGCAGGCAAATACCAGCAAGACTTTTGGTCAGTTTAAGGTCAGTTTAAGGTCAGCTTAAGATAAGGGAAAGAAAATAGACAGTTGCTTTCTTGCTTTGCCTCAGGATTGATCATTCCAGAGACTGATTTCTTTGTTGAATTCCATTTATGTATAGAAATAATATCCATGAGGATAATGGAGAAACCCCATAGAATTACACCTCCTGCTCAAGAATTTCAGGATCAGAGAATCACTGAGGTTGACAGGGGCCTCTGCAGGTTATCTACTCCAAACCCCTGCTAAAAGCAGCATTGGCTACAGCAGGTTGCTCAGGGCTGTGTCTAGCTGAGTTCTGAGTGTCTCCAAGGATGAAGACTCCATAAACTCTCTGTGTGTTTCCTTGTGTTCAGGCACTGTTTCATGTGCTGTCACTTGTGACTGGCTGGGAAAATCAGAAACCGATTTCTTATAACGGAATCAATTTAGCTATGTTCTGCTAAGACATGAAGGGCTTTCTAGAATCTTTATGTGCTAAGTAACCAGCCAAGCCATTCTGGCGTTATTTGGGCTTCACATTCTTTTGGGCTTAAAAATTTTGTAATGAAACTCATACTGTTGTTTTTCTAATTGGGAAAAAAGCTGTCCCTCTCTCTAATTCTTCCTTTTCCCAAAGCTAGTTCTTTCCATACATCTTGTTGAAAGAGCTCTCCTTTGAGTTGCTCTGGGCTACAGAACTGAAAGATGCTACCATATAAAAAGCACTCCCAAAATTTACTGATAGTGGGTGAGATCTTGAAGAAGAAAGCAGAAGAGAGGATCAAAAGGCACGATAGAAATATGATAAAGGAGACAAATCCACAACTGCACGTCTTATCCCATCTGTCCTTCACTGATTTCCTACAATCCTCCTTGGCAGACTGGAAGGGGGAAGACAGGAAGGGGATACCAAGTTGTAAATCATGTCTATATACTGCTAGATTTACTAGAACAGAGCCTAGTTGATTTGGCAAAAGGAAAGAAGCTAAGAATGACTCATCTTTTGGGGAAACTAAAATATGACCAAAGGTACCTTTTCCAGAATTTTCTTTTTATTTAAAAACACTTGTTTATTCAAGTGCTTTTTGGATGATGGTCCTCAATGCATTAAACTGCTGCACTGGTCAGAATATTAATGACCAATACATGGCAAGTGATTAAAGACATATCTTCCCACCTCTAAAGCAGTGTTGTCCAAAGCCAAACCCCGGGTTCTACCGAAGTATCAGTTCAGAGATTTTCCTATTTCATGCGTTCTGTGCCTGACTCATGTATCCTTTGACAGGTCCTCTGACAAGGATCTGAATCTCGTAAATTGTTCATTTTGCAGAGTCTGTCCTAAAATACATAGCACAAAAACACTATGCACTAGCTGCCAGCACAGTATTCAAAATAAGCTATGTATTTCCCCACAAACATCTGCCAAATACAGGCTTACCTTCAGGAGATCTTGCAACTACCTTAGGTCATAACTGAAGAGGCTTTGTACCTAACAGCCATCAGAGCAAACAACTTGTGGAAAACTGAGAATATCAAGTTAAATCCTATATTTGTAAAACTGGAATTGTCAAAGATAACAAACACATCTTCTGCGGTTTATTTGTAGAGTGGCTTTGTGTTTTCATTGTATCTTAAATCAAAAGCTTTGCGAGGCTTTCCACACAAAGCATTTGAACTGTACACCCTGATTCTCTACAAGAGACTGAAAGCTTTAAAACAGGAAAAGCCAGTATTCACTCTGTGCCTGAGCAGTTGCCATAGAGTGAATCCAAGACCGTGCCTTTGCCAAGGAGGAAGCCATAGAAAAGTTTACTCTATGATCATACTTACAGTCTTGCAGCATACTTCAGCTTCATGCCCTGCAAGAGAGGCAGCCTAGGAAAGCAGATGAAGATTTCAGAATAGTTAGATGCTGCTACCTTTGCAAGGGCTTAAAGGGATCCAGAATGCATACTTCCATTTTAGTGAGCAACTGCTGCTTTGGGTTTGGATTGACACTTGTCATTACACTAGAATGTGAGATGATGTTCCAGTACTCCAGAATGTACAATTCCACCAAAAGCTATTCCAGAATTCCCAGAAATATTCCTTTTAGTTATTTTTCCAAGCTCGAAGTCCCATTGTCTTCCATTTGGGGCAAGTCAAGGAACCCTTTTCAAACTAATAATTGTATCGATTTTGTAGAAAACTCTACATTAGGTGCATGTAACAGAAGTAAAGGGTCACTATCCAGTGACTACCGTCTACATGCTGTCTTTTTTCAGTTGTCTAAGCACATCCCATCATTTTCTAAGCAAACCCTCATCTTGGAGCAAAAAGGACAAATAGTACCTGTAGAAGGCTTCTGTTTCAGACACTAAGTCATACCTCCTTGATGGATGCTGCAAACTCTTGAGGAAGGTGGTTACGTATTTCTGTATACAGTTCAGGGGAGAAGATGGCAGAAACATCTCTAAGGCTCTTTATTCTGGCCCAGAATTTCTCATGATAGGGCCCTGAATAAGCAGGCCTAATCACTCTGGAGGTAAGTTGGAGCTGGACCCTCCATGCTGGCCAGGCTCATCCAACAAAGTTAAGGTACTTCAGTGAGGGCTTGAAATCTGTAAGATCAGAAGAGATGCACTGCTGGGGGAGATGGTCAGGTGGAAAAAAAAAGGAGCTCTTTAAAACCAAGTATTTGCATCAGAAAAGTAGTACAGACATTAAGATATTCTACTTTAATTTATGTAATGCTTATTATGATCTGAATTATTTTAGAGCTCTGCAGAGGCTAGAACTACTAGCAGTAGAAATTGAACTTATCAGGCCTTTGGAATCTCTTTCCAATACTCAGCCATACACAAGTTATCCTTCTATGAATATTACATTTGCTTGCTTACTTCAAAACACATTGGAAAATTTGCTGTAATTCTAAGAAAGCCTCCAAGTATGTTATTTCATATTTTTTTGGCTGCTTGTACTTGCTACAGACCCCTGCATTTACCCACTCATTCAGCATTAAGGCATTAGTTTCCATTATTCTCTCCAGACTACTCCATGATGCAGCATTTTCCTCTTCCTGTTGAGGCCAATACAGAAAAAAAATGAGTCCTCTTGTATTACCATTTTCATCCCTCCTTCAGAACCAAGATGAGGAGCCCTAACATATACACAACTACAGTAGACATCCCACCCAGGAAACCACATTTTAAGCCACTCCAAATAGCAGTCAACCTAGAAGTGAGTTTCTGTTCAAAGTCACTATTGCTCCACCATGTACACTATATACCATGACCTCTTGAAAGCGAATGAGAGTAAAATTGTAGCAGGAGATATTTTATAGAACTGGCATGCATTTCAGGTTTAAATCAGTACTGTACTGACATACAAGAATTTCAGTCCCCATACAGACTGAGATGAACAGCACTTTTTATTTATTTCAGTTACAAGAAGAAAGACAAGTAAACCTTACAACCAGCAAGGCAATGAAGGCCTCATGAGCTTAGTGAAAACCATTTCATAATCTAGGCAACATTATGATTTCTTGAGATCACAAAGGAAGCATACCCCCCTCTTAAACAACTTTTCCTTATTTCTGTAAGGAAGTTTCCTGTAAGAACAGCACACTGATGTTAACAGAATCAAGAGGGACCATCGATGTACAAAGCCTACATTCACCCTCCCACCCCCCACAAAAGGCTTAAGTGTAGATTTTATTCCAAAAAAGATAACATGCAGTCATGATCACACCTAGAGAAGAGGGGAAAATTAACGTCTGTTTGGAAATGAAGTCAAATCATTACTCATTAATGAAGTTAAATGAAGATACTTTTTCACATGGCAGTGTACTTGACAGGTAAAGATAACTCCCCTTATCTTAAGCCAATGCTCATCTGACTTTTGTAGTGAAGAGAAAATAGCTTACATAAAAATTTACCCCCCTACCAAGCGCTCTAGATAAGAACTACGATGTAAGAAAAGTGCTAGAAACATGGGAGAAATTACTATACAAAGTGACATGTGCAACCCCCCACCCTCGACCCCCTTGCCTAGAATTCAGTGTATTTACTGAAGTACAATAGAAAAGATGGAATTCTGGAGTGGTTGACAGTGGGATACAGTGCTACAGGTTGAACAATATCCACTAAAGGACAACCCCAAGCATGCATGTATCCCACCACAAGGGAAAGATATGCTTGAGCTTCCCAACCTGCTCATTTCTGCAGTTTGCTCTAGTATCATCTCCTTCCTCATTACCAACTTAATCCTTGCAGTCCTTTGAAGGGACCACTGTAAAAAATGTCCATAATTCTGGATTATTTGACAAAAGGATTCACTTGCTATTTTAAAGAGTACAGAGCCGGAAAAAGAAAATCTTACAACTCATGTCTTCTCTTGCTCTTTTAAGTAGTATTGGACCTAGAAAACATGAGGAAGTACCAGACCAAGTACTATTTCATCATCCTTCGCTGTTTGAGCAATACAGCAGAGGCAGACCATAACTTCTTCAGTCAATCTCTAGTCGGTCAGTTCTGGTGCATTTCACCTGTGCTTTATGTCAGTTCTCAGTCTCCCTCACTTAAGCAGTCAGGGAGACATTTATTACACAGTACTCACAGTAAGTCTCAGAATTTCAGGCAGACCTATAAATTCCCCAGGAGTATCCTTTTGGCTCAGTGAAGACTTTTGAGTACCTTAACTTACATTCATTCTGGAGGCAGCCACCATGATTCCATTTACCCAAAGAGCTATTTGGAGTGGGGCTGTTACCATCTTGAAATTGCAGTTTAAACGTAACCAGTAACACAAAAGAGTACTTTCTGTATTTCCAGTGAAGGAGCTGAGAAAAAAAAAATCTGTAAGAAACCATTGCTGCAATTTTATTTTAACAAAAGGGCAGATTTATTCATGTTTACAAACAAGTTTCAAAAACAAAAAGGAGAACATGTATGCTACCCACTAACAACCTTTCAAAATGCCAACAGCCCTCATGCTGCATGAAGGATTCTATAGATTAGAAAAAAATCACAGTTCCACTCACAGTTCACCAAGACAGCACTAAACTAACATGATTAGACAAAAACAAAGGACTAAGATTCTGATGTATTTTGATTTAATCCATTTTGCCCGAGATAACAGAAATATTTCAAGCAAGTTCCATCACGTATTGATGTCCTGCATTAAACAATCCTACTAAGTTCTGAACAAAAGTTATTCATTAAGTTTCTCAAAATTTTTAAAAATTAAACAGTTGTTTCAAAACCATTAAGTAGTAAATGTATTTAAGAAACTAATTAGGACAGAGGCCATAACTTCATTAGAACACCACTGCTCATGTTTTTACAAAGCATTAGTGTTATCTATTTGGCTATTAGTAGTAGCAATTTATCTACAATATTTAACAAGGTAAATTGCAGGCAAAATTTAGTACAGTTTCAATAGAAACACCCTTTTCCTGAAAATACAGCAGTATTTGAAGGACTAGTTTTTTTGGTTTTTTTGTTTTGTTTTTTTTTCTTCTCTGCATCATTTATAAGGAAGCTTCCCATCTATGAACAGGAACAAAAAAGTATCTACAAACCTTGTAAACAGATCTGTATCATTTATAAACATAAATAATCCAAATTATTAACAGCCAACAGCAGAAATTAAAGTATCAATTCAATGATCCAGGGCCTCCTTGCCCTTCCCAGCTTTCCCCTCAGAAAAGGATCATGATAAACTAAAGCTCTGCTAACACACTGTTCAGGACCATTCTTAGTACAACAGATGATCCACAGGTCACTTATGCTGAGTTACTGTTTATCTGTCAGAGTTCATTATTACTCCCACCCCCAGAAAAGCACCCTCCAGTCTGGCAGAAAGCTTTTTTTAAAAAAATAAATCTACATTCGTACAAGTGTTTCTTCTGTTGAAGTCCGAGACAAGAATATCATCTTGTCCATCATAATGTGTGAAGAGACCCAGTTTCAATTTCTTTACAATGCAGCTAGTGTGTTAACATTCAGCTTACAATCAGAGTGATGTTTCCAAACTATGTAGTGGGCTCCCTGGGGATGAAGAGGTAGCAGACTTGTTCTTGTCTGTTGTAAGGTGAATTCCACTGTCAACCGCATTGTTATTTCTATTGGGAGAGGGAGGGGGACTAGAGTTGCGTTTTGTTGGAGCATCATCTTCAGCATCAGTGTCATCAATAAGGGGAATATGAGGCTCGGAGTCTTCTATTCTAAACTCAGGATGCGTCATAAAATTGTGAATTGAACTTCGTGTCTCAGGTTTCTCTAGCCCCTCGTACAAGGAGCTACGAAATGCATTCACCACTCGGATCTGTAAACAAAGTAAAAATGTTGTTAAAATGCTGCAGATTTACTGAGAATGGCATGGCTCTTATGAGTTTGAATCCACAAACAGCTAGACATGAGTGAATCAAACTGGTATGATGCAGTGGAACTTGCAATAAACTGTAAAAAATGAAGAGCATTTCAGTAGAGCACTGCCAGTACACAGTAGGAATAAAAATTGTGAAAGTACTGCAAAAAGCTGAAGGGCCCTAAAAATTCAGACATGGCACTAGAATCGTTTAATTATTTAACATGGGCGAAGCATTTTCCAGAAGTAAGGCCAACAAATATTTACTTATTCACAAATTAAATATATCTCAATGCGTGTTTTTTATTGAATATTTGGGTGAGATTGGAGGGAGGGAAGGAGGGGAGAGGCTGAAAATAAGTTAGGGGATAAAAGGGTCACTAATTCTCATGCTAGGAAATAGGATGTCAACTGACTATGAAAAAGCCAAGCAAGTGTAAGCCAATGTCACAATGAACGAACATTTACAAAGTCATGCAAAAAAGGATACCGCTGTAACAGCTGTAAATATTCGAGTATATAGCCATTTACCACGCTAGAGAAAGCTCCTTAGTGAACGTGCTTTGGAAACTTAAGACCAGAACTAGGAAATTGAATACTGTATTGTGCGGTTTAGTAGCCAGGACAGTTTGTAACTTCTAAGAGACTACTGAAGTAGCGCCAAGTATGAGAAAAGCAGGATGATCAGCCTTTGCACGAGTCTTCAATTCACACTGAATTCATGGACAAAATTCCCAGGCTGAGGACTGTTTTGTGTCTTTTTGTTGTTAAATATTTTTTGAATAAGAAAGCTAAGCTAACAGAATTCATAAATAAACCTTTCATAGTTAAATTACATAGAAAAAAATTACAGCTTTGTTTTGCAAATTGTGCATGTCCAGGCTGACGTGAATTTAAGCTTTCCAAACTATTATTTGAATGATGAAACCAGCTGCCCACACCCCCCCTCTCTCCCATGCCCCATGGTTCCCTGACCGACTAGAGAAATTCAGGATTCATTCTTGAACTGATAAAACAAGTAAAGCAAGGCAGAAGTCATTGACCCATTTGTCCAACACTTTTCCTGATAGTTTCCCCCTACTGTTGACTCCCTATTCAATTCTCAACATCCCTACCCTGAGCACATCTCCAACAAAGCAATGTGAAATACTGTTACATAGTAAGCAGCAGAGCAATTCTGTAGTAAACAAGAACTTGCTGTTACGAACAGCTAGTCAAATTTAAAGCTTTTTTTAGTGCATCCAAGATGACTTGTTTCAAGCTGAGAAATACATCATGACTAGTGCTTCCAGTGTTCCTTGACAGAAAAAATAAAGTGACTTCCAGGTAAAGGAATGAAAAGCTGGAAGGTCAAGCAGATCAAAAGCAGAGACTTCAAAACAGCTAAGATACAAAAGGGAAGTTCACTGTAAACAGAGAAGGGCTCCCCAAAAGCAATGTGTTAAATCAAATTGGTTAAATAGAACCACTGCACGTGATAAAGTCTTGCATCCTGACTGTGTTCTTTGACCTCTAGAAATAGCATTGTTTCCCCGCCTCTGCTCCCTCAGACCACTTGCACAAAGAATTTTACTCCAAAGCTATAATGTCCCCATTTTCATACTACAGGTACATGCTGAGCCCAATTAACCATGGAGGCAAGCAAAGAGGGCGCAGGGGATAAGGGGACACAGGGATGGGGCGCCCACTCAAGGGGAAGGACATAACTAACAGTAAGGCGAGGACAAGGAACAGAGTGAATGTGCTGGAGAAAAGATTACAACAGCAGCTAGTACTTTACTGTTCATCACATGAAAAAATCTGAGCACACTGTCAAGGAGTTGGCATGTCATATGAGGTTTAAACAAGTCCAGCCAGCTGCCTAAACTGTCTTGGCCCTTACCAAGAAAATTAGCAGTGACAATGCCAGACTGAAAGTTTGCAATGACTTTATTTGGCATGTTGCATCCCACTGAGCCATTTATGTGGCAAAATGAAATATGAATGTCTCATGGGACTGTTTTTTCATTGCTTACAGATGAGAATTTAGAACAGCAGCAATGAAAAACAACTCTGGCTTAAGAGGACAGCTGTAATTATCATACAATATAAGCATATCCACAATAAAGGCTTGGTTCCCACGCAGAATGCATACTACACAAGTGGACTAGACACTCCAGCAAGCCCAGGACCCTCACAGTCCAGCCACAAAGACAGAAATCAAACTTTCAGCACTTTAAATGGGAAAATCTAGTGTTTTGAAGGCTCTATTTTCAACCACTCAAGATAATTAAACTAGAGGGATAACTATAAATAAATCATGTAAGTGAGGTGCAAACAAGACAATTTGTTAAGTGTAATTCATACTGTCATCAGGCCTTCCTCATATTAGTACCAGAATAGCAAGGAATGCAGTTGGCACTCCAAATCCTCCTAAACAGATGGCTGCTTAAGAGTTGCAACCTTACTTCACAGGAACTATTTTCCAACAAACAGCTCCAAAAAAGAGACAATAACACATCTGCGTCCCATTAATCCATATTAATTCTCAAAAGTTGTTCTTCTGGAGAGTGTAGCAGAAGGCTGTAATAGTGAGGATAAAAAACTAGTTCTCTGCTATGGTAGCTCTGTATCTGCATTGGTCATTTGATGCAATGAGATGCTGCAGTGCCCAGTAGATTCTGCTCAAATAGCAGCATGGAATGACATTGCTCTCTAGAGAATTCTGAATGTCTAATTAATGTTCTGGAGTGTAGTTAGGGATACAGGTTACTAATTAGCATTTTAACTAGGAGATGCAATCCTGTGCATCCTTAAGTGTTAAATCTATTTTTCATTTTGTGTTCTTGAGGCATGCAAATTTGTGAGCTGAGCTTCTCAGTACTACTGCAAGGTAGGGAAATACCTGTCTCACCAATGGAGAACAAATACAGAGGTAAATACTTGTGCAAGCTCACACATGAATTCTGACCAAGCCCAAAAATAAAAAATAAATTAAAAAAAAAAAATCTGAAGAGACCATTTCACTTAAGACAGCTCCTGAAATTAAGGGTCTTCATCCATCTGGTAATCTGAAAGTTTAAGCAGGGAGGGGAAGGGGGAGCAGCAGCCCTCTCAGAGTTATTTTTAAAAACCTAGGAAGTCTCTAGGAAGTTAGAGAAGAAAGTTAAACATGTATTAAGATGGAAAACTCTGAACAAAGATTTTGGCTATCAGTATTCAACTACAACTACTATGCATCTTCTGGTTCCAGAGATTAGGCCTACATCCAAGAGTAAATAAATCTCTAGCCTCTACAGAGAGGAAGGCTGAAACTGAAATGCCACTTAGAGCACAATATAGAGAGGGGTAGAATTGAGGTGAGACAAACTTCTCTTTCACTGACGGCTTACGAACTGCTCCCAGAAGAACCTAGAGAGGAAAAAACCCTTCAGATTCGAATGAATGTTTCACCATTTAACACTTAAAACTTTTTTCCTTTTCATATTAGCTAATTCATATTTCTTCTGACTTGTATGCATTTTAGAAGCCTTGTTTCGCCACCTGAATCCTGATGTTGAAAAAGTCGTTATTCAGTAAATAAGGTCCACTGAAAGCAGAGATTCATAAAGTTCCTTACACGCTACAAAGAAAATGCATTTAGTGCTCCGTGTTCTAACTACAGTCATATTTTCAACATAACATTTGCTTCCAAATCAGCTTGCTTAAGTATTGTTTGTGCTGCAGTGCAAGAGACCTATTTTTGTTGACCTGGGTCCATGATTATGCAGTTAATTCACTTATTCAATGCAAGTCACCCTAAGAGGCATATACTCGAAAATTTACAACGGTTTTCCCATTTTATCTTAATAATCCCTCTGTACACAAATGGATGAAGGCACAGGATGTGCAGGCTCACAGCTTTTGCATTAAAGTCTTTTGTTGAAACTGTTCCACCTGTTCTCAGCCCTCTAAGAAAAAAAAGTCTTGAGGACTCCACTTTGTGGAAGAGCTCTATAAAAGCCTGAACGATGATTTTAAGTACTAAGGAGAAAATGAGAAACGTTAGGTACGTGAATTAGGAAATGTTAATTTCATGCACTTTAGGAACACACACTCACACCCCACAGTAGTAGAAGCAGTAGTAGAGGAAAACACTACATGTGTAGGGGTAGAAATATTTGTTACATCATGGTGCTGGCTGGCGATGGAGGGTTGCCGCCTTAGAGCCCCCTGAATGGTACTTCCACTCTGGAAAGCATTCACTACATCCATCTGCAAGGAATCAGAGATTGTGACAGCTTGCTCAGCAAGAGAGAGAGAGAACAAGAGAAAGGACCATCCCATCTATAACACACAAAAAGTAAAGAAAAAAGGCACTTTAAAAAACAGAGCAGATACACAGGCAAGAGTTGCATTTAAAGCTGAAGAAAACAGAGGACCCTGAGGGATTACACATCCATCCATACCCCCTTTTGACAGTCTCAGTCACACCAGTTAGAACGGCCACCTTAGTCAAAAATTGAGAGATTTCCCTCATAACACCCACTGCATCCTACCTTTTTCAAGACCATACCTGAGTTTGTATCCTGTTTAGGCCCCTAAACCACAAGATCTGACCACGACGCAATTCTCTCTCAGCATGATCAATCTCCTCTACATCTTCTGCTAGTTCTTCTTCAGGAATCTCTTCCTTTTGTGTTCCATGACCAGCTTCTTTAAGGAATTTCAGACGGCTGGTTGGAATTGTTGAAATCAACTAACAGTGAATGAAATATATAAATCAGGATTATTCTTTTTTTAACAATAAAAAAAGAGTAATATCAGTCTTAAGGCTTAAACATGATATCCTGCATACAATTAGCAAAGTTGAAAAAATTAATTACATAGACAGGATGAATGTATCAATGTAAAACAATCACTCAAGCTAAATAGCTGCGAAGCTGTGAATATACTTACTACCTCAACCAAGGTGTGAAATTAAACTTGGACTACAAAACAACCTTGCCAGGGACAAAGAATTCCACATTAACATTACTTGAAAATGCCAGGAAGGAGCAGTACTGAAGCTACAAAAGCCATTAATCCTGTAGATTGTACTTGTATCTAGAGCTTTTAGAGTTTCATCAGTTTGATGAGCATGATGTGTCACCTCACGTGGGGGCTCCACCACCTAAAGTAACCACAATTAATTCAGAAATACAGAAAAGACATTCATTCATTTGTGACCTGGAAGATAATCAATCTGTTTGCAAGGTGAGTGGTGTTTCCAAAATTGTATGCATCTCAAGCTGTTACTTTGCTACTCAGTGTATAGCAGTTTATGTATATTAAATTAAACAAAAGCTACATGTGGTTAAGGGGAGTCACCTTTTGATACATTATATCTAGCAGATCCAGATCAATTCCAAGACTGCTTTCCTTCATCATCGCAAACCTAGAAGACCATTTCTGCAGCTGCAGAGGAAAAAAGACTGCTCCAAAAGCAAGATAAACAGCCTTTTATGCTGAAACTGCTACTATGAATGCTCCCAGCTCACACTTCAGTTTCTATTATTCTCAGAAAATTAAAGCTCTTTGACTTTAATGAGATGCTAGAGCAGCATGAACTGCAGCAGGGAAGCTCTGCCCTTGCAAGGCACTTTGGGTCAAAGGTATTTCAAGCCATCTCGATTCTCTTCTAGGCTACTTTTAAACCTCAGAGTGACTCTATTTGATTTTTTTAAATAATTAATTTTCCAGAGAACATTATTAAAAAGCTTAGTCACTTTTAGAATATATGCCTGTGTAGGTATTTACAACTAAAATTCATCCTACCAATTTGATGGTGAAACATGAAGTGTCTTTTACTTAGTGGAAGGAAAGAAACTGTAATGGAAAACTCTTCATGTGGTATGAAAAGTTTAGACAACTATGTCATTAAATAATAGAAAACTCTGTAGCTCTAAAGTTTCACGTAAATAAGCTTGCTGCTTACAAGCACTGTTGTGCATGCAATAGTAATGACACTCTGGGGGGAGGGGGAAGGAAATAAAAGTCCAAATGTAATGGCTTAATAGGTGGGAGGACTCTTCAATTATGTCACAATTAGGCAAATGAAGATTAAAGAGAAAGTTGGTTTGAGTTTTGCTGCATTTCTTGCTACTCCAGGAGGCTCTTAAATCAAGAAAATACTGGCAAGTCTAACAATTCTGATTTTTGAAGAAAACCATTAAGCACCAAGTTAAATATATTTTAACATTAGCATGTTCATTGCATCTCGTATTCTTACAATGTTTTCTGGTACTCATATCTGGCTGCAGATATAATTTCATATTTAAAAGGTAACTACAGCTAGTTCTAGTTAAAAGTTGCTAAACCAACCAGCCACAGGATCTGGTTATGAAATGTAAATAATTGACCAACTCTGAGGAAAGAATATTCAACTAAGGACTTTCTAGCTATTGAACGAGTCACTTTTAATTTTTACTGTTAGTCTCCATATATTCATATAATCCACTTGAAAGATCTGAATGCTAAAGATAGTGTATTTGAGTTTTCCATTTCAAGTATACTATTGCAAGTAGATATTTGGCATCTTGAAAAATGCTAGTTTACCTGGCCCCAAAGCAGTGTGCCCATGCCCAGGAAAATGGACCACAGCCACTGTTCAATTGAGAGTTCTGAGCAACTGAAAGGCTTTCCACCAAACTGCACGATAACTATCTGTGAAGAACAACATAATTAAATACGTATCAGTGACCCGTTACTAGAAATTTCCCTAATGCTTTAAGATCATGACAGACAGCTCTGCAAGAGGACATAGGATTTCCTATCTTATTAAGCATACTCTTTCACTGCCTCAGCAGCTTGAGCAAGTTTCCAAACCTAAGCCATAATCTCATTCTTTGCAGTATTTCAAGAACTACCCATTTATTCTTCAAATGTCACACTCACAAAAACCTGTTGACTCTTTAATTTTGCTTGCAGTGTTTTCCCCTTCATTTCGCGACTACAGCATGTATTTGGTGCTGCAAACGTACAGTGATTACTTTTGCAATGAACACCCATCTTGGAACTAAGTCGATTCATAAACTTGTATTAATAGAATTCACGGATCCATAAGACACGAAATATCTCAGAAGTAATTCTACAGGATATTACTATGTATTGTATCAGTGTTAAATATCAGACTTTAAATCACCATGTGTAGTAAACCTTGGGGGAAAGGGGCAGAGATCTCAAAAGCTAAGTTAAATGAGGTCCTACTGACTTAGCTATTACAACAAGCTGTATGGGCCCTAATGAGCAAGGTATCTCTCTGCATGGGAATTATATGCATGAAAGTCTGCCCTGGAGAATCAACAATTCAAAGTAGCAGGGCAGGCATGAAAAGGAGACAGTATTGACCATTAAGTAGGACACCTGACAGCTGAAAAGGCAAAGAGTATCTTCTGTTATTAACTCAGAATAAAACACTGAGATGACAAATCAGGAGTTGGGAAGGCATTCAGTCTGCCAAATTTATAAAGGGAACACAGTGCTGCACAACAATGGTCAATCTGCTGCATATGTAACCCCAAAAATAAGAGTAGCTTTCTGAAGAAGTGTCATCTATAAAAATCTAAACCTGAGAGAGTAAGTGCCCTGACTTAATGCGTAGCAGCAGCGCATACATTTCCAATGTTTGAACTGATATGACTTCCATCAACTTCATGAATTATCAAGTCTAAGGAGAAGCTTAATGTGTAGGTTATATGTCCCAAATAACTTAATCCAAAATGAAAATGGGTATACTGATTTGTTTGTTATTTCTTCTGATTAATTAAAACAAAGGCTATTAAGAGGGTGAAAACATTTCTTGTAAACTATTTTCTGTAGATTCAGTTTTAACTTGGTGTTTCTTAACACCAGCATGTGAACCCATGAACTGAAGATAATTTCATTTCCTTTGTTACCATATACTGAGTTAACTAACTAGCTTTTATGAATTACCCCACGTGCCCCAACAGAACGTCCCTAGGCATCAGGTTTTTTCTCACTTCAAATAGCACCTCTACTACATATAACAGTAGGTATCACTGATTCCTATGCCAGTAAGGTAAAAACTGATACCTAAATTTCTAAAGCTTATTCATGTCCTAATCTCATTAAGAAAATAAAAGAAATTGTACATTTTCTATAATTGTTTAAATGGACTCTCGTTCAGATGCACAGGCAGATATTATAAGGAAGATTTAGGGGCAAGGGATGAATGAACAGATGTCACATATAACTACTTCATATTTTTCCAAGAGACTAGAACACTAAGATAAAATTGAAGAACTAGAAAATTCAAAAGGTAACTACAAATAGTACATTCCAGCATTACCAATTTTTAGCTGAAAACCCCATCAAACAGAACTTACAACTAACTTATTGTGTGCTTGACCCTGAAGGCTTTCCACATTTCAGAAATTAGATCTCTGGCACTAGTTGATTGGCATTTCCCAGGCAAGCAAGTACATCAGTGTACTAAATGCATTTTCCCCCCACCCTCCAAGAATCTGCTTACCTGCACAACAAATGTCCCCAGCACAATAGAACAGAAGATAGCGTTGTTAAAGATTCCTTCAAAAACATTTCTTTCACCATGAATTTTTCGGGCATTAATTTCATTAAAAAGCTGCATCATCACAAATGTATTAAATACTATAGTATAATGCTCTGAAGGAGGAGCGTGCAGAGGTGCATTTCTTCCACTATCGATATCAAAAATTTTCTCACCTGTATATAAAAGGTATTTATGAACAGCTTAATTAGTGTCTTTACACACACACTACAACAAAAAAATAGTTTTAAAATCGCATCTCTCTACAACATTCAGAATAACTCTGTAAAGCCTCAGTATTCTTACCAGCAAAGAGGAGCGTGAAGACTACTACAAGCTGGTAGAATGCATGACCCAAAATGTTCTTCATCATTGTACGAGAAATCAGAGGTTTGTTTCTACCATAAGGCTTCCGCAGCAGAAGAGCTTCAGTGGGTGGTTCTGTTGCCAGGGCAAGAGAAGCTAATGTGTCCATTATGAGATTTACCCACAGCATCTGCACGGCTTTTAGTGGAGAATCCTATAAAGATAGATACATAAACCCTCCAACAGAAGTGCACAAATTACAGCTATTAAAGGCATTTATTATACAATATTGGCATGTTCTGAAGAGCATTATGTTCTTTGGACTACTATTGAACCGAAAGTTTGAACTCGAGAGTTAATCAATCATGACTTTTTCAAACTTTATTAGCTGGAACCATCCCCCACTGGTACGTACTTGTGTTATGCACGCTCCTGTAAAAGCAACAATTACTGCTACCACATTGACAGTAAGCTGGAACTGAAGAAATTTGGAGATGCTGTCATAGACATTTCGTCCCCACATAACTGCTTTAACGATACTGGTGAAGTTGTCGTCTGTAAGGATAATATCAGAAGCTTCTTTAGCTACGTCTGTTCCAGCAATACCCTGGTAGAAAAAGAAAAACATTATGAAATATAACAGGATGCACTGACTTTTTATGACAAAAGCTATTATGTCCTGGGTCAGCATTCTCTTGGATGCACCACGTCTGAAGCACTCCTTTAATGTAAGCATCTAAAAGCCCACTGAAACAAGCTCTACTTGCAAGTTCTGCTCAAGCATGGGAAAATGTAAACTAGCAAACAAAATAAAGTTGTCTTTAAAATAAAGACCATAATACGAATTTGAGAGTTGACAGTAAAGACACATTAAGCTCTCCTGAAGAAATGTTACTGAACCCTGTTCAAGCTGAAGGCCACCAGATGGTGCAGTGCCACAGTTCAGGCTCTGCCCTAATCCATTTGTTGTATGGATTTCAGCAGCAGGCAACACTTGTGCTTGCAACACAGTAGAATGATAAACTTTACCGAAAACCTTTTACAGAAGGGCATTGGCATTGAACAGTAGAATATGCAATATCATTGCATATGCCTTGCAATGCAACATGACATTCCTAAATTTTAAGCACCTCTAGTCTCCTACAGTAGCCAAAAACTTGTGTTCTGTGTAATGATGCTTGAAAACAGCTACTTCAAAGATCTTTACTTTTCTTTTGGTGTTCCAAACCCACTAACTCAGTAGCAAATTTAATTATTCTTATCCTTGATATATTATTTTGTCAAGGAAATGAGTCACCTGCACAGCTATTTGTACACCTTATATGGTACCTTTAGATATCATATAGTGGATGGCATATTTTAAGTGATATTTAGATAAGCAGTTACAGAAGACAGTTTCTTACATGGATGAACACAGACAGCAACTGCAGGAAACATTTAAAACAGATAAACAAATCTGCCCCTGACAGTGGCAACTACAGCAGCTATACTGTACCAGAACACAGATACTTGTTAAGACAAGATTGCTGCAGTCTAAAAAACATTTCATATGCAGCTGTCAAATTTTTAAGTTATGTTTTTGAAATAAGCTCCTTGAGAATGATGTGAAATATCTTTCCTGTTTTTTCTCTCAGGAGTAGAATCTGACTCGGTGTTTCTTTTTCTGCATGTGGTATAGGAAGAGTGTGGTCTTCATTTTTTCTTTCCCTTCAAATGCTTTAAGGCTATGGTGACCTGCCAAGACCAAACTGTACCTATTACATTTAAGGCTGAGGAGGAACCTTGTGGCAAAAGGAAGGTTGAGGAATCTGTCTGACTGTGTGTCTTGAAAGAAAGCTGAAACCCACATACTTAAGGCATGAGGCCATCCAGTATTAGCACGTAAAAGCCAGGACATGGTTTGGCAGCCACGTGAAAGGGTAGCTGAGAAAGCCATGTAATCTAACAAATCATTTAGACAAGTGCAGATCCTACACTGTCATAAAATTCTGTTGCTTCAGTTGTACTTCAGATGTGCTAGATAGAGCCTCCAAAGCAATTTTAAACATCAACTGGCAGTCCCTTTCACTCTGGTCCCCCTGTTCCTATGTATCCTTTAAGGGGAAACAGATGATTAAACTCATTCCATACTGCATATAAGCTTTGCTCAAAGTCAACACATAGTATGCTATTTACTGCCTAAAATGACTTTGTTTTATGTTGAAAATGTTTCAGAAATCTTCAGTATTCTGTTCCAATACTTTGCAAAAAGGTTTTGAGTAAAAGATTTTTAAATTTGCAAGTAATTGGCAATCTGCATTTTTCAAAGTTTTATTCAATGGTGAATGCCACAAGGACATTGTCCATCAAATAAAAACACGATTAGGTTGGAATGTTGACTTAATTAACACAGTTGTATATAAGCCTCATGAAATAAGGTTCTTTAATCTTAAGTGATTTAATCAGTAATTGATAAAATATTGAAGACTTAAGAAAAAAATCATACCATAGCAAATCCAACATCTGCCTTCTTCAAAGCTGGACCATCGTTGGTACCATCACCAGTTACTGCTACAACTTGCCTCTGGTCAAAGACAGTGCTGTCAATTATACCTAAAATAAAATTACATAGAAGTGTTACAGCTCCAAACAAACATAGCAAAGACTTAACCTGAAAGAGAAACCCAGTTTTTGTCTTTGTCAGTCATGAAACAAAAACAAACAAGAACAACAGTCACCAAAAAAAGGTCTTGTTGGCTCCATTTCTCAAGCAGGAAGAAAAAAATCAGTTGGAAACAACTTCATAGACATTTCCCATTGTTCAGTCCTAATTTTTTTTTCCCTACCAGCATGGAAAAAAAAAAAATCTAGCTTTACTGAGAAGCTCAGAGAATTTTTACCTACCTTTTACTAGAGTGTGTTTGTCAGTGGGTGAAGATCTTGCAAGAACACGAAGCTTTGGCCAAATTTTATCTATTCGCTCTTGCTCTATCTGCAGAAAGAACATTGGTTGTATTTCACACAGCTAGGAGACAGAATATCTGTTGTTCTACTTGATGACAGAGCCAGTATGCTTACCTCTCCTTTTTCATTGCGTATTCTCCTGTTAAAGTCTTTGCCCTCTAAACACAGGAAGTCTTCACCAGGATTCAGAATACCACATTTTAATGCAATAGCACGAGCAGTGTTAATGTTATCACCAGTGACCATACGTACAGTTATGCCTGCACGTTGACACTTTTTTATTGCATCAGGTACCTGTAAGCAAAAAAAAAAAAAAAAATAAAAACACAGGCTCAGGGACTGTACATTAGTTAAATAAATCTAGACATGTGAGTGAAAGAAGTCTTTACGGCTCAGTACAGGGTAGCTGTTATTTTAAAATAAAAACTGTAGTTATGGAACTTTTTTTTTTTTTTAAATTAAGTAACAGACCACAACTCTTTTCCTAAAAACCACACAAATGGCAATTCTGGCAAGAGGCTTTGTGTCTCTGTTATGACAGTTCCCCTCCCTTCTGCAATTTTTCACATACTGCAGTATTCAAAAATACCACAAAAATCCTCATGACATATTAGGCTGTACTGAATACTGGCATTTTATTTATGATTATGCGAAATAAACTACAGCTCATACTCCACTGCTTCACCCATGACTTTTACTGTGAAGTGTCAATAGTGCAGATCAGCCCTGATTTCCTTGTACATGGGGCATTAAAGCTTTCACTATTGAAAAACCTTACACCTCAACCACAAGCCAAACTCCTTGCCCTCAGCTCTCAGGTGACAAGCTCACCTCTCTCCATCATTCCCCATGAGGAGCTGGTAACAAGCACAATGGCTAATCTTACGCAAACCAAAAGTCCTAATATTTCAAGTGGCAAAAAAATAACAAGTTGTTTCATTTGCTGAGACCCTGCACAGTAAGCACCTTAAGTTATTACTTTGTACAGAGCTTCAGTAGCGCAGCATAAGTGACATTAAGTAGTTTTAATCTGCTTTTATAGCTCCATTAACTTTCCCTTCAAGAAATTAGATTTTCATTTATTAACTATGCTTAAGGCATACAATAGCAATTCAGTTTCTTGTACTCTGCATGATGAAAAACGTGAATCCCGTGTAACAGAATCACTGCACCTTAGCTGGTGACCCTACCTCAGGTCTCACAGGATCTTCAATCCCAACAACAGCAATGCATGTCAGACCAGTAACGATATCATTTTCGTTGTCCCACTCCGGCTCAGGCTCCCCTGCTGGGAAGTCTCTGAATGCCAGGCAGATGGTTCTGAGACCTTCAGAAGCCATTGGCTCAATTACAGTTTTCACAATATCATCGCGGTCCCTAGGTCTAAATACCTTTGGTTCTCCATTAGCACTCAGTATTTTGAAGCACCTGGAAAGAAAGGTTTAAAGAGTTATCCAATTTTAACCAGAAGTTCAACCCACTCTTTTGGCTTATTAGTCAACTCCAATAAGTTTCTGTAGCCTTTGTTTTTGCTAGACTCTCACACACACACACACACACGCACAAAAAGCCAGTAGCGGCATCTCTAATGTAATCTTCTCCATATACTTTATTTCTTCAGTTGCAAAACACTTTCTGTAGAAAGTTAGCTGAGCCAGTCATCCTAGGATGAAAGTAATGCCCGATGAATTTCACATACAAACATCAGTTACCTCCCAGAGGTATCCATTTCTCCATTGTATATAAACAGACTGGTGTCTGCACTGGTGGAATCAGGCAATCCAGTTTCAACAAAATAACCCCACCTTGTTAACAGCAACAGTCTCAGAACTAAGTGCACTTTCAGAACATGCACGTGCTGCTTAAGCAGCTGCAAGCACTAAACTTGCAGCACTATAAGCAAACTCAAGGACTTCTGTCCTTCAGAACAGAAAGGCTGCAAACCTTTCTCCTCCCCCCTGCAATTTAAGTGCAGAAAATTCAGAGAGGATCTGGTATGTGAAGCAGTGTGAAATATTAAATTAAAAACAAATACTTAAACTGAATAAAATGTTTGTATAAGAGACTAGATTCACCACTATGAACTCTAGCATTTCAATACACGCTCTCTTAGTCATGTTTCTTCATGCCAAAAATGCCACTGCTTTCACAGACAGCATATATACTTTACCAACATTGAATATTGAACACTACGAATGATTTTGAACAAGAAATTTAGTCTTGTTAATGTGTCCTAGACAAAGTTTTGCCATAAAGTTACACCATTATGCATTAGTTTTACAAATGAGTACTAATACAGCACTGGGAAAAAAAAAAGCACTCATAACTTTTATTAAATATCAAGTTGAGATCTTGCATATCTGCAAAGATGACTACTGTTACAGTTAAGTGTTTAGTGCAAGGACTTAGGGAATTTCCTAAAAGTTTCCACCTCATACAGAAAATTAAAATAAAGCAGTCCCTTAGAGCTTCAAAATTCATATCATAACTGAAATTCGAAGTCTGATTCTGGTTATCTGTTCAAATGTTCGCAGTCATTAAGGATATCTAGTGTTAGCTGCAATCATAAGGCTGGTGACAAATTCAAACATTCCAAAATGACTAAATACATGTAAATAAGTTCTATGCAAAGACTGCATTGAAACTCACTTCAAATATTTGGCTTAGTGATAAGGAAAGAAAAAACAAGCTGCTCTACTTGCAAAAGTTTCTGCATTTCTTCTACACTTCTTAGTGACTCATTTGCGTCTTATAAATGTTCTGTTTAAGTTTCAGTATTCAAATGTAGTTATATCTGTTATAATAGAGAAGGAGCAGCACAACTGACAAACCAGGCTACAAGCACTGCATAGGAAGCAGTTTATGATGGCTAAGTCCTTTTCCTATTCAGTGCATACTCTGAAGTAGCTTCCTATTTGGATACTATTACAATAATATCCAAATCAGTCTAGGTTTTCTTGTTCTTTGCCAAATGTCCTTAATATTTCTTTTCTTATCTCACTTATTAAGTCAACCTCATTAATGAGGTTTGGCTTAAAATCTAGCTACACACAAAAAGTGCATATTTTAAGTTCCATACCAAGAGGAACAAGAGTTCTTTAAAGACTGACTTTTTGTTCTCAGCACAAAAGTTGAGGAGAAGGAAGAATTCATCTTTTTTCTTTGGTACATTAGTACTTTCCTAGATAATGATTTGGGGAGCTATTAGTAAGCAAAAAAGTAAGTTAAACTGATGCATATAATCTATGTGCTACTCAGACTAAAAACAGTTAGACATTAGAAGCGTAATGAGCCTGGCTACCAACAGCTGTTCCTAGAGAACATGATGCATACATGTTTGACGTCTCTCCTCACCTAGTTAGGAGTTACCACAGCTGACTTCACACTTATAAAGGTTTGTCCCAGTGGTGCCTAATCGCTCGCTAAGCCTAATCTCATTGTAATAAATCCTTTATAGATGGGCAGATGGATAAGGAAGCATTTGCTTTGTCACATTAAAACTCCTCAAGTTGCTAGAACATTCAAGTTTAACCTCCTGTTAAAATGATCAACTTGATCATAAAGTTGCACAGTTTAAGCAGTCATATCCTAAAAGTAATCACTTGAGGAAGATACAAGCATTTCCTGGAATTTAGGCTTATCAACTGATGGGACTTTACTAGGAGACAGGTGAGCGTTTTGACCAACCACACCTAAAAGTAAAATAGTTTAACTAAAGCATCCCGACCATCTTTTTTTTTGTGAGGGGTAGGGCTGAAGTAAAGTAACTAAAGTGCTAATGGCCCATCTTACTGTAGAAAGTCAAACAACTGAAGGAGAGAAACTGTGAAGCTGCAATCACAAGGGTAGGACTGCTGCACTTATCTGTGATTAGAGAGACAAGTATTTCACAGACTATGTCACAATGCTGTTTAGCATATCAGTCTCCCCTCGTGTCTCAACATTTAGCCAGACTTAAGAGCTGAATTACAATAGTAGTCGTTCTTACTTTTTAAGAACTATCTCAGAGGCACCTTTACTGAATATTCGGAAACTGCCATCAGAGTTTTTTAACACAGTACTCATCGATTTTCTAACAGAGTTGAAGGTGTACACTTTGTACAAATCCTCTTCTGGTATCTCATTTCTTACGTCCTGATAATCACGTTTTAAATCCAAGAGCAATCCCAGCAAGGCACATTCAGTTTTATTTCCAACATGTCGTGGTAGGCCACCTTCTTTTTCAGGAGGCTGCAAGAAGAACAAGAACCATCACTGATTAGGTTAACTTATAAACCACTGAAGCACAGCACTTAGAAAACAAGGAAGGACAAGCTTAGTTCCAGGATGGGAAAGTTTCATTTTTTCAGTAATTACTTTATAAATTCCTATGAGTCACGATCCTAAGTCATACTGCTGCTTTTTTAAAGTAACTTCTGTACCTATTTAGGATCTTTCAGTCCTTTGGAAATTACCCATTAAATTTGTATCAATCCCAACATGACCTTTCTAAAAGGCATTTTCCATTACTTGAAATATTTATCTGATCAATTGAGTGTAGACCCTGAACAATTATTTTGGATTTTAAAAGTACGGGTAAGTTCACACATACTGACTTTAGCAAGCTAAATGGCCTTATTTCTGCTAAATTAAAGTATCCTCTCCTGTAATAATTCTTCAATGACTTAGACTATGATCACATCACCTGTTAGCCTTCTTCTGAACAAACTAAGTCTTTAAGCTTCTTAGGTCTCACTACAAGTTCTGTTTTCCAGGCCATGGCCTATTTAACTGGAAAGAGTTCAGAAACAAGTTTCCAACCCTTTAATACCAGAAAAGCTTTCTTATCTCAACAATGTGGGATATGCACATACTAGTCCTATAAGTAAAGGAGTATTTCCCTCAAAATATTTGAGTTTATGCAGCTATAAAACTGCAGGTTTTTTTGCAGCAAAATAGGGAGAAGCACTTAATCTGACACGTCTCGGGTGGCTAGAGCTGAGCAACATTAATCATAAGTCAGTGGTCCATTTTCATTGTTCAGAGCTGCAAGATTTTGAATTTGACTGCACCGAATACTCACACTTTCAAAATGCTCCCTTTAACATGCAGTTTAAGATGTCCAGTTCTGGGCTCCCCAGTAGGAGAGATATCAACATCCAAGAGTAAGTACATCCATGGCACACAAAGATAATAGAGACTCAAGCACCTGACATATGAGGAGAAGCTGAAAGGGTTGGGACTGTTCAGTCAGGAGAGGACAACACAACACTCCAGGAGAGAAACTTGTGAGTGCCTGAATAGGGCAGGTGAGTAGAACAGTGGCAGAGACTGTCTAGCCAGACTTCCTAGTGGTGCCCAGTGAGAGGACAACAGGCAATGGATACAAACTGAAGCTTTTGAAATTCCATTTTAAGATAAGGAACACCTTTTTACTCAAAGGGTGATCAAATACTTGATCAGGCTGCCCAAAGGTCGAAAAGTCTTCTTAAAGCCAGAGTGGTGCTCTGGCTGACCCTGCTTTGATCAGGAGGAGTGGATCAGAGGTTCTCTCAAGAGAAGCCTTCTCTGATTCTGTAAAGCAGACTAACTACTGCAGTGGACGTAATTCAATTAAAATTGAAGTAATAAGGGACCTGGTCAGTTTACATGCAGCTACCTTTTCTTGATATAGAAAGAGCTTTTAGAAAATAGACTGTGAAACTCCTCGCATGCTGTAACTCATTATAGTATTTCCATCTTGTTTCAGAGAAATCAGTGCTGTGAAACTTTATGTGCTGCCACAAGTACTGCTATTGTGGAAATTCTTGCAGAGGTACCATCTCTATTGGCTGATAAGTAGTTTTTGAACTGAGTTTTCACTGCTATTTTTGTATGAAGCATCCATAGTGGAGGCTTCTACAAAATCTTGAAATGCTGATTCATTTACTAAATCCTACTTATTATTTTTACTGCCTTAAAGAATGTAAGTTATACAACATGTTGGAAAAACTACAGCAAGGAAGCTATCTTTAGAGTTTTAAAAAATAATGCACAAAAATGTTAAATAATCCACTATTTAAAACATTTAACAGTCCATTATTCTTTTTATTTCAAAATATTTTGCAAGTTTCAAACGAGATTTTGGCAAATATGTTACAATTCTAAAGCTTGCAAACTTCTACAACAGCATCTGGAATAAAAATCCATTAAAATCTTTACCTGTACTTACATTTTTTCATTATATTCTATTTAATGTACTACTCTTAAATATTTATTGTCTCATGTTTATTTTTAAGTAGCACTCAAATCCAGCCAAGACACTCTTTAAGTGGGGTAAACAGCCCGACTTATAAAAAGAAACAACTGTGAACTTAAAAGGAATTTATCTTGAGATTGTATCTTTGAATTATCAGTTCTAACTGAAATAAGCTGTTTTTTCCATTGAGTTTCAAATGAATGGTTGAGCAATTTAGAGCAGGTACAAAATACTTTACACATTGCATTGGGCCACACATTTACACTGAAAGTGCTATGTGGCCATCAGACAATTTGCATCTTTTGACAAAGTTATTCAGTTATCTTGATTGGAATGAAGAAATCCACTCACCAGTATTTTGGAAGTATAAGCACAATTAACAGAAATTCCTGTCACAAGATAAGCCATAGTTTTCTCTGGAATAGCTTCTGGTTCTGGAATTTTTTTATAATGTTTTTCATTGATGTAGGCTTGGACCACTGTCATTCTGTTCATAGTCAATGTTCCCGTTTTATCTGAGCAAATAGCTGTTGCATTGCCCATAGTTTCACATGCATCCAGATGTCTCACCAAGTTATTATCTTTCATCATTTTCTAAGGAAATAAAAGCAGTTAACAGCAATCCATGACCATTACTTCACTTCAGAAATTCTCATGTATGGAGTCCAGTCTTACACAGCAGTTTCAGAAAATACTCCGTCATGAAGTCACCTGGCATATTGCAGAGGAAGAACTTGCAGCTGCCACTTTCAGTATAGATTCCCTTAAGTCTATTAAATTGCCATCAACATAATTTTGAACAAGGTACATAAATACAGCCTGAATCTCCTGTAACTGATACTATTCAGACTGTAAAAAAGAGTTTATGATGGTATTTAGAAACAGAGGAGAGGTAAGGTTTGAGCTTTACCAGATGCAAGTTCAGAAACTTTTTCTGTTTACAAGAAAAGTCTAACATAGCTTATTTGATCTATCTGAAGATCAGATAACACAGATTTTAAAGATCCTAGATTCAGACTTATCAAATACAAACTGGGAACCTAATGTTTCAATTAAAATACACGAGTTTCATAGGTTAAATATCGCTTTAAATTCTTTATTTAACAGGCTTGTATAGTATTTTCACCTCTAAGAGGAAGTTCAAATAATACAATAAGGCCACTGCTAGTAAGTGCTGTAAGTTATGAACTTAGAACACAGCCTAAGCATCCATTGCCTTTACAATTAGATTTTAGATAAATAATCAGTCTCAGCATGCTGAAGCAGTAAGAAAATTAAGAACACAAAGAGCTTAAGTTAAAAAACATGCTGTATAGTAAACAGAAAGCTAAATGTTTTACACTGTCCAGTCTTCAAAAAACCAGTCTGGAAGCTTTCGTAGCAGTTGCTTAACACATCAGCTAGGTAGAAGTACAGATTTACAGAGGCGTTTGTTATTTACAAACTCTAAGACATCTATTTATTTTAAGAAAATGCTACAATGCTACATACTGAACCCGTTCATCTTTAGTTGGTGACAACAGGCTGGCAATGCTCACTGTTCTTGTTAGTGTGAATTCATTCAAAGATGAAGAGAAGTACTGCAGGAGAATTCTTATGCAGTTCAAGGAAACAAGAAAAGCTTCTTCCCAGTCTGTTATTTATATACGTATATATCTGTGATGCAGCATAACTCACTCTGCATTTAACAGGTGATCAGTACACCCACCTTTAAAATCTACTTGCCCTCTACCCACTTACCTTAACAGAGTAAGCCAGAGATATAGTAACTGCAAGTGGAAGACCTTCTGGCACTGCCACCACCAAGACTGTAACTCCAATAATGAAGAACTTCACAAAATACTGAATATAAATTGGGGTACATTCAGCAAGCCAAGGTCTCTTCTGAACCCAGAAGGTATCAATTACAAAGTATAACACAAGGATAATGACTGTGATTGCAGACATCAACAAACCTTGTTAAAAAGAGAATAAACAGTTACAAGAAATTATCTCAAATATTTGGCAATACAGACTGTGGATACGTGCAAATACTTCTGCCTTTATAGAAGCTAGTTTAGAACTAAGGTTTTAAACAGGCAAGTCAAAACATTGAGGTAGTTCTCAGAGGTGTTCCAGCTTCTAATGCAAGTACTTCCTCCTGCATTTCACCTAGAAATTCCCAGAAATCTTTTTTTCTTCAATTTAATTGAAAAGCATAGAGTTAATTAGTAACAGTACAGACCAATATGTAAAGTCAATTGACTAAGCAGAATAAGAAGTGAAAAAATTCAGGAGGCCTTCACCAAATTTATGCTGATTCAGTAGAGTGCTTCAGTGCGGTCTCAAAGCAGGACAGGAAAATAGATGCATGAAGTAGATGAGTATTAAAGCTGTGTGGGGAACTACAATGGGACAAAAGGTACATAAAGGAAAACAAGACCTCTTGGAAGATATGAAAAAAAAAAAAATGTTTGATGAGGACAGTACTTTACAGTAAACATATAATGGAATTTGTTAATCTCACTGAAAAATTAACACTGCCATACACAACTGCAGAGTGCTACAGCTAAAAGTTTAATTGCTCCGTTTCAGGCTGTAACTGTCTAATGACGCAAATGCTAAAGCCAGCCCTACTTGAGCTGTGGGGGCTGGGCTTCGAGTCTTCTTGAAATTCTTGCAGCCTGATTCTTTCAACAATTGTACGTGGACCAAAATAAATCCTGAAACATTTGAATTATACCACTACACACTAGATAATATAGCCTAAAATTTACACTGAACTTCATTGCTGTTTTAGTCTACTTTCAAGCAGCAACAACCTACCAAATATTTTGACAAGGCAGCTGAATATTAGCTGATAGAAAAGTAGGAAGTCAATAAAAATGTTACATATCAGCAAGGCATATGTTAAGTGGAAAATTCTAAGCCTCTGAAAGTACTAGATATAACCTGTTTAACAGTACCACATTTTCCAGACTTCACCCAACTTACAGTTCTCCTGGTACATTGCTAAATGCTGTATCTAGCCTAAACAGGTCTTTCGTAACAGTTGTCAAATGTTATGAAGCTGGACTTTTCTCTCCTAGAAGCTGGCACTTGAAAGCCTAAATCTATTTAAATTAAGGAGAAATAAAAGCCATTCACATGACAGCCTGAGAGGCCATCAGCATACTCAGGCACAATAGCATACTTGCCCGCGTTAGAATTTTGCACTTAAGTAGCCAGCCTTGAGTGCTTTGATTATTTTATTTCCTTGCAAACTATGCATGTTCCAACATTTTTTAACATGACATCAGCATAAGGAGATAACTGAGACATTGTACCTGCTTTGCCAATCTGAACTGCGAGCTTTGTGAGTTTGCCTTGGAGGACTGACTTTTCCTTCTTTGGCAAGTTTGATTTCTTCTTGTCTTTTTCATCTCCATCTCCACCATCCTCACTCTTCAGTGGCTGCATTTCCATGGCTGCACCATCCTGAGCTTTAGCTAGAATTTAAGATCAAAAAAAAGTTTAGTTGTTAGTGAGTCTCCCAAATCAAGGATACCTAAAAAGCTTAATACCCAGCTCCACTAAATATAATAGTACTGAGTATTATCATGTATCCAAAGAGGCCATATTACACAAGAATGTTTAAAGAAGTGTATTGTGTATAGGTGCTTGAACACCAGGTTCAGTGAAGCATTTGCTTTGGGCAGATTCACTTATGCCATCTTTACCATAAGCACTTTGGATCTAAGGATTCAATATGTATTTTTATAGGAAAGTCTGTATTCATCACCTATGCTCTTAGAAAACAGAGACTTGCAAGAAAGAGTCAGAGGACCTGTACTTACCTTTGTTACGGTTTTCAACAGCTCCATCTTGCTTTTTACCTGTCAGAGAGGGGAACAAGTTGTGTTTTAAAGTGGCTGTGCAGAATTCATTATTTTATATATGTTTTTATATAATGACTACATTACTCTGCTAAAACAAGAAACAGCATTTAAGAAAAAAAAAAAGTATAACGTGTAAGTCAGCTCACAGAAACAGCTCACGTCACTTTTTGGGCTTTAGTTTTCCTATACAACACAGCTGCAGTGTTAATCTACGATGGTTACGTTTGTACAAATTACTGATACCGACACTTATGGCTTGTGAGGAAAGCTTTACAAAAGACTTCCTGACACATTTTTCTAGGAAAGATATCTGTGACAAGTGATTCTGGTGGCCTCCACCTGGCTCTGTTCTTCGAATATGTGCCACCAGTATCTGACTACCTCTGTAAATAGGATCAGTGCAGGATCTCACTTTGAGAATCAGTGCTTTTGTACAACATTGAAGAAGCCACTGTAGTATAAAATATTAACAAATCCACAGCAAAGCTTATCAGAGGTACAGCACTGGATTACTGGATCTATGCTAACCTTATTTACACAAACATAAGCATAATCCATAGGCAACATACCATATATCACTGAGAGAACAGTTTAAGTTCATAATAAAGTATCACTCCTACCTGTGTTCAGAAATGGAGTTCAACAAGAGATCGTAAAAGACAGTGATATAATGGAAGAATTTAACAAGTGAAATATTAAAAGTAACTAGAAGACCAACACATAATGTGTTGTTTTTTGGGGCTCAGCAAGCGAATAACTTTACTTCTAAGTAGCGAAAACAAGGGTTATAATTACTGTTTGTGATAACCCGAAACGAAAGCATAAAATTGAGGAACTTAGAACAAAACCCAGACATCTTCAGTATCACTGGTAATTCACCAAGTCTTTGGCCTTAGGTTATGTAGACTGAAATTTGCAAAAGTACTCAGGTAGAAGATCAAATAATCAGGCAGCCTGGTCTGGCATGACACTTAATACCTCCACTACAGTATTGCTGTAGACACAGTCTGATTTCTATACATAAGATTTCTCCCAGTGTTCTCACAACAGCTGAACAGAAAAAAAAGCATGTTCACTTTCTCCAGAAGATGACACCTCAGACTTCTTAAGAACTCCTCATTGTTTCCTAATCTTGTATTTGTTCTCCCCTAGTTCCCCTCTTCCTCTTACAAGAGCGAAGTTCTACATTTGAGTTACTTGTAACTCCTTGTACATACATTTGCTTTCACTCTGAACCACGCCGTGCATAGCCAGCTAAATATAGTCCCTTTAATCTCCTTAACATTCACAGAGAAGTTAATTTAGTTTAACCTGAGTTTTATCAGAGAATCTTATTAGGCACCTAACCTAAGGGAAAGAGGAAGCTGTCTATCTTGGGAGACAAAAAAAACCCACAAGTGTTTGGGTCCTAGGGTACACCAAAACACTACTTGTTTGTCAAAGAGACTTCTGCTTTTAGAATAATAAACACTGGCAGAATATTAATAAAAGCTATAGCCCTCTCCGTATCTCCGGTCGCAGCTGGTACTGTCGTTTGTTTCCTTCTCCTTCCTCCGTAAGGGGAAGAGCACAGGACGGCAACTGTTTCACACTAACGCCTGCAAGCCTGGCAGGTCAGCTTTTACTCTTCATTATCACACTTGAGCTTGAAATTTACTTAGAACTTTCAATTCTTCTTGTAACACTTTTTCTAACTTGTGAAGAAACTCACTACCTTTTTTCACGTTTCAAGAAGGGTCAGAACAGCAAAGTATTTGTGGAATAGGACAAGACAAAAAAACCTTCAATCCCAATTCCTGCACAGAGCACACATTTTAACAATTACCTATTGAGTTTGAAGGCCCCTGAGATTCTTAAACACATTTCTGTATGAATTTTCCATTATTGTCTCATATCTCTCTGATAAAAAAAAATAGTATACTTTGGTTTATATTTTATTTTTTTGGTTCTAGTGCAAAGAAGCCCCAGACTCAGTCCCATCCAGAAGACTTCATAACTGTTTCATGAAAAATTTTCACTGTGAAGATCAGTCCTGAACATGCCTTGTGAGCACTAGTATCAAAACATTACTGCTTAACATTTCTAAGCTTTGATTCTCAGGATAAAGGCTATGGTTAGACAAGTGACCTTATAATAAGGAATTTCACTTTTCACAGAAGGGCTCCAAAATATGCTGTTACAAGCCTCTCATCCTTCCAAAAATAAAGATTACAGTAAAGTGCCACTAGGAATTTGCCTTGTGTATATCTCTGAGATTTAAAATTTCAACTCTGAAGAAAAGGAATGGCAGAACAAGCTGTCTGCTCATTTTTTATCAACGTCAGTCAAATATGTCTAAGTTACCCACAAGCTCAGCAGCATGAAAGACCTAAGCTTCTCACCTTCAGGTGTTACAGAAAAACTCCCTATAAGGGGCATTCTCTATCTGTCAAATGCAGAACTAGATACTTAGTAGGTTGAACTACATAACTTGTTTTCCATAAACAAGTATTTGCTATTAGACATCAGCGCACCTTGAAGTTACACAAGATGACAGTTTTAACTACTTATACATGGTATGTATGGCTGGCTAGGAATTGCAAACTTTCCAAACTCCTACTGATCAATGAGATCTGAAGTTTAATTAAATTCCACGTGACAAAAGTTATTAGTAGTGGTGCACTCTCAGGTCACTCAACCTGCATTGGTTTTTTCCTGTGAAACCTACAGAGGGTATGAGTTTTATAAAAAGACTTCTGGCTTTGGATGACTGGAACATGTTTTTATGCAGTAACATACAAAAGTTCACCACCATCCCCACTCCCACTCCCCCACCAAGGTATTCAAGATTATTATGCCTACTTTTCTTTTCCTTCTTTTCTTTTTCCTTCTCCTTCTCCTCTTCATCTCCTCCAGCCCCAAGTAAGGTAAAGATGATTCCAGTCTGAGAGTTCACACCTACAGCAGTAACCACCATTCTTCCAGAGCCTTCCATCACATGTGTACCTGAAAGATTGAATCCAGTTTTCCACTGAGACTTGAGCAGTTATATGGCAGAGCACACAAGTACTTTGAGGAAATAAGTTCTCAAATTTGACTTTGACAAAACCATGAGATGTGTATATGTACCACTGTGCACCCCTAAAGCTTTAGCTGCCAAAGCTATCCAGAAAGTAAACCCATAAGCAACTACACAAAAGGTAGTTTTATGGGTCTGATCACCCCAACAAAGTTTTGTACTTGTTGCACTGGTTTGGGATACTTTTAGGAGTCAACCTAGATAAAAAAAAACAATTTGTTAGTTTTAACCTCAGAATTTTAAATAACCAGCCTACCGCAGAAACAAACTACTTTATTCAAAAATTGTCAAACGCTACACACCTGACAGCAGCATAGGATCTCTGTCCAGAGATTTCTTAACGTGATCGGATTCCCCAGTCAGTGAGCTTTCATCAATTTTGAGGTCATTTCCTTGAATGAGTACACCATCAGCCGGTAAAAGGTCACCTACGAGAGATCACTGGGTATGTTGACTGCAGTCCTTTTTTTAAAAATAAAAGAAAGTTCAACTTTAAAAATATGTTTACCATATTTCACTTGTGCAATATCTCCAACAATTATGTCAGCTACTGGTATTTGGATGACTTGGCCACCTCTGATGACTGTGAATTTCTGTTCTTGTTCAATACGGCTCTGCAATCCCCGAAATTGTTTCTCTTTACTCCAGTCATTGAAAGCTGTTACTAATACCACACAAACTACAGATAGGAGGATTGCTGCTCCTTCAATCCAACCTGCTTCAGATTCCTCCTCTTCTTCACCAACATTTACTGATCCACATACTGCAGAAAACAGGTTATAGATTTAAGAAAGTTCACAAAGATATTTCAACAACGAAAAGTTTTGGCAAACAGAAAAAACTAATAGTTGCTAAACACTTTCCATGCTAGCCTTCTTTGCAATTTTACCTTAATTTTCCATAAGGGTAACACACAAAGAAGCTAAAGAACCTGAAAGCTAGAGCAACTTGAGGAAGTTAAACCACCCTGCTTATCTGAACACAAGAATTTGATATAGAGAAAGTTACCTGTCCTTATTTTGTTAAATGATGGCATAAGAATGACAGACCGGTTAACAACCTTCTGCTTTCTCAACATATCCCACTTTACATTTCTCTTAACAAGCCAGACGTTATTGCAATAATTGAGTGAAATGAAGGCCCAATCCGTTTATTTTCTGTTTAGAAGTATAAATATAGCTTCATTTCTTAAATTAAAAAGTTACCAGTGTCATATTGCAAATCAAGGAAAATTTAAGACTTGCTGACTCCACAAAGAAAGCCCATGACTGCAAATTATAAACTGCTTAAATATTTGAGGCAAAGCTAAAAAAAAAAAAAACACCACTTGCACAGAGACTGGATTTCAAACAAGTCCCCTTGTTCCTGCTGCTTGCAATTTACCTTTGGCATTATTTTGGTCAGAATAATACCGGATTGTGACCAAGCAAATCTCATGTTGCTCTTTTAAGGCAAGCTAGAGTTTTAGTAATGTGCTCGCAATAAGGAACAATAAGCTGCTTTTCCACTGACTTACTGTCTCCCATCAGATTTACAGTATAGGCATGTTGAACCAGGAAAGTCAGCAGTATAATAAAGGTAGATACCTACTTTTTAAGAAGTTTACTTACATGATTCATTTCCTCCTGGAGGCTGGTAAAAAGAAAGGCCCAAGGATACTACGGCTGCAATTTCTAATATAATTAGTGTAACATCCTGTAGTGCTTCCCATACTAACTGAAGAAATGTTTTTGGCTTTTTAGGAGGTATAAAGTTCTTCCCAAAAACTGCTTCTCTCCTTTCTATATCTGCTGGATTTCCACTTAAACCTATTTAACAATAAGACAAAGTTAGTGACACTTACATGCATTTCACCCTCGCACTAGAAGTGACTGAGGTTTCCCCCTCATGGAATCAAGTCCCACTCCATATTTCAGTAACAGTACCAAAAAAGCCATATCTCAGATGTAATTACACAAATAATATCCTTAAATCAGACTCACTATAGAAAGCCAGCTATATTTTATAATTCTCACCTTGCCAAAATAAAGGTGATGCTCTACCTGCTTAATATGTCACTTAATATGACATAGGAACAGAGTAATAATAACACACATACCTTCGTTCAAAGTAAACAAGTTTGCAAGACAAGATCATTAGTAGAGTTACTACTATTGAGACTGAGTAGCACCATAAAGCTTTAGCAAGACCACACAGCCCGTGAAGGCAGCTCTGGTTCCCAGTGTAGGGATTCTGTATTCAGAGACAACATCCTAGGATCCTAAAAGTAATGTAACATTTATAATGAGATATTTATTATAATTAATAAAGTAACTATTATAACTATTATGTTTCCATATTAATTACGATATAAAATACTATTAAAAGTTGTTGAAGCTATGCAGGCATCATGTGGAAAGATGCAACCACTTTATGATGCTGCTTCCACCTGGACTGGTGGTAGTTATTTGCTCTTATGAAGCTTCACTTTCTATCTCCTCTCACACAGAGAGAAGCCCATGTTTAGCACTATGCAGGGACTGCCACCTCAGTTTTGTACCTATCTTCTTTCTTATATGGCACATTTGAGTCCTCTGTCTCAAGTCGTGCACCATCCTTAAGGGACAATGGCAGACAAGAGTGAGGGGCCTACACCAAAGCCTATTGCATGTTTCAACAGCTTGCCAAGATCTTAAAAATAAAGGAATACCAAGTATTTTCAGTGCAAGGTCATGCACTCAAGGTCTACTGTGAGCACACCTCTTGTTTACTCCTCTAAAAGTTTCCAGTTGACTAACCCACCATTCAGAATTAAGCTAGTAGCTCATTTTTCAAAGCAAAATTGCCAAACTTCTAGGCATGTTCAGAGCAAAGGTCTGGACACTTCAACCATATTGCCCCCAAGGTTATGATAACACCTGCTTAAAGACAACTAATTTCTTAGTAGAAAAATTTTTAGTAGCTAACCCAACTGCTTAGTGATAAAGGTGTTGCAAACATACTAGGTAATAAATAAGAACAGTAGTCACTGCAGCTGGCTTTCATATTTAACACCTCTAACAGACATTTCCTAGAATCATCACATATTTCAAGACACTTTGAAAAGACTACTGAACTGCAAGGCTCAATTTTAAATGCTAACAACTGCTATGTAATCACTTAACTGAAAAGCAAATTATGTGCAGATCTTTTCAAAAGTGAAACAAATTAAACATACTCTGTGTATATAATGAATTACATTTATCCTAACACTCTTCAATTCACCTTGAATTCATGTCTTTGAAGGTTTAATACAAAGGAGCAATTGTACTCATTAGCCATAACCCTACACTTCTTGCAGTTCAAGCTTTAAGGTGCTTATTTTCACTCTCAACTCAAAGAGCACTGCAAGACTCTTTTCAAAATCAAGCTATCCATTACTTGGATCTAGAGAAACTCAGGACAATGTGGTCATTCCAAAAGGCTGGGCCATATTGCTATTTTGCAACAGATACCGCTTTTCCATTCCTTTAACATGGCAGAGTTTGGAAATTTATTTACATAATGTTAGCATAGCAACAGCACTTTTTCCCTCCCTTCACAGGGTACCACAGTGCAGAACACCAGAAGTATACAGCAAAGGTCTTTGAAGAATGAAAAGCGTTTCCCAGTGAGGCTATATAAAGTCAAGCTACTATCAGAACCACTTAGTGAAGATTAGTAAATAAGCCTAGTGAAGACAAAAACCATTTGTATTTTTAGTATACACCATGCACCATTACTGAACTTGCTACATTTACCACACAGCTGGCAATTTCACAGTTCACAATCTACAGTCCTGAGCTCAAAACTACTGCCATTATATTCTTCATCATGTGTCTTAACTAGGGTAATTTATGTTACTTGGGGTTAAGTTTGAAAAATATTAGACAAGGGACTAGCTAATGCTTCATATACAAATTTTATTAGAAATAACTTACTAGACAATCAGAATTATATAGACTTATGGAAATATCTATATCTGTCCAGAACGTAAGACAGACTTTTGCTACTAAGAATATGTCTAACATTCATTTTGCACATTTGTATAAATGTAAGCGGTAAAGTCTGCTCGGTGTCCTTTTTTAAGTAATACTGGTAAAGGACTGTTCCCATTTCTCATATCAAATCAGATAAGTTTGATCCAAATTTTGCCTGAAAACAGACATTGCCTTACATTGTAAACAACTTCACAGCAAGGAACAAGCTGAACTCATTCACTGAGTACCATATCAGAACTACCTGTACTTTTCCTGTGAAGCCACTGGTAATTGCATAGTGGTAAGAGTGTCATGTCATAAAGAAAGCATCTGATTAGGAAAAAGTGTCATAGGGCCTTGCAGGTATACACACAAGATTTTAGAGAGCTAGTACTAGTGTAACACATAACAGTTTTTGGCAAGATCTTGCCGAGATATTTCTCCATTAGTATTGCCTCCCTTTCTATACTTATGATTTGAATTTGACAAAAGTGGAGACCTACTTCTACCTTTACAAGAGCTCTCCAGTACTACCTCTGAAAAATGTATAACAGGTTACCTGACAGAGAGGCTGATTCTCTAAAATTTCATGTTGTGATTTACAGCCAAAATGATACCTCTGTTGGATGTTGTTCCAACTCATCTTAGTTAACCTTTTCTGAGCCAGTTAACATGTTCAACTGTTGAGTCTTAGCGTGTTTATGAGCTTCTCTCATACTTAAAAAAAAGGTGCCCTTTTATCAAGTCAGCGACTGTATTTAACTGATTGCAGAGTACATCTAAATGTCAAGTCCTTTTGAAAGTGAAAGGCCCTGATCACACAGCCCTCAGTACAGCACAATAAATCTGCAGGAAAGGGCATCAAACCCTTTCGAGTTTTAGTACACTGACACTCATCACTCCCATGTGTTAACCTGTGTGTTTGTTACATTAAGAGACGAAGTGAATCCTGCAGTATAGGAGGAACCTGGTGCTTAGTGCATCGTGGCTATCTAAAATCCTCTGCCCACCTAGCTTGCAGTAATAATGGACCTTTAACTTTGTAGATCACATGTAGAACAGGATTCAACTCTCAGTTGTAGAAAACTATATCCCTTTTCACTGAGAAAGGAAACTGCCTTTCAATACTATGCAACAGGTGAACAGGGTAATGAGGGCCTACTGCTCCTATCTGAGATGTGTTACACTGCTTATACGCCGCAGTGCTTCACACACAGGCACTGTACTTTACAATTGCCAAGGAACAGAAGTTTGTACTCTTTTTGTTTTGCAAACTTCTTCATCCTGAAATTGGTCTACTCCCATTCACTGGTAGTTCAGCCATGTCAGCTGGCTGTGTGGCTGTCTTACAAAACTGCTTTCAGTTTGGTAAGAGAAGCCCAGTTCATGTACAGGAGTCTGGACATCAGAAGTCTGGCTTCAAAAGCAGATCAAGCCAAAACATGCTAAATGCAGATGTACCCAGAGGTACCTTACGGCATTAGTAGGCTGTTCTTGGTCCAAGAAGACAAATCTTTCCATAGCATTTCTGAAGAACAGAAAGCAACGGCTCTCCGGGATTAAGACAGCAGGTACTTTACTGCCACCAACATGACACCACATTGGTTAAGAGCTATGTGAGTCCTTAAATGCAGAGACACCACAATTTGCCAGAATCTTGATTTCGGTAATTCTCAATTACTCTCAACAGCAGGACTTCACAATAAGTTTCAGTTAATGTTTTTACATATTTTTATCTAAGTACAGTTTACTGTAAATACTACAGTATGTAGATACTACAGTACATTGTTCCATCTTTCACAAATACACTTTTATATATTTTTTATAATAGCTTTCATTTACATTGGAAGAAAGCAGTAAGAAACAGCCAAGTTTTAAGGAGAACTTCTGGAAGGTTCTCAAGAAGGAGACTTAATAAATTTATTTACTTATTTCTTCACATTTGTATCGTCTATCTTGGAGTAATAACTCTAGATAGCAAAAGCATCATGTAGCCACACTTTACAGAAGGCCACTAAGACCAGCATGGCAATGACTCCATAAAAGATACTTATTTCTACAGAATAAGATCGTGTAGTCACTTTGCAAACCTTCCACTAAGAGTACGTTAATGCTTCAAGTTGTATTGATGGTTATTTTGCATAGCTCAAATGGAATCTACAGAAATACTGTCAATTTAAAAACTAGATCCTGCTATTAAGAATTCAATGTAGCACAAATAGAAAACACATAACCAGTTTTAAAAATTGCTGCATTAGCAAATGCAAGAACTAGGCAGCCACACAGAAGCATTAATAAGCCCTGCATTAGATTATTAAAACCTTGGACTCTACAACAGCATGATCTGAATTGTGAACTATATGTCATATGAACTGTTCAGAAAACTGATGCTTTCACAGTGAGTTGAACGCTGCTATGTCACATTGCTCTTTCATATATGGATGCCTACATCAACGAAGTTTGTTTCAAAGTGTAACTTCATTAATACAACATCTCATATGCAGTTAGACCAACTGAAAAAAGCTCTTGATTACTTATTACCATGGAATACTTCTGTCTTAGAGGAACAAGAAGCAATATTTTGTTACAGTAACTGAAATACTTTTACAAACTTTGTTCTATTAAAAAAAGTAGTTTGCTGACTAAGGCTTTTCCTAAGTGGAGTTTCCTCAATAGGCATTAAAATTGACTTACCTTCATTTGGTGAAGTTTTCAACTTTGTGCAGATGCCATGTACATCACCATAGCATTCCTGTATCTTATGCAGTGCATCTGCAGCTCGAAGTTCCATAAGAGAACGGAGCTCTGCAAGAGTAACTCCAAAATCTCCATGATTAGCTTCTTTTACAGCGTTTTTTACGCCGCTATATGCAACTGAGTTGTTTGCCATGTCACCCATGATGCATGAAGTCTTTAGTGCAGACAGTTTCCAGTAAGGAACAAGATTTCAGCTTAAAATATTTCCAAAAGGAAAATAAATCCTTTGGGTATGAAGACAGTCAGGAGAGCAGAGACATCACCCAAGCAAGAGATCCCGTCTGGAGAGATATCTTTGAGGCTGTCCCATGGCGCGTTCTGTTCCCCAAAGCCAAAAGGCATGTACAATCTAGGGAGAGAATAAACATTCAGTTACATAACAGCTACATTGAAATGCATTGCAAGACAACCCTAACTGTTTGTACTGAGGTTACAGAACAAATTTCTTTTTAATTTCCTATAATATTTTTAGTTTGCATTCCATGGGCAAGAGTGACAAGGGAGAAAATGGATGTCTCCCATCCCAAAACAGCCTTGCATTATTGGATTTCCTTAAGTCATTAACTTTTTAACAACTGTTGCCTTTAACACTGGCATTTTCCTTCACACGTCCATATGGCTCATCAGAGCAGCAACCTTTAAAAATACCTAAAATTAAATCTGTTTCCAGGAAAATGGAGCTTGTAACATCCACAGGTGGTGTCACATGGGGGAAGAACATGCTTAACTTAAAAATCCCCACTTTCCAATGACACTCTCACCTCAGAGTTTGGGAGGAGCAGGCTTTTGTTTGTTCCCGTTAATTCATTTGTGCAAACCTCAAGAAAAAACACTTCAACACTAAGCTAGTCCACACATGAAGTACTTTTGCACTCCAAGTAGGATTATATCTTCAGGCAGACCTAGCACTTAATAAATTTATCACATCCATACAGTTTAAACCCTGCTCCAGCCCATTTCATCACAGCTCAAGCCTCCCACAGTACCTCCATTTAATTCTTCGAAGAGAGGGAAAAATTGCACAACACCGCCTTCTTACAGAAGGGATAAGGAGACTGAGAGCAGCTCTTCCATCTGATGATCAATGCCTTGTAGCTGAGAAATTACCATCTAGCCACAGGACTCTGAACTTGCACAGGCATTCTATACACAATCCCTGCTCAGCTGACGCATTTTGCACATACACATGTAGCTACACAACAGTGCAGAGCACACACAAACTCCTCACGCCTATGTGAAGATTTGCTGTGTGCCAAAAACAGATGTCTGATCATGTAAGTCAGCTTTATTGACACAATGGAATGCGATGAGCATGTGTAACAATATATTTCCCCACGAATAATATGACTGCCAGGCTCAGATGAACAATAACTTGGACACTTCCAGGTCAACAAGACCCTCAGGTGTCATATGCCTAGCAAAGGCAGAAATACAAAGGGAAAGCATCAGCAAACAAAAGATTTCTAGCTACTGCCCTGACAGGTTAGAGGACTGTTTGGCTGAACTGCTGAGTCTATGTTGAAGTAAAGGTATAAGCACCCAGTTACCAGAAATGCGAGGTCTGGCTTCCAGGAAAGACTCAGATTTCTGCTCTGGAAAGAATTTGTTTCAGCTATACTAAATCTACCATTTAAAGCACCATGCCACAGTACTTCATTTGCACTGAGAAAAACCACTGACACTGTAAGTCCCTTAACCGATGTCACACAATCACAAGTGACAGTCCCATCACTGGCAGAACTACAATTTCTACAACTACAGCTGCTCTTCTCTTCCTATCACAGGAGATTCTGAGAAAACCACTATCCATGGCTGTTTTCCAGAGACAAAAAGCATAAAGCAATCAATATTCACATGCATAAAACTTCCAACATTCTACAACATCAACAAAGCACCTAATTTAAAAATTAATTTTAAGTCTTCTTTGTTTTCTCTGTTACATGCACAAAAATGTTACAACAGTTGAAGAGTCCACGATGATATTGTTAGCATACTAGGATGTAGTTTTGATTAAGACTCTAATGTGTTCTGTTAGAGTATCCTGCAAGTGAAGAAATTCATGCAAACCATGTATGAAAGAGTTTTTTTAAAGACACGCCACATTGTTATCTAATGCCCAAAAGCTGGATGTTGTTGTCCAGCTGGTAGCCTAGGAGGATTTATCAGCTGGCATCTGATCATAAGCTATGACAGTATAACAAGAAGCAGATCAGGCAAATGAGTTTGTATAGCTATGGAGAAGATGCTGCAGCTGCTAATTAGGCAAAAATAGACCAAGCAGAAGGCCCCACAACCAATTACATCAAACTTGATTCAATTTTAATTAAGAAAATCTCTGTTCAAGCCTCTAGCAGGAGCCCTGTACTTGATGCCCAAATACACCCAAATCCAGGAGAAAAGAACATGAAAAGCTACAGCTCTAGTCACTGTTCACTTGTCATCAAAAATTTCAAGACTTTCTCTCTCCATATATATGCATAGAGTGAGCAAGACTTGCTTCCATATGCAAGTAAACTTAAGAGCAGTAACACTGCTTAATATAACTAAATGTGCTTTGCACTCCAGTTTTAGCCTCTCTATGCATCTTTATCAATTTTTACTAATAAATAATCCAGAGATTGGTCATTACTAAGGTTATACTGAAGGGGGTTCTCATGTGCTCCAAATGACATCCTAACATACCAATGAACCTCTAGGGTTCACAGGCAAATCCAATAAGCATGCATTAACACTACAAAAACAGTGCAGTTCTACAGATCAGCTCTACTAGTGATACAAACTATTTGGCACATCCATTTTAGGAAAGAACTGAGGAAAATTGAAAAGAACAGTGTGAAGGCTTCAAATTCCAAATACCGCGCAAGTGCAGTTTTGCTCCAGATCATAAAAACTCGATTAAACATTATCAGTTGTTACTCAGACCAGAATCTGCTTCAGTTGCCCATTTTTATCAGACATTTCAACAGAGGGCACAATAGCTTCTTGTCATACAGGTAAAGGGTGCACTTAGTTTAACAGAGATTTTTCTGTAGGAATCAGCAAAGAAACTTCCTTTAAGAAATATCCTTAATGCAGTTTTGATGTCAAACCTCGCAACTTCCAATCACTTTCTGTAACAGCAAGTTCCAACAGTCCGCTTTTGTAACATTAGTGGCGATGCATAATGAAACTATTAACAGTGAAATTCAGTAGCATTAAAAAGTGCCCTTTTAAGCTACACAGATCATCTAATAGTATTTATCTTCTCAATTAATGAAGTATTTTATTTGTTTTGACGAGTGTTCCAGTTCTCAATTATTGCAGCAGCCATTTGAAATAACTGAATAGCATGAGCTCTGAAGCACTATAATTTAAAGCATCTCACCTCAAACTTCCAATCTGTTAATATCTCAAATTTTAAATTCAAGAAATAGTTATCAAGCTAAAACTCATTTATACACCACTCCTGAAGTCCCAGCCTATTTAAAGTTTAATTCAGTTGAAGTTTTGTGTTAGTGTCCAGCTTAAACAAGCTGCACGCAAAATGATTAAGACGTTTATCTTTCATTAGACACATCAACTTTTGGATAATTCTTTATCAATGACACTTTTGTTTGTCACTTTATAACACTGAGACTAGGAATAACTTTAAAAGTTATTCTCTGTCACACTCCAGTGACTAAAAAACTTGAACTGCAGAGGCACCTTTCAGTAGCAGCACATACTCTCATAGGTAGGATTCGGGTACTTGTGTAAATCCCCTCAAGAAGACCTTGCTGCTCTTTGGCTGTAGTAACTTCACTGACACATCATATCATTGTAGCTGCTTATGAGGAGCAACTTCCTTACCCAAATCAAATTACTGTTGATTGCTAAGGGAGTGCGCTTTGTTACCCGACAAAGACGCTAATTCCAACTCATCACCCATGAAACAAAGGTTAAATAATTTTGCCAATGCTGGAAGTTCAACAACCTCACAAGCTTCTGTAGTTGGACTGGAGTAAGGAAAAGCTCTAGACAGAAGTCTACATGTAGAGATGCTTACCAGAGCATGGAGAGACTATAGATTACTTGTCTATTTAGTGCTACCAGAACATTCTGTGCTGACCAAATTAGAAGTAGCTACATGTTTCTTGATGTGTTCCTGTGACCACACTTTATGCACAGATCCATATTAACATCCTGCCCCAAAAAGCTGCTACTATTGAGGCAGACTTGAACATCAATTATGCTTCAGCAAGGCCTCCAGAAAAAATCCTTCACAGGTGAAAGTATTTCATAATTAGTGATTTAGGGTTTAGTAGAGATTCCCTCTATTTAAAAGAAAGCTATAATCTGTGTTCTACAGTCATTAAAATTAAGTCTGCCTTGAAGAGATAGTTTGCAGGGGCTATGCACTGACAAGTGTGAACAGCAGAGCTTAAAAGTGGCACAATTACTATTGCCCAGATGCACAAGACCTAGCATACCTTAGAGCCCTATCCAAGCTTTTCCTATTATTACATTTACATTTAATACTTGTTTCACTAACCTACAAGGAAATGCAATTTTCTTAATCAATATTAAAACGCTTAAGCAAACTCATACTTTAAGAGTCAAAGCTCCAGCAATTATAAGTCTTCCGTCATTCAATTTAATTTATACAACAGTATGCATTCAGATATTGAGCATTAGCTGGTACTAGCATTTGACCTCCAACAACACACCAAAACTGGACACTGTAATATAGGAAAGGGCTTGCAAAGTGATTATCTCAGGAAAGCCTTTGTTTAATCTAATTAGTTCAATGAATACCAGACAGATCTGCATACCAAGAGGCTGTTGTGATAAAAACTGTCCCCATATGTTTCAGTTGTCATGCCTTTTAACCTGCTTACACCTTTGAAGATACTGAAAAAATATAATATGCTTTTGCATAGTTTAGTTTGGGTATGATCCACAGCTTCAAGTCATCACATAACATTGCAGGGGTGGGGGAAAGAAAGGAGGGGAAGTTGTCTGTAATATTAAATGGAAAGTAGCTGTAACTGAGAAAGTAACCTGGAAATCACACTGAAATTGACTCAGGTCTGTTCTGCAGGGTCAGCCTTCTTACTGTAAGACAGACCCTCCCACCTACTTGACAGGAGACAGAAACCCACCAGCTGTTTCACAAGAAAAAGGAATAAATGCTGATGAAGCAAAACATTAACACAGAACAGTGTGCATTTATAAGTCACTATTCCATAAGTTAAACAGTGTCTAACTGAACAAATAGGAGTTAAATAATTTCTGTGCCATGCCATTGTTTTAGTGCAAACATCTCAGCCTGGTTTATGAAGAGACAAGTACAAGTAGACTGAAGAACGAAGAGGGAAAGGGCACAAACAGTTTTTAGCAAGTCATCTTCAGCCTTAAACATGCCCATCAGTGTTGTAATGACACGTTTCAGTTATCACAGCTTATGTGCTATAAATGGTAAATTCATCAAAGGTCACGACTTTTGCTTCATTTTCAAAGAGAAATCTGATTTCATTCTGAAGCTTAATCTCCTGGGAAGCAGATGTACTTACCTGTCTGGAATAAAAACTGGCCTAGATTCTGCATTGGGTCTAAACACTGGTATTGTCTCTGCTCACTGCAGGGAGGTTGGATAAAATGACATTTAAAGGTCCTTTCCAGCCCAAGTTATTCTGTGATTCTGTGATTTATGGCACTTAATCTAAGGCATTGTTGCTGCCTACTGTGATTGACACTTGTAGTAACAGTTTCATCCATTGGTGGTTCCTTTCCTTTAAGACCCCAAATTTATTTCTTATTAAATTATAGCTAATAAATTAGGACTTCAGGAGTCTGAAGTCAGTGTGGTAGTAGTACAAATTAGCAGTCTTCACAAACAGGTTTCTGCATCATTTCCGTCCTATTCTGGCAGCAGGAAGGAAAAATTGCTCAAATCTTGAAGGTGAGTTATTATGGCATGAAGGACACGAGCTTCTCTTACAAAGCAGCTTGGTCCACAGCCTCTGCCAGGAGCCCAGCAAGCAAGCAGATATCGTGCTATGCCATCAACCATCTGCACAGGCCTGTATTGCCCTGCCTTGTCCAAGCCATGGCCTCTCCACACTCACCACACAACTCAACTCCAGCTGAAGTGAGAGCTGGATTAAGAAAAACTATCAGAAAGTGCTGTATAGAACAGTCTGAGTAGGAAACTATTTTATTTAAAGTTATAACTAATTATTAGCTTTCTGAGGTAACTAAATAGATATTACTGATCCAAAAACAGACAGAATGATACAACAAGAAGGGCTTCAGGAAAACCTATGAATATTTTCAAGCAACATCAGACTTTGAGACGTACTGAAAAACCCCAGAGGGCAAAACCACTGTGATCATCATAAAGAAAGCATCAAGTATCCCATGTGTTTGGAATACTAGGCTTTCAGAGTGTCTTATTTCATATTACATTGCTGGCTTGTCCACAAGATGACAAAAATTTTAAGATACAACATTGCAAAGCGTAACCACTTTAAACACTTTTCTGCAGTGCACAGCTCTGACCAACACCCAGGCAGCTTCTCTCTTCTCCACCCACAGGCCCTGAAGCTTCCTTCTCTGTACTTCCTTTTCCTGGGTTCATCTACTTTCTGCTCCATGACGACACCATAAACTAAAGGCTACATTCAAAAGGACTGTTTGCAATACAAGGTTATTCCAGTTTAACACTATAATCCCAGTGAAAAAAAAGTTTTAACCTCTAGATAGGACTTAGTCCCTTCCAGAATAATTTTGAGTGTGTTCAAGTACCTAGAATGCATTTACTGTGTGTGTCAGCTTCCTCATCTAACTTGAGGTGAGTGAAGCTGCCAAAATTTGGACTAAGGCAGCTGATGGCTGAAGGCAAACTTGCTGGTGTTCGACATGCAAGAAAATAAATGTTTGCCCAATGGCCATCAATATTTTCCTTTCCTTCAGATCCACTGAGTCCTAAATAAATGACTGAGGATTTCAAGTCTCTTAATCCTGCCCAGTTTGGGATAATTATGCTGTAAACTAAGCGCTATTAACAGATCTGTCGTATTAATAACTTAATATATAAACCTAAAAGTGCCTTTTTTTTTTAATGTAGTAAAGTCATCCATTAACAAATATTTACATTACTAAGTTCATTAACAACTTGCCGCACTTTTCTCATCAACATTTATCAAAACCATATAGACAAAAATGACAAGACAAAGCTGAACTTCTTAAAAAATAGGATGGTAGCATGGCAACCTACTTACCCAAATTATGCATCATAAGACAACAACAGAGTTTACTGGCATTCCCAAAGTACAAAATGTGTTCCAGTCACAAACCCTGACAGGTGTGTGTTAAATGAGGCACATGACATCACGATATGCAACTAAGTTTCAAGTAAAGGTAAAGTGAGATGGTACCAAATTTCATCCAACAGAGATGGAACTGGATTCCTGCATTTCAGTTACTTGTTGCATTTAAAGCTCAGTGCAATGCATCCAGCTGGTCAGTTCTAACAATAATGTCAGCAAACCAGCAGCTGACTTTATCAGTTATTCCTACAGGTATATGACTTGAGAAATCTTTTTACCTTTTTTTCACAGAATTTATATTTACCATTTCATCCTGATTTGAATACTCCCCATTTTTTTCCCTTCAGAAACTATTTTTATGCTAGTGTCCATTTAAGCAGAGCAGTATGCTTTTGACTGTGACCATGAGTTATGATATCAAGAGGTTTTAGATTAATGAGCCTTCAGGCAAAAGGCAAAAGTCCATTCTTACCTGATTTTTTCTTGTATTCAGAAAAATTCAAGGGAAATTTAAAATTAGGGAATATTTATGCCTATGAGATTAAGCCTAATTACTTCCATAAAGTCACTCTGTATGTAACCAATTCCTTTCTATTAGGGCAGTAAAATTAATTTAGGTAAAGTTTTAAGGCTTTTCTTGCTACTTTGGACTAGTTTACTGCTATGTACAAACAGTACCACAAAATTGTCTATACGCTCACTGAACTGTAAACAGGTAATATACAAATACTGATATTAATGTGGTAATGGATCCATTTATGATCCTCAAAATCACCATCCCCACCCAGAAATGGTCTGGAATGTAAAAAAAAAAAATCAAAGCCTCAGCTCTGGTGACCCATCTCAATGAGCCCACACTGTGATGCTCAAATTGGATATATGTTTTGTCCTCTTGGGGCCAAAATTTAAGAAGCTTCCCTCTCGTCCTGTAACAAGCCAGTCCGAGAAGCTTCATCTTCAGATTTTTCACAAGCCTTCTGGAGATACCAGACCAGAGTATATCCTTATCCTCAAACCGCCTTACTTCTTCAGAAACGTATATTTTGAAAGCTATGCTAGCTTCCCCTGAATGTCATTATTTCTTGCCTGCCAGAAATACGCCAAATAAACCGGCTAAAGAGTCATTCTGAGAAAATCCCTTTCAAAAACTGCAACTGTGTTTGCCATCTTCTCTTTCTAAGGAGACAGAGGGGTTTTTAATTCAAATATCATAACTAGCCCCCACTTGAGTAGCACTTTGAGAAATACTTCACAAGTTTGCTGCTCCTGCTGGTTCTGGCAAGAGGGTCAGGGGTCGTTTTTGTTTGTGTTTCTTTTACCTCAATATTTGAATTTGAGAATCCAGTGTATGGCTTTGCAGAAATGCAAGTGTGAAATCTCTTGCAAAATTCTTCATTGTGATTATACTGGTCATCCCTTTAGCTCTTTTTGATAAGTTTTGACAGCTTAGCTCACTAATCCATTCTACTGGCCTCCTCTTTCTGGTACAGTGTAAGAAGCATGTTCAGTAGGTTTCATCTCATGGTATTATCTGACACATGTTACCATTTAGTGAGGCTACATACTGCTTTACCCTTCAGGGACTTCTCCAGTTTCAAAACTAGTCTTTCCTCATGATAATACTTTTCCATTTTCTGAAGTCTGACACCCACTTAAAGGCTAAATTGTCATGCACCCTGCACTGTCAGACACTTCTAGCTACTCCAAACTTTCTCATTTATGCAGGGTTGGTTGATGGGATTGTTTTACACATGTGGAAGCATTACTGCAATATAGCTATCGGCACCTGTCTGTCGAATGATGGTAAGTTAACTGCTCTGCGATCAGCATACACATGACAATCCCTGGTCCATCATTTCATATAAGGTAATAAATACTTCTCTCGGCAGTTTGTTTCTTTAACAAAGACAGGGAACGTATAAGCAGTGTTAGTAGACAGAATGCACAAAGCTGAGATTTTAGCACTTAGTAAATCTAGCAAAGCAGCGAGTCTGTCACATCCTCAGGTGACCAAAGGTACGGCTGTGCTACAGCAGGTAGCACACTCCCACTAGGCGTAACACTCCCACTCACAGGGGTCCTGAAGCAGCTCTTACTATTTGACACTAACAACACTGCAACTTACACCTGCCACCCTTATCCTTTTGCACTGGGAAAAGCCAGTGACTCTGCCAACTGCATTAATGAAGTAACAGAAAGTCTGCTGTTGGAACAGTCACACAGGCAACCCCGGGCCCAGAATAGTAACTCCTTGTATGCTTTTCTACTCCTCTTTACAGCACCTCAGCCACTGAGAGAAGGTACTTCATTTTGGGTCCTGCTCTAAGTCCATCTTTCATGGGTTATACAGCACTCCAATGGTTTTGGCACTTCCCTTCTCCAATGTTGTTTTGGGTTTTTTTCACTGCTCTTGCTTTCTCTGTGTACTCCTAAGATCTTTAAAAATAGATAGTTTTTTCCTAGCCATGAAATCTGTCTCCCTGCAGGATCCAAGGAGCAAGAAAGCACCATGCCATGTTCCCAAGCCTCCATCCTCCCGCTAGATGTGATGGTAGCCATGCATTTCATGTCTCTACATCTGTGAGTGCGCTACTTGTAGCTGTGTGGTACAGAAAGCTGTAATCCAAAAAGGATCTCCCCCCACCAGTGAAAAAATTTAAATAGCAGCATTTCTACTGTCTGAACAAGTTTTTCCACAAGATACCAGAAAGGCTCATTTATTTGTAGAAGTCATACAAGCAGTGTGCATATGCCAGCTTAAGGGACAGGTCTGGAATGTAGCTAATGCTGGAAGCATCTTTATCATGGAACTATGTGGCTGCCTCCTTTAAGATAACATTAAATTTCCCCTCAAGCAAAGGTTCATCTCCCCTCTGTTATTTCATGTCAAGTGACTTGCCACTAAACAGTATGGTATATCACTTTTTGGTGAAAGGCAGACACTGTTTGTTTGAACTGAACAGCAAATTCACCTGACTGTCAGACAATGGCTCAAGCAGATTTAGTAAATTTAATTTCTCTGTTTTGGTAGGCTATACAAAATTTCTATACAAACTGGCTATCTGCAATTAACAATAGACTCATTTCTGAAGTTTTCAGGTGTGAATAACTTTATTGTGCATAGCTCTTTAGTTTCTGAGATTACAAAGACATCAGTGCATGATTGATTAAATTATTAGGAAAAAAAAAAAAAAAACAACAAAAACAACTCAGGAAAAACACAAATGAAACCATGCTCCATGATAATATTTAAAAGTCCTATGCCACCCAGTAAAGGAAATCCCTTCTCCAGTTTCCCATAAACCAAAGGTCTTAAGTCTTCACCAGCATCAGTGGATCCTAATGCACTTTGCAGACAGCTGTGCTTCCAGTCTAATCAGTAAGCATTCAAATTATGAGGTGAGCTAGGTGTCTAATTTAGCTCTGGCACAACTGCCCTAGGTAGGGAAAGGCCATGCCTTGGAGAACTTCATCGTAACCAGCTGAACCTATTCCATGCTGAGGATCAGCTATCAGACTCCCTTCACTCCCCTGCCCTATCAAAGCACAAGGCTAGCAGAACTGATGTGGTAAACCAGCAGGCACTGAGATGCCTGGAGCATAACTACCATTGGCAAACACAGCCAATGTGTCAGTCTTGTGCTAAGGTAGCTCTGAATCCTCAGCAGCAATTGCTAGTGGATTTGATAAGGTTAGAATTTCTCCTTCCAAAAGATGGTGTCTAGATTGAGAGCCTAGTGTATTTAGCTCAGCTACATGCTCAGAGTTCAGCTGCAGCTGACCCTCAGGGCCAAGAGTCTACCCACCCATGAAGACTACAGATCATCATTCTGGCTCAGCAAAGTCAGACATATTTTGTTCCTTCTGCACAAAGCTACTTGCCACAAGTGTTTGTTTTACAGTGGCACATTGTAACGATGCGCAACTTTCGCAATCATTCTGTTTCTGGGAATACCAAAAGGATACAGTGTCTCTGAAGAAAGGGAATTGGGAAAGGAGTATCAGTTTCTCCACTCAAGCGACAAACTTCAAGCATCCTGCTGTATTTGTGCGTGTTATCACTGCTGATGGCACAAGCTCTTTAAATAACCGAGGTTTGTATGTTTAGCTCATGGCTTTCAACAAACTTCCTCAAAGGACCAGTGCCACTGCACATCTGACTGTAGCACGCCTCAGCTCAGCACGAGTTTCTTTGACCATACAGCTGAGTAGGGGCTCACGGATCAACCCTTGTTAAGTCAGAAAGCAACTGTATTTTTAATCTTAACACTGCAACTCACAAATTTCCCTTATGCAGCATGCAGGTAAAGCAGAGTAAGGAAGACAAGAGCTTCCTCTAGCCTGAGGTTAGTAACGCTCAGGGAAACGCCTGTTTCCCCAGCGGAGGGAAGTGACTGAGAAGATTAACTACCATGAAATAAACAAAAAATTATGCTGCACCATGAAGCAAAATGTAACATGAATTACCCAAACTCCCACAGTTAGGGACTCAGTCTTTCTGAAGGTAATTTTGGGAGATTCCTTCTCTGTTCCCATTGCTCAACTTTCCTAAACTCCTGTATCCCTGTTTTCCTCAAAGGATGCCATCAACTGGTTTCTCAACACTTTCAATAGACTCTTAAGCTTGAAGGACATCTAGCATTAGGAGATGAGAAAGCAGACTACTAGGAAGCAGTTGTGCTAGGACTGTTCTCCAAAAACCTTCTTTTCATTCCCATTAAGGATGACTTATTTTAATTAGTTTATCAAGTATAGAAAAAAGCCATCTGAAAACTTCTATAATTAACCACTATTTTAGTAGCCTTTCCCAAAAAAAAATCTACCTGAGGTAGACAAGACTTAGAAAAAACTGGTGCAAGCATGAAGCCTGCTAGTAACAAGTGGCAGGCTTGTTATTCACACTTTCAGGCCTGAGGTAAGGAAAACACTGGTAAGGAAGATGAAGTGAAACTTATTGAAGAGTCCTACACGGTGAAAACCAAGCATATACCTTATTTCAAAGGTGTTATGAATTTGGCTCATTTAAGTCACACACATATTAAAATCTGTATACCATGACAAGCAGACTGACAGCCAGGTTCTACCATGGTCTCTAACCGATTAGCTTCTTAGTTTGATTTTTCTCCCATTATTTTACAACATTTGTTTTCCATTTCCTCCTTTTCTCAAGGAAAGGGGTGCTCTAAGAGCGACAAAAATTTATACCAACGGACCCCTAAATCTCCTTCATGTTTATTCAGACATAGCAGCACAGCTTATAAAGAAAGCTCCCAGCTCACCTTCAGAAAAAAACCCATGCATTATACTGAACATTTAGATGTAGTTTTGTATGTTGCTCTCAGACTTGTTACCAGTAGTTTGCTCTAGATTACTAACAGCAAGTTGCTACTTAGTGTATCATACTCCTGCTACAAGGGTTGGATTTTTGTAAATGTATCCATGGCCTTTGAAATCTTTTGCTCTAACCAATACAGCATGAAATTAGGGAAGAGGTTAATTTGTTTGGGGGTTTTTTGGGTTTTTCTTTTTGGGGGGCTGGGGTTGGGGTGGTGGTGCAATAACTAATTTTGCTGGTATTTGAACAGTTTAGAACAGTTATCTAATAAAGGAAGTCATCAATGTGATCAAAGAGTATAGAGTCAGAATACAGAATCAAACTAAGTGTAAAGGAACAAACAATTTTAGGCAGTTACACAGCTGTCTGTCAAAGTCACAATCTAGTTTGATGTGTGATGCTTCAGGCACATAATTAAGCTAAACAGTTTAAGACAGCTTTGTTCCTTAAAACTGAAAAAGTAGGTAGTGACTAAAACATTACCTTGTTGTTGAGCAATTATTATTAAAATAAGCCATTAGCTGTCATAAAGTATTTTTCACAGAGCAAATATTTTCAAGTGTTTAAACAATTGCATCGTGGTAAAATTACCCTCTGGAAGCCTAAACCAAGCTATTTTATTATTTTAAGATCAGGAATCTCCGACTCTTTAATTTGGAGATTTCTGAAACATTGCTATTAGATGTTCCTAAAAAATTGATGCATTTCCCTGTGCACTGAGAATCCTCTGTTGTTCTTGTTTGACAAGACCAGGATTGATTGCTAAGCTCATTGTAATGGCCTATATTATGGAGGTCCACACATTTTGGTTTACTTGCCAACTTACATGATGATTAAAATAGAATTTTGGACATTCAAAAAAAAAAAAAATTGAGCATGGCAGTAAAACTCTGAATTCTGATCATAAACCAAGCCACAGGGATAAACTTCAAGAACTCAATCCACAACAGCAGGGGGAAGAGGAGGATATTTGGTAGGGGGAACACACTTGCTGTGAGAAGACTACTTGTTCTAACCTCTGTGTGAAGACCTGGTCAACTGCCTGTTTTTTGCAGCCAAACAGTCCCTTCTCAGCAATGCCTGAAGACCTCTGCAGACAGCCACAGGTAGACCCAAAGAGAAATTCCTCATGAGAAACGACAGTGTCTGCCCTGAATTATTAATTGAGTTTGCACGGTAGTTTTACTGTTCTCGAATATTTGACAGTCATGAATTATACAAGTAAAGCATCTGGACAAAAGACTGCTTTCCAGGAAATGCACCTTGCAGGGTCAAAAATCCACAAAATATCCTCAGACTTCACAACCAGGAGCCAGACTCCATGTCACAAGGCTCAAGGGTTCTTGTTCAGAGACATTTTGAACTAGAAAATGGTAAAAAGCCAGTTTGGCTTATTATTTCACTTATTCAGTTACTGACCAGTATGTGAGGGTGGGTTATCCTTTTGGTTCTCTAAAACTGTTAAAATGTCGCTGAATTCCACAAACTAAAAGTAACCAAAGCAGTAGTATCATCAAATAATAATATCAGAAAACCAGATAACAGAATGAACCACACTGGCATGTAAAGATGTCTATTGACTTCCAAGTGCAATGGTTTTGATTATGTACGTAATACCTATCTATACCAAGACTTCATTCAAGCCCAGATCTCTTCCACTCTGCCTGAGAATTTTTACATTGAATATCTCTTCACATAGAAAGAGACAAGTAGTCTCAGAATAAGCAAATAAATGCATATGGCACTCTAAGTTATGGAAGCAGATAAGTGTCCTTCCCCCGCGTGAGGCTTCTAATTGTAGCTCTTCATGTACATATAGCACACAATACCTATAAAAGCAGGGCTTACATGTATGACGAGATGTACAAGTATTTCAATGGATAGCCCCATCCAATTGTTGATACACAAAAACAGATCAGACTACAATTACAAAGGTATATACAACACCGGAGTTTACCCTTATAGCAGGAGATAGCATCTGAGACACCTGATTAGCTTTCAGCAACTATTTGTTGACCCATTTTTCAGGAAAATCCCTCTTCCATTCATTACACTGTTCTTAACTCAGAATTTCACACAGGCATATTTGTAAGAGGTGCTACTCAGCTATTTAAGCTCATGAAAGCTACTTTTGCAGAGCCAGCAGAGGGAGTATAGACATCATTTTACTTATCAGCTGTGAAAAAGATACCTTGTAAGAAAGCACTAAAAGACCTGTGACTGCAAATCTAATGCACTTAGTTTAAAGCATGCCAAGAACTTCCTCGGTCTTTCATAGACATGTATGTCAATGGGCAGTAGAGTTGGTGTTTTGTTTCTGATCCTCAACCAGCTGTCACATCTTAAAAGTCTCATACCTGACAAATGGCAGGAGCAACTTTAACAGTACTAACAAGTACCATAAGGCCTGATGCTTCATATGTGTAAAAAAAAAAAAAAAAAAAAAAAAAAAAAAGAAAAAAACCAACCTAAATACTCAACAACCAAAACCATTACAAAGCTGCAATTCAAGTGTTTATTCCCATGGATTCTGCTGTTTCTCAGTTTCAGAAAAGCTAAAACCTTTTGGTTGTCCATTTCTTAAAAAACAACTTCATGTGGAAGACAAGCTGAAAAACTCAGAGTTCAAGACGACCCCAAGCAAAGGAGCCAGGAAGGCAGGTAGCAGTGTTGGACTAGAAGGTAACAAACAGCGAACCTTTCTGCTGTCATTCACAGAGGCACACACCTACTGGCGAATCTGGTTTCACACAGCCTCTGAGGCAAGAGCTCTGCTGCTTTATTTAGCATTTCCATTGATCAGCCTGCTTTGGAGTTGACAATTATGACTGAACGGTGTTGACACAGTGGTGGCTGTGGAAACAGTTTTGGAAAGAGGAATAGACTTTGAGCAGGCAGATTGATATCCTGTTGCCATCTCACGGAGGTGAACCCAAAACTCTAGGCCAACATGAGACAACATACTTTCCTTGCAAAAACTCCACAAACAGACACCCACTTGCTTTTTCAGTCTACCAAATTGACTGGATTTTTTTTTTCTTAAATAAAGTCAGCAATTCTTAACTTGTTGGTAAGAGGCTAAGCTAATATAAAATTCTTTCCAATCTTAAGCATTTATCAAATAATTTTTTGGGTGGCTATTTCTAGTTTCACTATTTAGAAGTCTGTATGACAAACTCACACAAGTGCAATAAATGCCTTTGTCTCAAAGTTTCCTCTAAAAGAGCAGCAAAACACTCCTCCTCCCAAAGAAAAGATAAATTTCCATCATCTTAAACTTCACATGAACTTTAAAAAGCTTTGACAGCTTGAATAATTAGATTTTGATTACTACCTACCAAAGAAGAATGTGCCTGTAGCTACATAATTTAGCCTTCACTTGTTTCAAGTTTTAAAAATAGAAGAACCACCCTTCAGCAAGTTAGATGGTTGTTTCTTCTCCCCATCTACAAGAAAGTGGTGTTCACTTCTCAGCTTCACTTTCATGTGGCAGCTTCACAAAATTAGCAAGTCAGAGTGGGCTGAACTGCTTGCCATCTTACAAAGCTTACATGACATTTTATAGCTGACTATAAAGTTTTACCCCTATCATGCAAGAAGGCCACCTCACGGTTTTGCTGTTGAAAATCAGGGCTCCTGCAGTGCTCTTTATTTGCGTGCTGTGCCTGAGTGGGTCCCAGGACCCCAGCTATGTTCTGTGCAGAGCAACCACAGCAAGGAAAGCCATGCTTCTTCCATCACAAACATGGTGATGATCAAGTATCAGGATGCATCCCAACCACTCTGATCATCCTTTCCTTCCCCAAGATATTGCAGTCTCTTGTGACAACAGTGAAGTTCCTGCAGGTACATGAAAAGCTTACAAAGATAGGAAAAACGCTTTTTTTTCCAGGCAGACTGGTTATCTAACCGGACTCACCACACAGATAATCCAATACCAGTGCCAACTCAAAACATGGCACGGAACTAACACTCAACCTGCCTGAGTTAAGCAAATATGAAACCATACTCACAGGAAATATACCACAAATTCTAATTCATCCGGCAACTGAGCCCTCGCTAAGCTCCCAAATAACTATGTTTATAGCACACTTTACATTTGAGAGGCTGACATTAGGCTTCTAATCAGCAAATTAAGACATGATCCATTTATATAAAGTAAGTAGGGTGCAGGGAAAAGGGCTAAAAAGCCCCTTGAAACATGAACATCCTTCCTCTTAGTTAAGTTTCTACAGCAAATTCCACAGAATTTTACACTTTAGAATTACTACAGCTGTCTTTAAGGATCTACAGAGGCTTGTTGTTATCTCAGTTTTTAACCTGAAAACCTTCTATTTAGTACACAGCTGAACAACTACTGATTCTAGCACTAATCACTCCCTGAGATTTAGTACTTCAATAATTGGTAATAGACAGCATGCAGCAGATGCAAGAGCTTTTTTAAAAGTCAGTGTTGAAATTGTGCTCTTCCCCATCACCTATTTTCATCACCTGAAGGGTCTATCTCAAGTTCCGAAGCCTATGTGCATTTTGTGGGTTAAAACTTTACATTCCTCCCATCATAGGCAAGATTCACCTGACCAAATGGGAGCACATACCTCTCAGGTAGGCACTTCAGGCGCTTTTTGTAAATAGGCAGTGGATAAATTCAAACATATTTATCAAAATATTAAATTTAGCCACCTAGGACATGATCTAAAATAGTCACAGGAATCTCAGATGCACTTGTGTCACTTCAGCAACAGAAGCAGCCCAGAGTGACTACTTTCAGTTTTTTAAGACGCTTATGTAAGTGGCCAGGATTGCTCTGCCAAAGTTAAACACAGTCGGCTGGGCTGAACTCACATATCAAGCAGCTGCACTACCATGTCAGAGCAAGTGGAAGGATGTGGCTTCACAGTTAGTTTAGGAATACCCAAGCCTGTGCTACTGCTGGAAGGTACAGCCCTGCGTGAGCACCACCGCTCACCTGACCTCAAGGTCAGGGGACAGCCCTAGATGAGAACTGGTGACAAGGAAGACAGCAGCAACACCAGCGGTTCCTCCTGAAGGTCACACAGTGACGGGACTGCCCCTTCCAGCCAGCACAGGCCTCACCAGCTCAAGTCAATCATGGAAGCTCTTCTCCACACCCTCACGCTCATCCTGGGAAAAAGATGAGCCTAGCTGCACCTTCCCTGCAAGGCCCCACTACAGACCATCACCAGGGTCCCTCTTTAGCCTTCCCCCTTCCAGGTCAAGCAAAGCCACCTCACTCTACTTCTCCCCACACACTGCAGGACAGCCCCTCATCAACTGTCAGGAGAGGTGCAAAACAAGGCACCATTTTTGGACGTGTTCTCACAAACATGATTAAAACCCACTGGTCATGCTCTTGCTCATGCTGCCCAGCATGGGCCAGCCCTTGCCAGCACAGGAGAGCCCTGCAGCTGGCTCAGGCTTCCTGTCTGCAGCGTGGCCAAGACCTTTCCTACAAGCATCCTCCTCCCCACAGCAGGGTACAGGTGCCAGGCAGCCTCAGCTCTCCTGTTCACCCTCACTCCAGGAATCTAAGGCCATGCAGTAGCCCTACCACCACGTCACCATTTTCAGCTACTGTCAACTGTGACAGTGAAGAGGAAAGCCCATCAGAAGTGTTTTCACTTTGTCAGCTCAGTAGTGCTCAGGAAAAGGCTTTGGCAGCTCCCCATCAGGAGCTTGAAATTGGCCTGGTTTACAATCACTGCCTTAAGGTAACATGTATTTACTTTGTCCAACTCAAAGCATTTTGCCCAGGGTTATATATATAACCTTACTCTCCATATTCAATTCTGCAGCCTTAGTTTTGACTATCAGTAGAAGCTAAATACAAAGTTTTGAGCCTATGCAAATTCAGCATTGCAGTTTTGAAATGAGAGGTCCACCTATCAAAAATGTTATTACTATCTTCCCAGAAAATATGAAGTACTCCCCTCAAGCACACATCCCTTGTATTTTTCCATCTGGTAAACCAATTTACTGTGTTAGAAGGTAGGACAACACAGCTTTAGAGTGTCAGACTTCACACAACCAAGATAACTGTTTCTAAACTATTTTACTAGTATGGTTTGAGAAACTGCTGTCCAGTGCCTGGCAACACCAGAATCAATAAGAAAAAAAGAAAGCCATACACAAATTGATCACTCACAAGCAAGACTTAGTATGTACCACTGCTTTATATGCTGGTATTTTTTTTTTTTTTATATTTGTGTTTGTACTAAAGTTCTTTCAAAAGGTTCCCATAACCTGGTATGCATTGCAGAGTGGCTGACTCTGTATGAAAGATAACTCCACTGTAAGTGCCTCTACTACCAGTAAACAACACACATACACACAAATCCAGAAAAAAAAAGCCCATGCTTTCCTCAAATCCTAGAGAATTTAGTCCTTTATTCCCAAATCTCTTTCAACTCACTTTAGAAATACAGCTCTAGTTTAGGAACAAATCCTTAGATCTACAGTCACCACAACAAGATCTGTCCATTATCAGAACACATCTGAAAGCAGACTCTTGTGAAGATGTCAAGATGTTTCACTATGCAAAGCAAGCCCATTGCAGAATATGAAAAATCACTGTCACTGTTAACTACATGGATTTCAGAGCAGTAGTAGGTGAATGCAAGCTGAAATTATTTGCATTATTAATAAAGCAGAAGTAAAGCAGTTGTGCTAGTAGTGGCAAAGCACCTTCCCTACCCTCTCCAGCTGTCAGTCTCAACTATGCATATTTGAAAGCCATCTGGCACAGACCCTGGCAGCCAGTCTAAAACATTTCATGTTTCATACAACCTCAACAGAGTGAGGCTGCTAGACACTGCTCTAATTTAAGTATTGATTTGCACTGTATTTCATAGGTTTCATGAAGTTCTGCACCAGCTTCATTCCCTAGAGAAGAAAAATTAGCAGACCCAAGCAATGTAAAGCCATTTGAAGTGCAATATCTGTACTGATAGTAGTAGCACCTAGATGGAAGTGAAAAAACTCTGAACATATTAAGATACTGATCTACTCTCTACTATATCTAAATAACCAGAAGAGATTCAAAAATACCACCCTTTCTCAGATAGTTTAAGGGCTAACCATACCTGCCACCTTTTCTACCCATTTCTTGTTACTATCTACTCAGTCTTCTCTGTGTAAAAACATCAGAAAGAAAGTCTGGATGCACAACACAATAAGCACATTACCTTTTCCTCCACTGTAGTACCAGAAACCACCTAGGAATAGAGTTCATGTGTCTTAACCCAAATACACTTTTCCGGAACACCGTTAGTTGAAGGCTGGCACTCAAACCACTCTCCCATCTACTGGCAGAACGATAACCTCAAGTTCTCCTATGTGAAAAGGTTAATACTCTCCAGCAAATGGTTTCACATGACTCAAGGAGGAACATTCCCAACCACCAATCCAAAGATTCACGTTGCTTCCCTCATGTGGGCCTCACCTCTCACCTTGAAGAGTCCAGTTTGTGCAGAAAGATTGTGTAACAAATCATCTGGTGGTGCACTGAGTAGACTCAAAGTGGCAGAGATGGCACAAAGGAGGGGGGAATTATTGCAGCTAGTCTAAGATGGAAATGAAAGTAGCCATGAGGCCACCTCAGCCAGCCCATGAAACTTTGCACTCACAGTGACAAGCCAAATAGGCAATTACAAATGACACTCTCTCTGTCCTCAGTCACTTGGATTATGCTGATCAACCAGCAGCTTCAGAAGGCCTTCATAAAATTCTGACAAAACTTTGGAATACTAAAAAAGCATCAAATATATTAACAGAAATGACTAACAAATCTTTTGATGGGGATTTAAAAGACTCCTATCTCTTGAAACACCTACCATAAAAAACCAAATGTTTTCCAAGCTTTTCGAGAGTCACAGTGAACACCTTTAAACTTTTTAGAACACTCCACTTCTTTAAAAAAAAGTGTGCTGTAGCTACAAGACTTCTTTGTTGCTAGAGGCCTACACTCCTTATTTCAATAAAGACCATAGCACTATGGTTATTTCCTTCTACAGTGGAAAAACTCCATCAACACAGCTAGTGACTCTTCCTCCTATCCCCATATGGAGCCACCAGTTGTTTTGATTTATTTAAAATCCAGACAGAAGCCAAAATACACACCACAAGCAACACATCCTTGTATTTGCAGAGACACAGGGGCAATCCTGAAAGAGCCATGCAGACAAGCCACCAGTCACTGGCCAAATAACAAGTGGAAAAAAAGTTATGTGATTTCTACATAAGGGCACATCTGCAACACTCCAGCAAAGAGCACTTGTTTTTTCTTTCCCTGGTGTATGTAATGTAAAGGTGATTAAGTTCATTTTTGATTCAAAATCTTAAAATCAATATTAAAGTTTAAGTTTTAATGAAGACATAAACAGAAAAAGAGCACACCACTACGACCTTTGGGCTGAGTCCCAGAAGTTAAATAGTTGCTTAAAGCAGAGTGGGCTGAATCATCTTTCCTGCCTTGAGTTGGGGTTTATTGCTATCAACTATGCAGAGTATGGTACATCCTGGGCCTCCTCTGACCAGACACTGTACACCAAGTGGTGAGAACCCAATAGCGTTGTTTTCCCTGCTGCCACCTTATCTTTCTGTGAATATAAGGGCACAAGTAAGGGTAGCAGATTACAAGTGATAGGCTTCCAGAAGTGTGTTTTAAGAACATGGTGTTTCCTGTGCTCACTGGGAATTAAGGCAACATCCAGCTCATAGGCAATATTAAAAAAAACTGAGACATACAAACCACTGAAGTCCACTGTAAATAGGAGGCCATGCAAAAATTACCTAACTCTCTTCTCCAAAGCAGCATCAGATTATGGCCAGCAACAAGCCAGGGCTACCCCTAGTGCTGAGACAGGTCATGCTGTAAGTGGCGGAACCAGCCAGACTTAGTGGCCAGCACCAAAGTTTATCAAATGTCATCCTCAAAATGCATCTGTGCACTCTTTAACTGCACAGTGCAGTTGCAAACACTAGTAAGGAGGAACATATTCTGTTTCTCAGTCCATTACCCTTCAAAGGCAAGGCAGATTTTATTTGTCTGCTTTGTAACAGCAATTACATTTTATCTCTTACAGGAAAAAAAAAAGGCATTTATTTTCAGAGCTATTTCTGATTTTTTTTTTAAACGCCTCCTACATTTTCCTTAGATTTCTTCTCCCACCAGACCTTTGAAATACCGATGGAGAAAGCCTCATACCTACTTTGCAATTCACCAAAATTAAACTAATAACACGTCCTGCTGTCATCTGTCAGTTAGAGCAAGACTTATAAGTGGCAGCAGAAATAATTTTCATAACGTGTACTGGAATATGAATAGCTTGAACAGACAGATCCCTCAAAGATACTGCTCATATCAAGTGAAATCTGTCATGAAAACTAGAAATTCATTTTAATTAACTGTATTTGAATACTGATACTTTAAAAATAAAAGACAAACTGGACAATACCATGTATTTGTGCAGAAATTACATTCAGTGTGAGTAGGTGCAACTGTTCCAAGATGGGTTAGTCTAATATTCTGCCTGTTGATTTCATTGTACATGTCACCTCCTGGAAGTCCTCCTTCTCTACTGCTCATTATCATTGCTTACATCTTCAGTGTGAAACTGCTGAACACATTTTTATTTTTTACATGCAATAACAGATGTTTGGGGGGGCTTCACTAACAAAAAATTCTTACTTATTTATCACTCTGCTGTTCAATTAATGAACATGGTCTTTTCATCTCATTGAAACCTAAGTTAGGAGAACACTAACAGTTATTGAAAAGTGAAGGAATCCAACATTTATAAAGGCAAGCTATTTTGAATTAAATTAGTAAATCTTAATGCTTGTGAGAAATACCCATCCTCTGCATAAAGCATCATAGGTTTACTTTCTTTTTCAAATCAGCAAGAGTATCACCTCCTCTCTCTTGCCTCCCGTGTTCTTCAATCTGTTAAATTTTGCAAGAAGAAATAAAAATGTCTTCAGAAAAAAATTAACAGGTTTGAATAAAAAACCCCAAAAAACCTGCTTGAGACCACTGCACACACTCTAGAAAGCCGGTAGGCAGAGCTAATCTTACCTTTTTAGACACAATACTGCAACTCCTGGATTTTATCTAGTTTTTAATTAAAATACCCTAGAGAAAGATCCTTATCACCTGAACTGCAATTTTTAACAAGTCTTATTACTATTACTCATTTTAAGACAAGTAGAGAATACAAATTTAAGACTATTACTGCAATTTTATTGATCCTTTTGTAATAAAATAAGCATGCATTTCTATAACAGAGATCTCTTATAGATTCAAGCAGTCTCCCTTATTTCTCAAAAGATATTTACTTTTAAATGCCCAGGACTAATCATAGCCGTTCATTATTCTGCATTAAATTTTGCTAACTGAAACCTGACTTTAAACTCTGAGCAAAATGCGAATCCCTTGTGGCACTAGTATTATTTTCTCTTTAAAAACAGAAGAGAACATATATTAAAATAAACAGTTCAAACACTGAAAGACATTACTGAGGTCACATTTCAGTGGTAAAGAATGCCATTAATATTTAGTCTACCTTAATGGAAGAAATTCGAGTTAGAAGATACTTTAGGTTATCTTGTCCACCCTCATGTCAAGGGAGACTTGCTTGCTATGGCATGTTATTGATTGTTTCACCAGGTCCATTTTGAACTTGTCAGTTAATAGTAAGCTCCCAGCTCTAAACTCTTAAATGCTGGTGAAGTTAATTCTTCCAAAGCATCTGTTTTTGAGATGGCTTTAGCAGATCCAGCCTATGTTTCTTCCCTCTTAGTATCATCTCATGATTACCCCTCATTTATCATATTCTTCTTTCCAAATAAATTCAAGCAGTTTAAGATAATAGTAGTAATTATAGACCTTTGTGCCTTTGCTACAGGACACTTTGACTTTCTAAACGAGACTCTAACTTTAGACTACAGTGGATTTTAATTTGCAGGATTACCCCCAGATTATTAGCTGAATATGCATTACACGAATGGGGATCCTTTCCTTGTACCATTATCTGTATGCAGTGCAACTTTGTGTGAGAAACCAATACACAGTTTACTCAATGCTAACATGACAAAAGTCTTGTTTTCTGCTTTGAATTCCCAAACACATTTGCTTAATATGCAGTAGTAACAGTATGTGTTCTTACAAAGAGTACATACACAATTCCCTTTAAAATTATTTATGACTCGTATCATTTTAATGATCCACATGGAAAGCAGCATTTTTCTTTGAGTGGATAGAAGTAATGATGTTGCAATTTAGCACCGACATAGGAACATTGATTGGGAAAACCTGCAAGTGTCTGTACACAACTCAGGATTCACCTTTCCTTCAGCTAACCCAACCTGGGTCGGTTACCATAATCAACAGTAGGAGCAGCAATAAACCGAACCACACAATGATGCTGCTCCAGACCGAAAATTTCACATTGAAGTGTATGAATTTTTTTCCTCACTGAATTCAGTGACCACTTTTTCCACAGACACCAAGAGTTTCCATTCATTATGCCACAAGTATTAAAGTCCTAGTACATTGGAAGCTATTCCTGCCAGAAGAGCCAATAGTTTAAAGATACACAAGTTTACTTCTACTGGAATTCACGATTTGTGGTGTTTGGAAGAAATCCTTGAAAAGCACCAACAAACGGGGGGAAAAAATGGCCCTGGCTATAGCTAACAGCTACCACCTTCTGAACACACTGTATGGTGAAGCAAGGAATTAGCAAGTTATAACCAACACCTTTTCAAGCACCGAAACCCTTTATTTTAACTCAAATTCATTAGGACCCAGGAATGTTTCAGAGATGCAGCAGCTTTTCTACAGGCAATGGTTTTCCAAAGGTACACTCACTTCATTCCCCAGGAAATAAAGATTGCCAGCCACTAATGATGGAAGATATTTCACAAGTGGGCTTGGAACTTGACTAAGAAGGGACACGATTTGAATGGTCACCTAGCCAATCACCCCTCAAGCACTGTGAGGCAAGATACCGGAAAACATTCTCAGAATGACGGTTTCAGACACAGCATAAGGTACTAGCACCAGTTCCTTCTGAACAGACCTTGAGAAGAAAACCTCAGCAACTGAAGTGACAAATTTACAAATGCCATATATAACAGATATTTAAGGATTTCTGTAATGCGGATCTTAAAATCACGAGAAAAAAAGCCCCCGAAATTTTGTTACTGTTCGTGTGTCTCATCACCACCCGCTACAGTTTAAAAAGTCAAACGTAAAAAAGATTTTTGTGGAGTATGGAACATGACAGTACTACGTAAACGCCTATTACAGCTGAACTAATACACTGCCCCTCAGGCTGCGAACCCTGGGACGGACTCAACCACAGCTCTCGGTTTCTCAACGTTTCCCCGAGCTCAGGCTGAGCCCCCTCCTGCCCCTGGTAAACACCGCTCGCACGGCCGCTCTAAAGGAAACGCTCCTCAGGACCACAGACCACTTCTGCCCGATAGCTGCTCATGAGATCTTCCTCTCGAAATCCTAAGTCCTTCCGACTTCAGCCTTTACCGACTGACCGAGAGGCTCGGCCGGAAGCCCGGGCAGACGGCGGAGCGGACACTCACCCCACTCCTCCCCACCGCGACCGCTGCCTCCCGCGCTCGGCAACGGCCAGCCATCCCCGGCGGAGGCTCCAGCCCGCTCCCAAACTCACGTGGTGCGACAGCCAAAGGTTACACGCACCGCCGGGACGAGGATGACACCGCCGTTAGAGGCGCTTCCCGCCGCGGAGCGGCCCCGCGCGGGGCCAGGCTCACCCGCGACGAAACTCCCGCGAGGGCTTCGCTCTCTCGGCACCCGAAGTGGTGCTGCATCCCCTCCTCGTCCGCGCCGGTCGATGAGCAGCCCGGCCAGGCATGGATAAATCAAAGCAGCCCGCCCGCTCCGACGGAAAGCCTCGTACGACTCAGCCGCGGCCAAAAACACCGCCCTGGGGGCGCGGCGGGCGAGCGAGGGAGGTAGGGAGGCAGGCAGCGGGGGAGGCTGCGCGGGTGCGGGTGCCGGGCTCCCAGCCCCCGCGGGGCGGCGAAGTGCCCGGGATGTCGGTGTCGTGCTGCCGCAGCGGGCTAATCCCGGCTACTTAACCCGGCGGGCGGCGAGGGCTCAGCACCACCTTAATCCACGGCGTGTGCGCGCCCGCCCGCCCGGACCTGCGGGACCGTGGCGTGCCGGCCGTGTGCAGCCGCGGGGTCCCCGACGGTATGGCGGTGCCCTCCCGTGGCGGCTCAGCCCCGCATCTGCTGCCCTCAAGGTCACGCCGTGCCCCGGCTGCACGGTGGCGGCCAGGTGCACGCTCCAGTTACCTGCAGGGAGAACCGGCGAAAGCCCGGAAGCGCGGCACCCAGCCCCTCCGGCCGCGCCGCCCCCCCAAGTGAGCCCG
>VZTI01001648.1:4729531-4742153 GCA_013397865.1 Struthidea cinerea | reverse complement strand
GAGAGGCCGCGGTCCCACGAGGGAGGGGCGGCCACCGTCCGGACCGGGACGCATCTGTTGCCCCGGTGGGCGGGGGCCGTGCGTGGGGTCGGAGCCGTCCTGGAGGCGGGGGCGACGCCGTCGGGGGAGGCGCCCTAAGGAACCGCCGGGCGCCCGGGGCGCGGTCCTCCCCTGCCCCAGGGGGCGCGGGGGCGCCGTGCAGTGCCGTGCCCGCCGGGGCCCGGGGCGGTGTCGCCCCACGGCCTCCCCCTCCCGAGAGCAGCCGGTGGGAGCCGCGCTGGGGACTGCTGAGCGCAGGGCGCGGGGAGCGCGGTGGAGCTCGGGCGAGGCTCCCTTGTGTCTGCCGGGGTGCGCTGCGGCAGGAGGTCCCTGTTGCGTGGGGCCGCTGGCGGGTCCGGAGCGGCAGGAACGAGCGTGTCGCTCGCTGCCGATGGTGGGGATCAGGGAGCTCCGGGTCCAGCATCCCGTCAGGCGTGTCCGCCTCTCGGAGAGCCCTGGCAGCTCCCTCTGGAGAACGGGGTTGGGGGGTTTGGGGGGGGCCGCAGGTGTTCAGCGCTTCCCAGTCTCCAGCCGAAGGCTCTTCGATTGGAGAAACAAATAGGGTTATCAGCGTTTGAGCCCAAGTGAGTTGTCCGGGGAAATATTGGAAATGAATAACAGGACTGGGAATTAAACTGGAAATGAAAACCCTGATTTCAGTTCTCTTCCAATGCAGTAGATCTCCCACCCCTCCCCCGCCCCCGCCCAATGAAAAATACCCATCCGTAAACTGTATGCCATTCTATAACCTATTTGTATGGGGTTTTGAGCTGTGTTTTGACATCCTCCCTTCTCCTCTGTTGGACATCTCGCTGGAGTGACTGGCCAGCTGTGTCCCAAGCTGTCAGGTTCTTTGAGCCTGCCATAAATACCCTGCTTCACCTTCGCTATCGTTCAAATCCCACTGCTGCAAAGGAAATGAATGAAGAAGCTTATGCAGCTCTACCCGAGATGATGCAGAGCCTAGAGGGTTAAAGCAACAGGATGAAGTCAGCACAAAGCAGCCCACAAGGACTGGCAAATAAATAAATCATCCTAACTACGCTATTATTTTGGCTTGACTGAGGTTCATTGTCTCTTTCTTTCTTACCTGAATGTCTGTTACATTTTTTCTCCTTGTTCAAGAGAAGCAATCAAAAGAGACTGTGAGCAGTAAATGGCTTCTGCCTATTTTAGATGTTGCTAAAAATACTACCTTACCTCTCCGTATCTAGAGGTCAATTGAAAAATCAAAATAATGAGGTAAGCAATCCTGCGGACTGTTCTGTTGAGGACATTTCTTGCATTTCTTCCCAGAAGAAGAATATAAAACTATCTGTACATACATAAAACAAATTCTCTTGCATTCTGTTTGCAGTTCAGCATCCTCCTCTGTACTTATGGCTGTAGTTCAGTGAGGCTTCCTTCCCCAGGCACTTGGAAATTGCATTTCTCAGTACAGCTTTATAAGACTGGCAGATGTGTTCTGCACAGTTCTGTCATATCTCCTAGCTCTCGGGCAGATAAAATTAGCTGTGGTACAGCTAAGAAGGAGATGATGTGTTTAAAGCACTGCAGTTTGGGTACATGTCTGTACCTGCTTCTGTTTGTCTTGAGGGAAGGTAGGTAGGTTGTGCTTCACTACTTTTTCTATGAAATTGGAATAATGTCCTATTTTCTTCACAGGAAGGAAGCAAAGGTGGGAGGGGTACATATAATCATTATCTTTTATGCTAGAATTCTCTAAGTGGATACATTTTTCAAGGCACACAATAGTCACTTCATGTTCCTCTTGCATTGATACACAGGGATAGCATAAAGAGATGCAACACATTGACTGAAAATAAGGAGAAATTTCTTATATCTCCACAGAATCTTCTCCCTGAGGATTTAAAAATTTCCCAAATTAATCCTCAATATCCAACAGATTTCTTTTTTTTTTTTTCTGTGAGAAAATAGGTGCTTCTGCTGTTTCTAAAGATTAGTACATATAATTGACTAACAGAAAACATTCCATATAATGTAGGTCACTAATGGTATAAAGCAAGCAAAACGAAGATGCACAAAGGAATATTTCTGGAGATCTTTCATTTAACTTTTGAGGAAACAGTACCATTTCAGGAAATTCAGACTGGTTTGCAGACCATTTGGAAAGGCCAAATTTGACGAATCAGTGCCAGTACTTCAGCTCAGTTCCATGACCAACATGCTAATGACACAAGCTTCACATATTTTAATAGACACAGAAAATGTGTCACAGAAAATTTAAGTGGATTGCCTGTATCTAATCTACTTACTATAAGACTTTTAACATAAGAGTAAGAATTAGGGTATTTGGATTGTTACAATATTTGGTCAAAAATGAATAAGGTGACCAAGGTCTGAGTGCCCACCTCACCATCCTGTATCAACCAGGGGACTTTTGGCAAAATCTCATGGTGGGCTTGATCTGGGAAGAGTGAAAACAGGCTTATCATAGTACGTGTCTAGTTCTTAACTTTTTTGGAACTGTTTTCTTGACTATTCTGTTAGAGTTAATCCTGTTCAAACTCAGTCAGTTTATGAAATTGGATGGAAGTGGAGAGCGCAGAATAAGCATGCGAAGTTAGGGGAATATTTGTATCTGAGCAAGGAGATATGAGTGCCTAAAGCTTCCACGGGTTCTGCAGAACCAAATGTTTCTGTGGCAGCTACACTTCTCCAAGTTGCCTTTCTCAGTTCAGTGCTACTGTTTGACCAATCTCTTCAGTCTACCGTGGAGAAGATTCCTGTTTTCCATGCTCCTGGCTGATGCCCTGAGCTCATTCCGAACAGCCCTGGAGGCTGCATCTTGTGATTATTCCAGTATCCTGCATCCTAAAATATCAATCGGTTGCCTAAAAGACTAAACAGCCATCTAGATAGGCAAACAGTACACCACTCACTCATCTTGTAGGTGGCACAATGACCAAATTGCTCTATCATTCACCCATGCAGCCTAGCAACGACCTTGTGTAACAAAACAGTATCACTATTTAATCTTGAAATCCTCCACCCCACCCTTAGGAAAGAGGACTGTCTGTAAACATTTGCATTTTTATCAGCTCAAAATTCTTTCTCTTGACTGTTCGGGAGCTCAGGATTTGTGCATAATGTGCTTCCCCTCGAGAATGCATATGATAATTTCAAATAGTTGATTTTATTTTCCCTATTCAATTTCCCTCTCAACGATTTTGGATCTTTTTTTTTTTTTTTTTTTTTTTTTTTTTTTTTTTTTTTTTTTTTTTTTGCGTTCAGTTTTATGTTTTACTGTGATACTGCAGGATCGGCAGGGTGAAAGATTAAGAGAAGAAACAAAGCAATGTGAGGAGTAACAGTCATTACACAAATCAGTTTTCATGTATGTGGTATATGAAATATATCAGAAAAAGATACACTGGACTTAATATATTAACTGTTTCTTCTTTATGTGTTCTTTTCAGGCACCTCTGCAGCCCAGCAACATTACAGTCCCAGAGCAGATGAAAGAGTGGAAAGGTATTTAATGAACAAGGGCACGATGTCTACATGCAAATATAAAAAAAACCAACAAAGCATAAATCCTGGAATTGATGAAGAATTTGACCAGTTAAAGGAATTCGAGCAGGCATGAGAGAGAAGGGGGAAATAGAGCAGGGTGGGATAGCAATGACTGACACATTTTTAAAGAGCAGGAAAAAATAAAACCATTTGGGAAGCCTTTCATGATAAAACGTAAATCATTAGAACCAAGTATGGATGGTGATGACATAGTATGACCATGGCTGCCTCTCAGAAAGTGAGAAATGACTGGGAAATGGATGTATGCTATCACTCAGTAAATAACTACTAAAAATGCATCTAGTGAGCATCCAGCTACCTCCACGGAAGTGACTTTTCCTATGTAGTACTTCCCCAGTTTGGAGTTGATACTTTCTCCCCCAAGGCAAATTCATTCTTGAATCCCTAAAGGATGGCAAAAGTTTCAAGCAAGGCTGTCCTGGAAGCAGTTTTGTCCGGTTGACTTGAAGGGTTTGTTAAAATTAAGACTCTTTCCATTTTCCAGGAGCTGCTGTTAGACATCAACTCCTTGGTGTGGACATGCATAGTTCTTGCAGCTCACCTATCACCCCAAGACTCAAAATGTAGGAGTGGCCATTTTACTTACCAGACTACAGAGGTCCTTTTGGGGGTTCATGGTATGAACAGTTCTGGACTGAAATAAAAATATTAATTCATTAGATTTATGATACTGTGCGTGCTCTTAGATGTGTTGCCTTTTAAGCCTTCTAATTTGTCTGATGAAGTTGTGGCCTTATCTTTGAGACCCTCTTTTCAGATGATGTTATTTTGTGAGTCTTCTTCGATTTCACTCCTTTTTGTCACCTATTCCAGTTCATGCTGACTGAATATTTGGTTTTCAAATTATAATGTTGTGTTCCTCTCCTCTGTGATCAAGTGACAAAGGACCTATTTATTTTTCCTCTTCTCCCCAAGATAAGAAGCAAAAAGGGTAACCAAGCTATCTCTCTCTGATGCTAATTAACATCAACATCACTGACCGGTCTGAGTCACACTCCTGACTCACAAAAATTGGTCTTATGAAGAGTAGCCCCTCCCTGATCTCATCAGCACTGGGTAATTTTCTAAGGCGAAAAATACATTATCTCTTAGCAATCCTAGTTCAAAGTCCTTTGGATAAGAAAATAGATAATTCAATTATGCTTTAGGTTCCCTCAGCCAACATTAGCATTTCTCCCCCTTGGTGATTGTTCAAGATGGGTTTGAAACATTTAAGAGTCATTAGAGGTAACAGTTCCCGTTCTGCATTTCTTTTAAGGAGGAGTAACAGAAAAGATGCACTATCTTATTTCTACTACCTTAGTCAAGAATTAATCATTCAGATGATAAATGATGACCAAAACACAGTGGAATAAATTGTTTACTTTGTAAATCACATACAGCTCTAAAGTGTCTTGTCTAGTTTTAAGATACTAAGAAAATTATCCCACCTACCTAAAATTGCATTTAAAGAATATTACTAATGACCTACTTCACATGCATTTTTTAATAGTTTAAACCTCTGGGCTCAGCCTTGCAAGACTTATTCAGGAATAATCTTTTTCAGATTACAAATACAGATCTGAAGTTTTTCCTGGTCAGAATTTGGATATCTATGAAAAGGTGAGGATATAAAATATCTGGTATCAAAGCTTAAAAACAAATCACTCTCCACAGTAGTATAAATTATGGCAAAAGTGTTTCAAAAAATGTTTATACTTGTGTATATATAAAATCAAGTATGCTTACGGTGATTAAATGTAGACTATGAGCAGTCAAAAGACGAAAGTCTTGCCTTGGGTGTTGTCTCTATTATCAGGTAATAATAGAATCATAAATATTAAGGTAAGTGGAAACAAACTTTTAAAAATAATTCAAAATGTTGCTTGTCAGCTCATAAAAATAAGGAAAATTAACTAAGTTCTTATAACATAAACTACATTTCTATTATGTTCTAATAGAAATGATCAATAGAATTTTCCTCTAAGTCCTCTTTTCTCAATATGATAACATGGCAGCCTTGTCTTGAGCTGCTGAACCTTGAATATATCATGTTATGGGTACATCTAGTAATAGTACTGCTGCAGGTTATCTTCAGGCTACAACATTTTAGGCAGCAGTAAAGGCAGTTTGTTTTAGGAGAGAAGTGGTTTAAAAAATAGAAAAATATTTCGTACGTGACAGCAGTCCAAACACTGACAATTTTGTTACCTTCAGTTCTGACTGGATTCAGTGAAATCTGCACATGCTTAATAATTACTAAAGCTGATGCCTATTTTAGTTAAAATATTTTGGATTATTAGAAGGTATTTTAAAGTGAATACATGTAAAAGGCTTTTAGATCTATTTAATATTAAATTTACAGTAAAACTTACATTTGTTTATTTATTGTGTTTCACTCAGCTTGATGTTAAAAACAACCAGGCCATTTTCACTGTTCAGCTAGTTCTCAGTGCCTTTCACGTTCAAGCCCCAAGCCCTGGCAGTGCCTTTTTTACCAAGCCATATACTCAGGATGGCCCACCAGGGCAGCAGAAAGGGCCCACAGCTGCTCTGTGAAACTACAGATAGGAGTAATTGTATGAGATGTCCTTGACAGCCCAGGTAAGCGGCCTTTCAAAGTGCTGCAACACCAGCAGGCCACAGCAAGAAAACAACTGTGGGTCCTGCAATGGATGAGGGGCATGGAGTTTCTTAAGAGTATGGTTTGAGTTGCAGGGTCCAAGCGACAGAACTCTCACAACATGTTTTGAAAATGACACTGAGACCCAAGCTTTGATCTTTGTAATCACTGTATATTTATCTGCCTCCGACCTTTATGTGGTTCTGTTTAAGTCTGTGATGCTCTGTCAAAGTACAGGGAAATGTAAGCACCTGGAAAAAGGTCAAGAATCCCCCTCAAAAATAGTGTTGGTATGTAAAAACAAATATAAAAATATACAAATACATATAGAGATCTTGCTTAAGAAGGAAAACAATCCAAAAAGATGTCCAGCTAAAACTCTAGAACAGTATTATAATTCACAAAAAAAAAAAAAACTTAAAAATTTTAAGATAACAGTAAAATGACCACATATTCTGTCAGTATTGGAAAATCCACCTTGTCACCTAAACCAGAATTTCCTTATTAAGTTTCTTTCCTTAGGATAGGAAAGGATGGATACCCCCATCCATTTTAATTTTGCTGTGAAGACAAGCAAAAATATCCATTTTAGAAAAAAAGTTAGGAGATCTGATGGCTTTAGATGGGAACCATACAAAATGTTGTTGGGTTTTGTTTGTTTGTTTGTGGTTTTGTTTGTTGGTTTTTAAAAAGGAACCAGAATTCTTATGGTAAACCATGGACGTTAACCATAAGAAATGTAATCAGCAGGAGTTAATTAAGACCTCTACAGCCAGAAAAAAGATAGTGTTGTACAGATAAGATTTGCTTGGTTATTTTTTCTTTTTCTCTGATCTATTCCTCTTTTCTAAATTAGATAAAAAACTCCATGAAACATTAAATTGGCAGGCAAGTAAAGCTAAGATAAAGCACCTCTCTTAAACCCTTAATGCCAGGAAACTCAGAGATGCAGCTATAAAAATACTCTTATCCCATACTGCAGTACTTTTACTGTGTGGCGTTTCCCATTGTTGACTAAGACAGATAAAAATAACATAATTTTTTGCCTCCCTTCAAAAAATTTTGTTTTGAGGCTGAGGGGTAGAGTTTTTTAATAGTTTACTACAACATTTCTATTTTCTCCTGCAATGTGTTCTGCACATTGGGATATATTCTTATAAAATTTTTGGTTTTATGGTTGACAAAAGTAAATACAATGATGTGAAAAAAATCATTAAAATAATATATATCTCATACTTGTATTAGATGGGGCTTTTTAAAAATCATTGTGTTGCAAGCTCCAAACAGAGCAGGTATGTAGATTAACCTGAATTTGTACATGCCTTTGCAGGTTTAGGACATAAACTGCCTAAAGGAACTCATGAAATTATATTACTTGTGTTGTGTCAGGGAGTTTCTTTATCTCTCTCAGTATAGACATTGTCTTCCATGTGCAATATTAAAAAGCATTTACCAGAACCCCAGTCTGTCCTTTGAAAGTTTAAACTAGTGCACTTATTTGCCATCTTTACGAGAAAAAGCAGTGTTTGTTGGGGTTTTCCTCTTAATATATTTTGACTTCATTGCAGTCCTGAAATACGTCAAAGAAGCATCTGATCTGAAGCCTCATAGTGTGTGTCATTTTCAGCAGGGTTACAAGGATCAGCAAGTATTTTTTAAAATAGAAATCACCCATCAGGTCCAGCTCATTATGTTGTTCAAATTCCTCACTTTTTACCTGTGGCCCACTGGGTGGAAAGGGCGAACAACTTTGCTGAGTGCTCACCTCTTTCCCAAAGTGGTAGGAAGGAGGGAGGCAGCAAGAAAATGAAACAACGAAGTCCTGGTTCCACACACCCTTACACAGCTAGCACTTTGTATATGTTGACCTATTGGAGTATAGGGATTTCAAAAGACATTTATTAATTTTTCAGAGTAAGGAGAAATAAGAGGGGTAATGGATCTCAAGCTGCTCCTGAGTCATTGTATCTTAGATATTCATCAGTGGACTGGTGCAATTCAGCCATTTCCTATTATTCAGGGCTGTCTTTAGAGAAACTTTATTAGTCTACAGGAATTAAAAACTAACTGAGCAAAAAGTACAAATAATTAATCATATAAAATGCATTCACCTGTGTTCCAATTCCTTTAGTTTGTATTTCGAACCATCAGTGAAATAAGAGGTATAGTACATCTAAATGTATCTAAATTATATGCCAAAAATATTGTATTAGTGTTTAAGGCAAACATTTCATTTTTATGCCATAATCTGTATGGTATGGTATGTTTCCACTCGGCTTTAGTGACACAAGTTTTGGGGTATTGTTGTTGGGGGTTGGGTTGGATTGGGTTGGGTTGGGTTTTTTTGTTGTGGTCTTTTTTTTTTTTGTCTTTGTTTTTGTCTTTGTTTTTGTCTTTGTTTTTGTCTTTGTTTTTGTCTTTGTTTTTGTCTTTGTTTTTGTCTTTGTTTTTGTCTTTGTTTTTGTCTTTGTTTTTGTCTTTGTTTTTGTCTTTGTTTTTGTCTTTGTTTTTGTCTTTGTTTTTTGTTTTTGTTTTGTTTTTTAAACACTACTCATGAGGTTTCTGTATGCTGCTTATACAATGTTTCTTCCTTCCTGATAGTGACTATCTGTTCTCTACTTCTGGCTTGCTTTTCTATCGTTATTTCTAAATTGTGTATATTTAGCTGATGACTGGAGGATCTGCTTAATTAATACAACGATTAAAGAATAGTTGCCATATTTTGCTGTACATTAAATGTCTTAGGAGAAATAATTTTTATTATTTGGTGCTTTCATTTTATTCTTTTACAGTGTTCTTATATTATGATATCTGTTATGCATAAATTTGATTACGAAGTAAAAAAATTTCAAAATATAATCAGGTGTCAAAATATAACAAGGAGGAACTTTGTTGTCAAAATTAAATGCAAGAAGGAGTAAAAGGCAATATTTGTGAAAATTGTGGAAGACATAGCAAAGTTTCATGAGAATTCAGATGAGCTTAAATAATGTTTGTGTACATTGAAAAGACAATAAGCTTACTTTTTATTGTGGTTGAAAAGGCAAGAGCCTTCTAATGGATTGTCAGTGCAAGAGCTTTTTAAAAAGCCAATTCACTAAATGCCAGATAGTACCGGTTTAGGTGGTAAATAAGTAAAACAATATTCACCAGAATGAACATGGCAGAGTCAAGCTTCTTACAGTCTGAAATGCTGGGGGCGAAATATCCACATTTTATTATTGTCTCCTCTGATATTTGCTGTTCTTCATAGTTAATATTTATCTTAACAATGGGTTTCATATTGCTTTGACAAAGAGAAGATATAATGAAAGAAAATATGTGTCAGCCATTTATAATATCAGTTTGTTCTCTAAATTATAAAATTCAAGTCTCCTTAATAAAGTTTAAAATCCTTTTTTCTAAAGATGAAATCTAATCTACAGAGATATTCGTTATTCTTTGTTACACTTTAAGTTTCATATATTGTTCACTCATTAAATTTAATTTTACAAGTTAATAACATTGTTGTATTTTTATTAATATAGTTTGATATAATTGCTACTCTCTATTTAATGATAGCATAACCTTGCAATTAAACAATTTGCTTTACGCACAAAAGGTTTCCATGATTTTTTCTTTTTTTTTTTCCAGTCCACTGAATTGCTGCCAAATTTTAGGTGAAACTGTTTGCTTTTTCATCACACTCTTATCCTTTTGTTTAATGCCCATTTAAGCATTCTCCCGAACTTTGGATGTTTGATGACAGGTTTTCAAGGTTCAAAACATTCGATTTGTTGGGCACTGCCCTTTGGAAATAGAAAACACATAAGAAAAAATAATGTTGTCTCTGAAGACTTGAATCAAATATAAGTTGTCTTTCAAGCCAATATAAACATATGAGGGCTATGCCTCTGCAGGATAATGAGGAGATGCTTTATAGTACAATAATTCAAGTTTCTATTTTTGATGATGGATGGTTGTCTTCCTTTGATTGTACCTGTCCTATAAAATAAGTTACGTGGTCTTTTACTACTAAGTTTTGTAAGTTTTACTAACTTACGTAGTCATTCAAGTGTCCTGTCTGTAGTGCAAGGTCTACTTATGAAATCCATAATCAGCACCACTTGTGTAATGGTTTGGAGAGCTGTGTCACATCAGCCATAAAGCCTATCTGACAGAGACGACTGCACATTTCCAAGGTTCTTCATACACTCTCTCCTTGTATGTTGTCAGAGCTGCTTTATCCATGAAAAACCTTTTTCTCCCCTAACAGCTTGAAAATCTTTACAGAGTATTCCCCTTAGGAGGGGGGACTTGTACAGTATGATGACAACATCCATCAGCTCCTCTTCAGAAAAAAAAAAAAACAAACAACAAACCCCATAGTGTAGGTAACATCACATTGAAGAGCTTTCAGGAAATTCTTTACTAAAAACTATCAGCCAGATTGTTTATGCTTTGGGGGAAAAAATGTTACAGAAAGAACAAGGCAAGAACTGACAAAGCATAAAGACCTAAATCTTGAAAATGCAAACCCGGTGTCTACCAGAGCTATATGAGGGTAGCAAACCACATTCTGTTTCTCTCTTACCTCTCCTGAAAACATCCTCTGCTGAAGCTGACAAGGAAAACTCACCTATATGTCCATTTGACCATAACATTTGTTTGTTTGTAAATTCATTGCTATTTTACTTGTACCTATTCATATTCATAGTTCTTCAGTAGCCAACAAGCAGTAATCAAAACATATACATGTCAGCACAGTTTACCTACTCCAACTTGAAATGTTTGCTAATGGCTAGGATGGGTTCTTAACTACATTTTCCTGCCTTTTGTCCAGTTTTTACATCAAATACTGCGTATTACATCCAGATTTTGATAATGTAAGGCACTACTTTGAGAAAATTGCCTCTATGGGTAAGGCAGAAACATTTTTTATTTTCTAGGGCAATTAATTAGGCATCTACACTGTCACTCCCACACTTAAATTAATCTCCATATGTTCAGTTATCATAGGAGGAAAAAAAAGAGAAAGAAGAAACGAAGTGAAAACTCATAGCCACAACTCTGCAATGTATTTTTCAGACACCTAAATTTCTTCAGCTTGCTGGGAATTCATAACCTCTTTATTACGTGCTTAGCTAATCAGCACACTTAATAATTTCTACCCAAACAATGGCTCTGTCACTTTTCATCATATATTTAAAATAGAGGGGGGTGGGTGGAAAAAGAAGTGTCACTGATGAGATTTTAGTACTTTTATTCCATGCAGTTTAGGATAGTTACTATTTAGCATGAAATACTACATTTGATTTAAATAGTACTTCTCAAGTTACTTGTCTTGTGATATATTGTCTTTGGTTCATTTAACTTCTTGTTTCATTTCCTTGCTAATTTGGAAAACAAAATCCATACTTGCTTGGTAATTTTTCAGTATTGCCAGAGTTCTAATACGTCTTGTCAGAGACCATTTTAGATCACTTTTTAAATTAAGTGTCTTGTGTGATGGGTGTAGTCCCGTGAAAAAAGAAATACGGAAAGCACGACTGAACTACTGAAACACTTTAACACAGGAAATGTTAAGATCTTGCAACTAGTAAAATGTAGCAATATTAATCTCTGCTTATGTATCCTTGGCCTGATACATTTGTTTTCTTTTTGCAACATTCCTGTGTTTCAAGGCACCGAAAGTGTTCCCAGGCAAAAGTCCCCACCCTTGCCTGCAGTGTTTCGATTGCACAAGATTCAGTCTGGCTGACCACTACAGACGAGGGGACAGAATTTTCTGCTGCTTGGGGCCAGGCTGCGATGGAGTTACTTTTCCCCATGGCAGCTCCCCTGGTGCCCTGCTCTGTGTTGGTGCTGGAAAGGTGTTGATAACACACCAGTGTTTGGCTACTGCTGAGCAGTGCTGGCACAGCACAAAGGCTGTCTCTCCAGCGCTCCCCCTCACCAGCAGGCTGAGGGTGGGCCAGTTCTTGGGAGGGGACACAGCCAGGACAGCTGACCCAAGCTGACCAAAGGGATATCCTTGTCCAAAGGGATTTGTGGATCTGCTCACCAATGAAAACTAAGGGAAAGGGGGTGGAGGCATTTGTTACGAGGTTTGTCTTTTGGAGCAACCACTACGCATATGAAGCCCTACTTCCCAGGAAGTGACTGGACATCTCCTGCTGATGGGGAGTAGAGAAGGAATATTTTGTTTTCCCTTGGTTCTGTTCATGGCCTTTAATTTTGCTTTATCAACCCTGAGATTATCTCAGTTGGTTAGGTCATGGTGCTAATAATGTTAAGGTTGTGGATTTGATCCCTGTGTGGGCCATTTACTTAGAAGTTGGACTCAGTGATCCTTTTGGGACCCTTCCAACCCACAATATGCTGTGATAAACTGACTTTTTCTGACTTGTGTGTTTTTTCCCACTTTTTTTTTTTTTTTTTTTT
>VZTI01001648.1:4682360-4729487 GCA_013397865.1 Struthidea cinerea | reverse complement strand
GGAGTGATAGAGTGACTTGATGGGCACCTGTCATCCAGCTGGGGTCAACTCACCAGAACCAGGCACAAATCCTTCACCCAGGGCTGCCCAGCTAGCAAGTCACATACTCAGCCCTCCTTCTAGGCTGGTGCACACGGGTGTTTAGGATGCTTACTATACAGGTCTGGCTGTGATAAGCAGTTTTCTTCTCCCAGCCTTTGGAAAGGAGTATGGCAAACAAATCCTAAACTTCTGCAGAGGCAGTTGAACCATGCTGGTTCATTCTTTGCTCTACAGCACTTCAGTGCAGAGTAGGTACTTGAAACCCATAGTTTCAAGTACCCCAATGAACCCTATAAGAACTTGTTGACCTGCAGTATTTTATAGTTTCAGTAAACAGAACCACATTAAGGAGGAAAGAGTTCAAGGCTTTACGTAAAGTTCTGCTTGATATGCCTTATCTGTGACAGGAAAGTTCTGTGACTTTCTCGTCTCTCAGGTTTCATTTTTAGTTGCTGTGTTTTCTTAAGTCTTGTGATCTTATTTCTTATTTAGTTTAATGTTTTCTTCAAGCCACTAATTTCTTACATTTTTATTTCCAACTGGCTCATTCATCAGGCGCAGCATTAGGACCATTAGGACAGAGAACACAGTTTACTTGTAGCCAAACCTGTGCTTTTTTTTTTTTCCTTTTCATTTGTAGAGATTGAAGAAGGATGTTGGAATTTAATCAGCTGTGTCTAAAAGCAGGCCTCCCTCCTACCCTTCCTTCTCCTTCTCCTTCTCCTTCTCCTTCTCCTTCTCCTTCTCCTTCTCCTTCTCCTTCTCCTTCTCCTTCTCCTTCTCCTTCTATCTTTCTCCCTTTCGTCCCACCCTTCCTCCCTTCCTCTCTTCTTTTTTTGTCTTCTCTCCTTCCCTGTCTGTAGAACCACTAAGGAATTCAGTAAGATTTCTGAATTGATTGTAACTATATAACTAAACATTAAAATAATTTGTGTCAGGGCAAATGAAAAAGACATTTAGTGAGAAAATTTCCATGGAAACAATATTTCAGTGGCAATGAAAAATATTTCTCGCCACAACGTGCTAAAAATAATTTCAAAAATAACTTCATAAAATTGGATTTTTTTTTATTGATAGCATGGCACGAAAAACCATTGTACTTTTCATCTGGAGGATAATATACCTCATTCTGAGTTCTGCATCACTAATTCTTTAATACAATAACTTTGCATTTCCCAACCTGCTTTTTAAAGCCTATTCTGGTGTTAGTTATTCCTATTCATCTAGACACAGGGATTACAAAGCAAAGTGGGCTACAATGTGTTCTTGGTTGCTTGCCACTTCCCAAATTCTGCATTGCCATTCTTTCACAGCAATCTTAAGATCAATTTCCCTGGAAAAGAGCAAGCAGCTTGTATCTGCACATTCTTTTCTATTGTAAGGAAGGTATGTCTTCTTTTACCCTACTTACAATTTTCATGGAAAGAAAGGTTGATTGACAGTTCTTCTGCAAGGTACAATAGAGCAGTTAAATTGGATAAGCAGTCCTTTGTGAGAACTCTCATTGTACCGTATATTCTGTTGCTTCTATCATTGGGCTTATGAAATTCCCTTTGGGATCTCAGTTTTATGTTAATATCTCCAGTAGTCATGTACATTCTTGGTTTTTGTTTTGTTTTTTCTGCATTTAATTTTCAAGTACAAACATAAAGGCATGTATCTGTGATGTTTCGTGTCTCTAATACTGCAAGGTGTACACAACTGGGTTGCAGATTGCAATTCTGTTTTTTCTGTAAGGGTTGTATGGTCATACTTTTTTCCCACGGTGCTTCACAGTTTTAGTGAAGTAAAATTTCAGTGGAATTATCTGTGTAGTTGGCTTGTGTAGCTAACTGAAACATTGCAGTCATAGAGGAAGGAGTTAGTTTCTATGGAATAAAGTAGAGCTGTACAGATCACTTGGTCAACAGATTTGTGCAGCAGGACTTTGTGGTCATCTGATGGGTTTTGTCTGACAAACAGACTGGAAGACTTAGAACAGGAGTTAAAGTAAATACAAGCACCTTTTCATTTTTGTCAGCCTATTTAAGGAGAAATTGTCTGCAAGAGCAGTTTGAAGGAAGAGAAAATGTTCCTGTCTTGTTGCTGTCTGCTGGGCCCTCAGGGCTTTCAAGATGTATGGGCTTAGAAGTCCTGTATGTATACCTGTTACTTATATAGCAATCTCTGACTGTGTTTGTTTTCTCCTTTGAGCAGGTGAAATTGTATCCTTTAAAGGTCATGAAGGGCAATTGCTCATAATTATTTTGTGGGTTTTTTTCTGAGAAAAGGTGTATTTAAGCTTATGGTGGTAGTCAGCACCAGATCTTAAGTAGACATATTTGGGTTTCGTCTCTTAGAGGAAATATTAGATAGTTGGTCTATGTTCTTACCTGGAAAAGTAGCACATGGATTCCACCCAGATGGTGGAGGTCTCAAAATGGGAGTCACTAACTGCATCTCCTCAGTTACATGAGAGTGTTCACAGCTGGGCACTTTATTGGGTGCTGTATCAGATGACAACACAGGTTATGCTCTTGGTGTCTTCTCTGCCAAAGACCTGCTCCTCTGTGGCTATTTGTGAACCTCTCCCAAGAAGAAGCATGTTACCAGCGTAAGTGCCTTAAGACAGGACCTGCAGAAAAGTAGGGAAACTATCACAATTCAAATATGTAGATACTTAAGCATGAACAAAGCCTTTAGGAAGTTAGGGTTAATAGACCAAGACTACATAGTCTCCTCCAGCCATATGATGGTAAAGAAAACTTAATGTTCTTTTGAACATGAAATTATGGAAAAAAATAGTTTGAGATGTAAGATGGGACATGCAATAATGAAATAATGATAGTTTTGTCATATTGGTAAAAAAATGATTCTACCAATCAATGCATTTTTCTTCAAAGATTTATCCATCTATGTAGTAACACTTACTTACTTTTAGATCAGTGCAACTAAAAGTTGAATATCTGTACATATTTGTGTACTGCTGGGAAAGAAAATACCTGAAATTTGTATCCTGAAGAAGAAATTGAGACAGAACTCTGAAATGAAAGTTTGACCGGAATAACAGATTGGACGGGGAGTACATACTCTTATTTACAACTTTCAGACAGAATGAAGTGAACACAAGAGCTGAGATCATTGAAAAGGGCCAATAGAGAAGTGAAAAGAAAATGAAGCCAGTTTTAAATGGAATTTTTAGGTTAGGTAAGGACAGCATGAAACCTTATTATCCATACTGCACAGGGTTTTGTGGCTGACAAAATAGACAGGGTTAGGACCCATCCATCTTGACAGTCTGAAATGCCTTTAGTCTACTAGTGGCCTTTTCTGTAAGAGTCAATTCTTTTAAAAAATAGTCTCAATATGCAGGTTGGTTTGATGTAAATGTGTTCTAATTAGGTTTATCTGCATCGATTAAAAGACTTTAATTTCTTTGTGCTTTGAAGTTTTGTGGCAATCTCATTGCTTTTAGTAGAACTTGCTTTTAGTAGAACATCTTCTCTGCACAGTGAATATAATAAATACCCTGAGCTTCAGCATTTGCAGTCAGAACTCCTTTTAAACGGATTTTGGAATGTCAGATTGAACATACCCTCCTGCCTGTGATCCAAAGCAGTCACCCGTGTGAAAGGTTTTCAGCCCCCATTTGTTTGTGCTCTTGGCTCCACTGGCAGTGTAGGTTTTGCACAGTTGATTTAAGATGACTGTCAATAAGGAGTTTGCTACTGTTAAAGATACTGGTAGCAGCTTAAGCAGATACATGTAGACCATAACTTGGAAACCTTCAATTTAAGAAACTGTTACATGACAGTTACCTTATATGACATATTAAATAGTATGTAGCGTGACAGACTTGAAACGGGCTTGCAGTAATGAGCATCTTATGCAATAATTATCTTACCTAGATCCCTTTCTCTGCATTACCTGAGCCCAGATCCAGAAAAGCATGTATTTACGTGTGACTTCACTGATAGTTCTTTTGACCCCACTGGTGACCTCCAGCCAAGATCTACCAGCCATTTACATTGCATATACCTAAGGTTTATTCTAGCAGAGTCTAGATTCATTCTGTAAGATGTGAATGTCCTCCCCAGGGCCTGACCTTGTTCCTGTGGAATTTGGAAAGCAGATCAATTAGCACAGCGTAAGTGCTATTTATAGGCTGCAAATGTAGGTAGTTAATTCCAAAATATGGAAATTCAAACTTGCCATTGCCTGTCACCTGTGTTGTCTGTTCTTACCAGCAGAGTTCTGCTAGTGGGCATGGGTCTGACCTGAGCGTGCTCAGAGGTACTGACAAACTCACAGCACTGAAAGAGTCACTGGAATGCATAAATTAGGAACTGGCCCTCAAATCGTCTAATCCACTGCACATGTTCAGAGAATGCTACTGAAGAAAACCTACTCTAAACCCCAGCTGTGATGATGAAAGGGTCCTCTTTAACTGCTAACCTGATGGTTAAACTTCTCACCTGCTCGATAGGGCACATGACTCTGGGTTCCTTTTGTAGGAGATTTCAGCCTGCTACTTCCTGGTGAAAGATCAACCACTAAGATATTTGGTGCTGGGTCCTTGTAGCCTCTTCAGGTGAAAAATAAGAACAAAAAGTAATTCCGTGGAAACGCAGTGGTCACCTAGGTGAGGCCACATCCAGGGTGCCAGCAGCACAGGTGAATGCCTGAATATATGTTGTAACTCTCCTCCCAGGCTGATAAGGGGGACTCCTTCTACTTGGGGTGCTTCAGTTTTTCAACTCATCCATTCTTCTCACAGAGTATATGAGACTTTCCTTGTCCTGTTTCCAAAAGGTGGCTTTCTTCAGTTCTTGTAATGACAAGAGGATTTCTAATTTGCTTTTAAAGTATTCTGGAATATTACTATTATTTGGGATAGGTTGTTTTTTTCCTTATGTTTATATAAATAAGTGGTCAGTGTTTCATTCAAAACCAAAATAAAGCTGAGAGAAGACACAGTCTTCTGAAAGGATTGCAGGCACTATTAACTCTCTTCCAAGGTGGTGCAAATGTTGCTTGAGAGAGGTGGGTCAAGCATTTTTAGAGATCTAGCTCTCCTCAGCACAGGCAAATGTTGCAAACTGATCCCAGTGCTGCTAGCAGTTGTTTTGGTCCTCAGGTGTCAGCAGCATTTAGAGCCTTGGGGTAATCAAAGCTGCCAGCATTTTCAACACTGTTATCTACTTAGAGCAGACCTGATCAATACTGCTTAAAATGCTGGAGGCCTTCTGTGCTCTATTTGTGCTATAACTCCTAGCTTTACTGCGTAGACAAATCAGTCAAGATTTTAGGGTTTGACATGGTTTAGAGCCTTTCCAGCTTGCAGAGTGCTGTAACACATTTAGCTGCTCCTTAAGAACCGGGTTGATGGTGAGAAGCATAGGTTTGGAAGGAATGCAAGGGGTGTCATGTGGTAGGCCCTGTAGAAAACCTGATCATTATCTAGGCAGGAGGCGGCTATTTGAGAATTGCCATCAATCGTCATCAATGATGTTACACAAATCTTCTGTCATAGCAGAATAAAAATTATTATATATGTATTTTCAACTAAAAGTAAATGAACTGCTCTTCCTAACCTTAAGCTAGATAATGAACCAGACTGCATACATACAGTCTTGTGGATTTCAGCTGGATCAGAACACACAAACTTTCACAGCTTTAAACTATAGATGACTTTATTAAAACTTTTTGTTTATGTGCCCTGTGTCAAAGTCTTAGCTCCTGTGACATAGATCATATTTTGATCTGTAAATCCTCACGTATGGTGCTTTGCACTGTCAACCATATTTTTTTCAATATGCATTGTACTGCAAAGTAGAAAAAATCTTTTTAAGAGTCAGAGATAAGGAAAAACTATTGTTATAAAGCACAACTGGAAAGCTGCATGGTGCCTTCTATTGTGCCTTACATGACATAAAAATATATTTTAACACAGGGTAATAAGGACAGGAAGCTTGGTGAAGGCCCTTGGTAATACCTTGACTGTCTGACTTGCTATGTTTGCTTTGGTCTGTCTTACTTTTCCTAAATATTTATTATTTTTTAATATTAATATATTAATCAATTTTATTTTAAGCTTTAGTTTCCTCTATATTATTTGTATATATTTCACTCTATATTTTGTCATAGTATTATCAGAGTGTAAACTTTAAAGGCTTGAGTGTAAACTTTCAAAGCTTGATTGGAATTCTTTCTAGTTTGTTAAGTGAGATTCTTGGGGAAACTCTCAGTTCACTTCAACTGGCATTTCTCTTTCAAGTTTAGGATAACATTCCTAAAAATGGAGATTTAGTCTACACAGAAATTATTTGTCACTGACCTTTTGTATTGCTACTCTGCCAAGTTCAAAGTATTGCAGATTTGCCTCTTTTTTCTCTTCAAGTTTAATTTGTTGCTAAGTTCCTAACAACCATATATGGTGTCATTGTTTCACTTATTCTATGTACTTCTGTGTTCTGACTAGATTTAGTGCAATGATTGAAAACAGAATAGTTCTAAGCATGCTTTGTGGGGTACTAAAGCAGTATTTAATTTCTGGCAACATATTGTAGGTATTAGCTGTGTTGCAAAAATACTTAATATGGGTAGGAGGAAGGAAGATGAGAAAGAGACAATCTTGCTCTCCCTTACATGGTTGTAGAAGACAGACAAGGGTGTGGAAGGAGCAAATAACATCTCTTTTCTAGACTGTGTAAAGATTTTGGTAAGACCTCAGGGTAGCTGCTGTCAATTTGCTCATCCTGAATTAGACGTTGGAAAACAATGGAGAAGTGGGAAAAAAGGTCACTAGCTGGTCTGATGAATGAATATTTTACCTGCAAAAATGTGCACCAGTTGACTTCCCCTCCTCCTTTATTGACACAGCAACTTATCTCAGGAAGATGCTGTGAGTAGCAGAATGCTTCCAGAAAAACCCTTGAGCACCCAGAAGGCTGAGTAACTGGTTTGTTCTTCCGTGCTTTGCAAAAAATAAAAAATAAAAAATAAAAACCTGAGCATGGTTCCAAACATGGAGATCTTCCAAAGGTAAGATTTGAACAGCACAGATCATGGAATAAATCCAGGAAGACGAAGGCGTGAACAAAAACTGGGTAGGGTAGTAAAGGTGCAGTGAGGTATTGAGTTTTAAATAGGGCTTGAAATCAAAGAAAGATGCTTGGCTGACAATGAGTGAAGTACAAAACAACATTAAAGAATGCAAAAGTTGAAAGAGGCATAAAGATAAAAGAAATGGAGAAAGAAGCCAAAGTATAGGGACACAAAGGGTCACTTGAAGTTTTACTGTTCTATTACACTTATTATTCATGTTTTTTACCCTGTCAGAATCTCCATCTCTTCAGCTATCAAACTTTTCAGTGTCTTTCTCCACTTTCATTTCCTTTTGGAATGAGTTATGTACTAAAAATTAATTTCAATATACTTGTGTTTAAAGCCACTAGGAAGTACCAATTCTACTCCCTCTTTTCCCTGTTCTGATAGTGGAAGAGAACTTAAAAGCAATTTTTCTCTGTCTGTTCATGAAGCCAAAATGAACAAGGTTGAGATCTGAGACTTGTGACTCAGAATCTGAATAGCAACTCCTTTTTAGCTGGGGAAAAAATACATTGATCTGAGACTTGGCTTGGCAGGTTTTACATTTTCATTAAATATTGATACTCAAACATCATCTTTGTTTACACTGCATGCTGCTTCCTCTAGGTTTTAAACAAGGCGGATTTTTTGCAGTTAGTGTTGAAGTCAGAGGTTCATAGCAACTTATTTATATGTGGTAGGAGTTTGTCAGTGTGTTTGGAACAATATGGATATATTCTGGTATTGCTAATGATGCTTAAAAGCTGTGGGGTTTTTGATATCAGATTGCTGATTCCAGTCACTTTAGAGATGCTTTAAATTAAATCATAGTCCAATGAACAATCTGCATAAATGTCATGCTAGGTCAACGCACTAGGATGTGAACACTGAGGACATCAACATTTGACATGGATTTAATCTGCAGTCTTGTTCGAGTCGTTTGCATTGTATTTGCTTTCTAGTGAAACATATTCTGGTGATTTAAATGAAAAAAACTTGCTTGTGTGTATAGTTCTTAAGTTTGATTTTCCTGTTTTCAACAAATTAATAAACTTTCTTTTGTATTTGTATTAGGGTCTAGGGAAAGGCAGAAGGAAGGCTGAGAGGAAACAATTTTAAGGTGTTTAGAAGTACCATTTTTAGTTATTGTGAAGATAAGCCAGGTCCTGCTCGTGTATTTAGGTTCCCAAATCAGGGTCAGATCCTGCACTGAGGTTGTTACAACACGTAAGTTGGCTGCTGTTGGCTATTGCTGCCCTGCAGATGGATGTACAGTAACTGCACAACCGAAGTCACTTGTAACATGACTGCAAGCAGATTTCACTTGGGGTACAGTGGAAAGGGGAAGAGCTGCCTCCATTTTACTTCCCCATGTTTCTTCTCATGAAATCACAAGAGAGAGAATTAAATCAGCACTTTTTCACTTCTCAGTGATATCAGCACTCTGAGAGTTCATGGGGATGTAAAGTTCAGGGTGCCTACACAGTCAGCGATTGGAGAGGCGATGCATGTTTCACGGTGATAAAGTTTACATGTTGCTAAATCAGCGTAGATTTACATGGTTCTGGCTGCCACACAGATGAGAGCACGGAGCTGTATCATGAATACCTACTGCAAGGGTGTGTGATGCCAAAAGCATGTTAGAAGGCATAGGCATATGTAACTTCATTTTACATCTTCCCGTAGTCACCCACTCAGAGCTCTTCTTGCTTCCACCGTGTGCCTACAATAATTTTGGCTTATCCTGTTGTCATCTGCAGCATTAGAGACACCCATGTCATATCACATATAACCACTTCTTATATACAGATCCTGGCAGATGTTATCCACTTACTAAAAGGAAGCTGCTTGAATCTGCTGCAGTTTCAAGTTACTGAGAAGCACACAGATTATACAACTGAGAAACATACAGATTATACAACAACAGCCTCCTACCGCCCTCCTTTCAGAAGGCGCTTTAATTGCTCCGGCCATCATCTTCTGCACTCTGCTGGTCTGGATCCACTAGTTTTCCCTAAGAGAGCAAAACTAATCCAAGATACAGAGTTACATATTAAGCAAGATTGATGGACTACTAGAATAATTTATCAAAGGAGACACTGGATTTTCTGTTCAGCTCTTACAGACTGTTTTTCTATTTCATAGATATTGTAGTTCAATCAGAAGCTCTGTCCAGAAATTAGCTGGCTTAAAATTGGCCTAGATTATCACTGAGAATATATTTGTTTTGTAAACAGAGTCCATGCAATAATCTGCTTATATCTAGCTGCAAAGAATAGGTAGGCATCAACGTAGTTTAAATAAAATAAATCTAAACATAAATGCAACCTGCAAAAATCATCCCTGAAGTCAGTACACCTATTCTGATGTAAACTGGCACAGGTTTGCAGTGAATCACAAGCAAGTCATAAACACTGTTTCAAAAAGAAAGAAATCATATGGAATATTGATATCAAAAGCAAGGAGTAAAGGTGAGTTACCAGCTCATTTTGTTTACCACAGCAATTACTTGCTATGGAGGGAAAAAATTACTTGATAGCTTCTCATGAGTAAGTTTTTCCGTTGTATCTTTTATGCCCACACATAACAATCGAAGATGCAATGAGTTGTAAAATGGTTTCTGAGATTGCACGCCACTGGCAGGCTCAGGGCAGAGGTAGGTGTGTACCTGCTGCTGCCTGGGGCTGAGCTCTGTGGGGCTGCCATGCAAGGTGGAATGGCAGGACACCCCGCTGTCCAGGGGCTGCTCCTGCCCTGGGCTCCAGATTGGACCTTGGGACCCATCACCAGCACCAAATCTGTTTATCAGTGCTAATGGCAGCCTAACATTTGAATGCCAATTGCGTCAGTCACCAGATCTGAGAAAAGCAAGAGAAAGAAGGCTGAGTGAAGCCTGGATATCCTGCACTAGGAAAAATGGGCAATAAATGAATTATCTTTCACAGGAGTCACAGAATTCTGGGCTTCCAAATAAAAAGGGAATGGGTTGTTGGATCAGTCTTTCCACTGGACTAAATAACTGGTATAGCTAATGCCCTGAAGACCACTACCACTCCTTCCACTTGGTATGTGTCTGACAGGGAGCGAGGGAAAGGCAGGGTGAGAGCTGGGTGGTATCATGCACAGAGCAGACAAATCTAGCTTGTATGTCATCAATTCCATGTTCTTGGTTTATTTGCATGCTAGCCTTCAGATCTAGGTTGTTTGTTTGGGGTTTTTTCCCCATTTTGTTTGACACTGATGAGAGATATCTTGCATCTCTTTCTTAAGTTGAATGTTTTGTAGTGAGAGAATCCTCTCATACTGCACGTAACATGCAAACTCAGCAGCTCAACTTTTCTTCTTCTCATGCTTTCTTGAAATGTCACACAGCAGCATTCAGATTTGTGCAATGACAGGGCAGGAATCAGCCTGAAAAGAGATGCAGTTCTAGTTTCTTTTCAGCTGAGTGACTGTGTGTTTAGTCACTTTTAATAATGAATTAAACCATGTTTCTGTAAGTGTATGTGAATTGTGCCACCCTGACAAAAGTAAGGTATGGAAATTAATGTACCAAGCCAGCTTGACCACTGCTCTTCAACAATGCAAATCTGTTTGATTAATCTGGGTTTACATGGCATCATATTGTCAAATAAAGTAAAGCTAAATTTGATAAAAACTAATACACCAAATAATCATTTAAAAGTTATAACAGGGCACATTTTCCTGCATTATCTGATCGTCTGCATATTTCCCTACTCTTAGAAATGCATCCTAAGCCATGTAGTAGCAATTGGAATTTCAGTTACTGTGTGCATTACTGAAGAGATCACACAATTTTGTTCAGACTTGAGAGAAAAAAGTGGTCAGAAAGCAGTGCTAGATTCGAGAGATTGTGAAGAATATATTTATAGCAGTTATGTTTCACTGGCATAAACTGTATAATTGATCAATGCCCAAGGGGAACACTCCTCTTTTCTGGCATGATTTGCCTGTCACAATAACAGCTATGAAGAAAGAAGTGAGTCTGGAGCTGACACAGAATTTTGAGTTTGAGTGACCTCTGAATGTTCAATATGGCTTTGTCTACAACAGTATACAGTAAGTCATATATAAATTAGCATAATTTCTTGATTGCAGTAAGTTCTGTGATCTCTACCCTCAGACATAAAGTCCACAGTTTGTGGCCTCTCCAGGGTAGCATGGAGGAGAGGGAGCCGGGTATAAAATAAGACCACAGTGCATGTTCATAGGCAAAAAATTTCAAGTTACTAAGACTTCAATGGCTTTAATGGTTTCTTTAGTCCTGAGCACTGGTGCTAGAAAGAATAGAGAAAACATGCATTGACTGAGGATTAATTTCGCAGATGTGTGAACTCTTTTCTGCAAAATGCTTTTTGATCAGTTTTGACCGCACCTTTCCTGTCTTCTAAAAAAAGCTGAAAATACAAAGGAGGAATTGTGGTTAGAAACTAACAACACTTATTTGGTTGCACGGTTACGGGCTGTGAGCATTTGATGTCTGTTAGGGTAAATGGATTTACATTATTATCAGCTCTCAGTGTTTTGTGAGGTTGTTTCTAGGTACAGCTTCTAGAAACTGTTGTGTAGGTGAACAGAGACTTAAACTACAATTAGTGTTTTGCTGAACAACTGCTGAATTTGATCAAAAATGAAAAGGAATGACTGAAATAGAAAGTAAAGTTCTATATGCTGGAAATGAGAATAATGTTTACATCTTACTAATGTAAGATGTAATTGGGGCATTAATGGGATTTAGGTTTGCATTTTTGAGGGAAAAAGGGACTGAAAGATGTCTTAAAATAGCAATTACAAAACATAAGATGTGCAGAACTGTCCCTGGATATTCTTAGTATCTTGAACCATGATAACAGGGCAGAGTTACCATATCTTTAGAGCATACCTGCCCTTTAGGTTAACCTGGTTTGGATGTGCTTAGCATTCAGTATACATGATACAGCTGCTTCCACTTAAAAGTATTTCACAATCTGAAAATAAAGTAAGTAATTTCAAAAAAATGGGCACAAAGAGCAATATCAGAAGTTTGGCACTTGAAATGCAGTGTCAGCTCAGGTATCTATAGTAAATAGAAGAAATTAAAATAAATAATATAGAAATGGACCTCTATTACCTGAACAGGGTCCTCAAATTATTAATGAACCTAAGTTTCCTGGGAAAAGTCCCATGCAGGGACACGCAGCTTGGTAGTTAACACAATATCCTGTGAGGGGGAAGGGGCTACTCAGCTTCAGTTCCCCACTGGGTACATTGCAGGAATAAAAAGTAATGTAAAATTCAGAAAGTTTCCTGGAAACAGATGATATAGTAATCCTACAAACAATACACTGTTGATTTAGAAACAAAATGGAGCAGCAGCTGAAATGAAAGTGAGGCAACGGGACAAAATGTCACAAACACTGTTGTGTAAATCTTAATGGTATTCCCAGATTGTTCTTACCCTCATTGCAGCCACTGATAAGTTTGTTGGTTGCTCTCAGAAGGATGAGTAGAAGCAGTCTGGGTGTTTAAGTACTGAACCTCTCTAGCAGAACTTTACTTCTACCTTGGCTTTGATTTATGAGGGTTCAAACTATACAAAGCCTCACTAGAGCCCTAAAATTTGCTTGCTAGCAGGGAAAATGTTGACTTATTATCCGGTTGTCATAATGGGTTCAACCATACAGCTACCAGACTTGGGATGAAGGTATCTATCTATTCAATCTCTCTGTAGAGAGACAGTAATAATATGACACTGCTCTAGAACTGTCCTCTCATTCTTACTAGCACAGTAAATGGAGCATAAGACTTTTCTCAGACAGTCCTAGAAGGGCATTTTTGCAGCAGGCCATTATACTGTGCAAACTGGTATAACACTCATTGACTGAAATAGAAATAGGCTGATTTATGCAGAAGGTGTCATTTGAAAAAGAAAATCTTGCAGAAGTCTGCATTGCTGCAAAACTCTTGGGAAAAAATGCAGGCAGGCCAATAGAAAAAAAAAAGCCAAAACATTTTAAGATTATTACATCAATTTTGCAAAGTATCAATGTACATACTGCTAAAATGAGTTGTAAAAGATGGGCTAATGACAAAATGATATATTAGATGATGGAATTAAAACCAGGTGCTTGCTACATTAAGAACACTTGATAGTTCAACATCATCATCTATATATTTATCAGCATAGTGACTGAGATGGCATGCAATTTGCTTCTGAAAGTACTCTCCTGCAATCCTTGGGTCTTCAAAAGCCATTAAAGCAAATTAGCCACGAAAGTCTAGAGATCAAAAATAGGCCGCCAAATAGCTGGGCATGGATTTTCAAACCCATAGGTATAGTAAAACCAGATAAAAATCTTAATGTGTCCCTGCAGTTGCAATCCATGGCAAACATCAGACCTGGCAATGGTTATATTACAACTGAAAGATATGCAAAAAAACTATACCTTTAGTAGACATTGCACATTAAGTTCAGTAAAAGTTAATGTTTCAGTTTTTTTTTAAAGTGGCAGAAGAGTTTTGTTTGTTTGGTTGTTTGTTTTTTAAGGCAATCCAGCTGTTACTGGTACTCAGCCGAAAATGGATACAGTTTAGGAAAGTTTGTCTGCTTAATCTAGCTCTGGTATATATAAGCATGCATGTCTGTAGAGTCTGCAGTATTAAAGACAAAAAACATTTGGCAGAGAGGAGTTATCTGAAAGGGAGGTTACAGACTGCATAATGTTGGTAAAGAAAGCTCACACTGTTTATGTCTGCACCATATGGCCCATGTGTTTACAAAGTAGTTCAATACTTATCTCATTTTTACCCAACATTCTCTTCCTCTTATTCTCATCTTCACTTCCTTGTTTATTTTTCCTGTTAACATCAACAGCATTGTCCACGGATGAGACAGGCATGAGAACTGGAGTTTCATACGAAGTTGTAATTCCCCTTACTGATTTTTTTTAAATTATTTTTGCAATAGTCAGCATCTTGAACTACTCAGAACTGTATACAGTCTTTAAATATGTGAACAGAAATTCCTCAAGCCCAGCTGGTAGCTGAGTTCATTTGAACTATGCTAAAAGGATATAGGACCACTCATGCATAAAGAATGAATCCAGAGGAACAAAAAATGTTGTGCTAGATTATCACTGGATTAGATTGACAGTGAGCAGTTGGATGTTAAGTGGTCAACTGTGAAGTTTAAAAAAACTGTCATCCAACTGAAAATGGACACTGATTCAACCAAATCATGTTTGGTTTACGTGCTTCTAGCTTAGCTGATGATACCCGTAGCCAGCCAAAGGAATAATGAAATCCTGTTGCTGCACATTACTGTCCTTGCCTAAGAACAGTTGATTATATTTACTATCTCTACCTTGTCTTATATCAGATAGTTAAGATGTACAAGCAGAAACTGCTTCATATTTTCCTTGTGTGATCCCATGGGCCTGCACTGGCACTACTAATGCTGCTGAGAGAGGCAGTTTGGAAGTACCAGAAAGATGGAAACCTGTGCTTTTAAACCTGTACATGCATACCTGTTTCCACACTTGCATTTACGTCCTGGCATGTATGAGAAGATGTATCAGGCTGACAGATGAAAACACATTTAGCATCAAATGGTTAAGGATTGAGGATGAGCCAGCGGAATGCCCTGCTTGCAAGGAAGGCCATCAGCACCCTGGGCTGTGCCAACGGGAGCACAGGCAGTAGATGGAACTGATTATTCTCTTTACTTCCCTTACTTGTGAGACCACATCTAGATACTTCATCCAGTTTTAGGCCTCCCAATACAGGAAAGACATCATGAGCAAGTTCAGCAGAGGACCACCGAGTTGGTCGGGGCTGGAGCACCTGGGCTGTGAGGAGAGACCAAAGAATCAAGGCTAATTCAGCCAATTCAAAAGAAGGTTTCATGGAGACCTAATAGCTGCCCTCCACTCCCACAATGCTCAGTACCTACAAAGTATCAAGAACACTGAGCCGGGCTCTACATGGTGGTGTGTGGTGGGGGGAAAAAAACAGCGGCAATTTATCAAGGGTTTCTACCTTATAAATATTTTTTTTACCATGAGGACAGTCAAGCAGTGTTTGCCTACAGAGGCTGTGCAGTCTCCATCCTGTGAGGTTTCCAAGGTCTGACTGGATATACAGCTCTGAGTGACACAGTCTGATCTCAAAGGTGAATCCATTTTGAATGAGAGTTTGGACTATAGACTTCCTGAGATGCCTTTCAACCAGAATTATTCTGTGTTTTTATGATTCTTTGATTCTACATGGATGAACACATTTCCTCCACTAAACTCTAAATTAAGCCCTACTTAAGCAAAGGGAAAATGGGAGACTATTCTGCCATTACTTGCACTCTGGCTGTGATTACAAAGGTAATATGTTTCTCAGAGGAAATTTCTCTCTGAGCAAACATCTATATCTGTGTGCTTCTTGCACCACTAAACAGGTAAGAGTGATGTTAAGCGCTCAAGGTTGCTCAATGAAACTGTGGCAGAGGGAGTTAGCTCAGATCTCTTGGGCCCCACTCTATTTTGAATTTAGTTGTGAAGACATGGTCTTCACAGGTTTTCAATTCTCTTATTCTATAATATACACACTTGTGCTCAAAATGCCCCATTGAAAACAACCATCTTTAACTAAATCTGTTGTTTTAATAGAAAAGGCTTTAATTCCCTTTTTTTTTTTTAATACATAGACTGGTTCAGCAATAGGATCAAGTCATGTTCTATTTTAGAGAAGGGCTAACTTATTGTGCCAATCATTTATGTACCCTCATCTGTGATAGCCATGTCATCAAAAACTTGCTTTCGATTTATTCTAGGTCTAAGTGAGAATCACATTTATTTATGGTTGGTTATTAGAATAGTATATGCACTGCAAACAGGACTGGTGTCTCATTCATTGTAGGTGCAAACGCATAGAAAAGACTGTTCTACCTGTGGAAAGTTTTCATGATTAGCTAGATGTCTGGTTATTAGAGACATATGACATCCATATTTCAACTAAGTCAAGCCTTTAAATTCATCAGCCGACATTACTTAGAGGTGGCTCTACATAGGGGTCTTTGGGTTCATACATGCTAAACTGTTTACATTCAAAACTCACTGAAATAAACTCTCTTCACCTCACACCCTCTGAAAACCATATGTAAAAAATGCCACAAAACAGAGTGAAATTGTTCCTTGTTTGTTAACTGAGTCCTCTTCAATGATGTGAACCACCTGTCTCTTCACCAAATCTCCAGTAATACTCAAAGTCTTGCAATTTACCCATTCTAGTATGGAATTAGTTTCTTCTTTCAGCTATCCTCATGTCAGTGCCTGATTACCTGACAACTATTCCTGTCCATTTTATTTTCATCAGGGAAATAAGAAATAGCATTGATAGCATGTTTCTATTCTGCCTGGAATCTATAGAACCTCCTCCTCCCAAAGGTTTGCCTGCTGAGACGAAGAAAACCATAGTTTGTCATAGTTTCTTCTTCTTCTTCTCGTTACAGCTGATCCATAACATCTTCTATTGTCCTGTTCATTGCCACAGAATGAGTTTTCTTCTATTTGCCTCATCAGGTATTTGGTCCTATTCTTGTAAAACCTATCACAGAAGCACAGAGCTCAGAATAATCTAATTACCTTATCAAGAGTACCATGTTGAGCTCTATGCTCCTCTGTTGAGGTGACTACTGTCAACTAAAATAGGTAGTAGGTTAATGCTGGCTTAAACACAAGTTTTTACAGTGCAATAAAGGTGTTCTGCTAATATATGTTACATCATTCAACTTCCAAGGTACCTGACATGATCTTTCTTTTCTTTTTCAGTTTGAAGAATGGTTGCTACCCAAACTGAAGAGAACTGTGATAATAATCACATTTGTTACTACACTTCATGGCTGCTGTCTCAGAAATTTGCAATGTCGTTATGGAGAGCTATGCCAAAGAATTTCACCATTTGCTTTCAGTGCAAAATAAGTTCAAAGTTGCAATTTCATTTGTGAACTGGTTTAGATTAACCATTTAGATAACCATTTAGATTAACAATGAGTGTTTAGGCAAAATAAAACTTGCTATTTAGCGGTGCTTCTTCTGTGTATATGGACTTTTTCGTGACAGGAGCGATATTGTTTTCTTGATTTTGTTATTGAAGACGTCCACTTGAAATTCAAATTAAAGATAATGTGTAACAGAATCATACTATGTTTAAAGACCAAGGAAAGTAAGAAATTATTAGAATGGTCCTGGATCTTACTTTGATATCCTGGGTGGAAAGAGGGAAGGGATGGAGAAGAGGGAGAGGGGGCTTTCTTTACATGGAATTGTAGGCATTGAAGATGAACCCTCAATGTGACAGTGTAGCTAAAAGCTCTGGTGTGGCTCTTAGCAATAGAAACAAACCCCGTGGCCATGGAGGCTCCATCAGCTCAGTGCTGGTGCAAGCAACTTCTACTGGAATCATGTATCCATTTCATGTGTCCAGAAGTCAAGAGAAGTATTGGAAACCGAGGAAAAGTGAAAGGAATAATTATTGGGAGGATGATAAATGTGTTAGCAAAGCATTTTCCACCAGACACCTTGTCTGCATTTGAAGTAAAACATGTCCTGAATTAATGAACATGTTGAGTTTGGGTTTGGGATTTTTTTTGTGGGTTTGTTTTGTTTTTTTCAGAAAAGATAATTAGATATCAGAATTATTTACCAACGTGGATTCTTCATCACAGAAGTTTAAACATAAGATAGTTTTTGAGAAGGTTTGTTTGGTTTGGTTTTTGCTTTTAAACATGCTGTAATTCAAACAGGAACAATTTGGGAAAAGTCCTGTAGCCTAGCGGGGATCAGAGGTATCAGTCATTGCACTTAACGGACTGCTAGACAATTCCTAGCCTGCATAAATCCTAGTTAAACTAAGGGGAAATGTGGGGGTAGAGAGGGATGTTAACCCTGTTCCTATTCAGCCCACAGGGGTGATGGATCTGACGAATAAGGAGACCAGCCACTAATTTGCTACAAAAGCAACGGCAAGAATTAATATTTCATCATGGGTCTGAGTGACATTGCATGTATTTTTCTCAGAAGCAAAATTCTTGAAAACCAATGGCTAGAACTTTCAACTTTTCTTAAAATAGAAAAACCAATATCTTCCTAACCTCATCCTTTCAAAGAGAAACTTGAAAACAATGCACAGTTTCACCCTGAAGGCTCAGAAAATGATAGATAAAAGTATGCACATACATAATCAAGAAAAAAATTGCTGGCGTTTCTTTTGAGAGAAGCAATTCATAAATTTTACATGCTTGAGGTTGGTAGTGCTGTCACTAACACACTTCATTAATACACTGATTTGGGTACTCTAGACACATGCTTCTTCATCTGTGGAGAATGTGGAAAAGAGCAGATGCCACCCAGTTCGGATCACATGAGAAGGACATGGCTGTGGCTCAACAAAGTAGTCATTAATCCTGAAAGCACTTAAGATTGCTAGTAGAGTTTTTCTTCTTTTTTCTGTTGTTTGGTTTTTTTGTTTGTTTGGTTTTGGGTTTTTTTTTTGTTTGTTTTGGTTTTTTTGTTTGTTTTTTTTTAATGCCTATGTAAGTCATTCAGTTGTGAATTACAGTAAAAGGCTCCAAAGAAAGTTTTTAAATCATGTTGAGTCTGCAAGCAGCCAATAACAGTAGGAGACAAAGGACGGATTCTAACAGAAGGAATAGGCTCCTTCCAGCACTGCCTGCTGCCTTACACCACCTTCTGTCCTTAATGGTGTCAACTTCACCTAGGGCTTGCAGTAAAAACTTGCTTAACAGCACTCATTAAGTCTGACTGGGTCCAAAAATTTTCACTGCATGTTTGCTTCTTATGGTCCAACCTGGACTCATAAACTAAGGCAATGGCTTCCTAAGGCTGTTTCGTAATTTAATGAGGAGCCAGTTCTTTGGAATGTAGGCTCCTCAGATGAGTTAGAGACCTACGAGGTGTATGTGTCCTTGGTTAATAACCAAGATAAACTAATGATGAGACCTGAACCACAAGTACTTTATTTGGTCTTTTGCTATTGTTCTTAGAGAAAATATTCCATATCTTAACTCACTGAGGTGACAATGCACTGAGTTTTAATGTTGTATAACTCGTAATAATAATTTTGGATGTAATTGTTTATTTTTTATTTCTCTTTATTGTCTTTGGATATTAAATATGTAATTTTAAAAACTTAAGATATTTCAAAGAATTTTTTTTTTTAGGAAGGGATAGCAATTTAATTAAATTTTACTTTTCTGACTTGTTAATTTCCAGATATTTTTCTGAATGTTTTGGAGTTATTTGCATGCTTGTTTTGTTTGACTAGACATTTTTAATTCTCGTCCATTGTGGGTAGACTCTATCTTGATATACTTGGAGTTGTACATAGTTGTATACTCAGAGCTAGCAAAGTCTGAACAATTCATTTTGCACCATTACTTTCATATATGTAGATATAAAAATATATCTATATGAAAAAATCATTAGTTAGTATTTGAAAACTAGTTTATACTCCAACTGGAAATGTGTGATCCCTAAAAAACAGTCTGACTAGAAGATAGCTTTGGTCCAACAAATTGATAGTATGAACATGAGTTAGTCAAAGTGAGCAAATCAACTTCTGTGTAAGGTACAATACAATATTTTTAAAATATGTTAAATCTCAAAGTAGATCCTTAGTCAGCCAGGCCTGTGAAAAAGCTGGCAGGAGAGAAGCAGTGGATTACACAGAGCAGTAACTATATGATATTCCATCTTGTTTAAAGGTCAGGTCCCTGGCCTCATGTCCAGTCACCCCAAGGTTTTCAAGCAGAGCAAGACAATGAGGAATCTGCTCTTAGTACAATCTAACCCCTGTTGTTACAGACTCCTACTTCCTTCTCCTTACAGCCGCAAAATGCTAAATCAGGAATAGACAGCTTTTACAGCACTCATCCCCATGATTCTGCCTAAAAGAACTGTCTTAATTGGAGATTTGGATTATGAGGAAGTCTGAGCCCCAACCTTATGGATTCATCCTATTCTGAGCTGGTGAATCTGCTGTAGTCTTGGGCAGCCAGAGAAATATTATTCCCAAGGTGATCCCAGACTGAGGAAAATCAAAAAGGAGATTTAAGAGCCTGTTCTTGTGTAAACCATGATCACAAATAGCTCAAAGTTCTTCAGGAATGCGGAAATATCTGAATTGCATCCCCTGGAAGCATTCAAACTTGGACAATCCTTCCATGTAACGGGAAGATGCCAGAGGAGACCTTTGAAGTCAGTGCACCTTTTTTTAATGCAAGGAGTATTATAAAGTGACAGTTTTGCCAGTGTCTGCTTCTGCCTGGGAAAGGTGCCACTAACATTTCTGTTCCTAATCCCAGGTTCTCCCATCCTTTCGTGATTGCAGCTACAGCTGACCAGCATACTCTGATGCTTCCTTCTTAGCAACCGCTGCAGACCTGCCTTTCTATGACTTTAATACTCATTTGTTGTCCCTGGCTCTACTCCTGTGGACAACTTACTCCTTCACCTTTATGTAGAACTTGCCCCAGCTATAGTGCAATTGAATATATTCTAATTCTTTAAATAATTCTAGACCAGTTGAGAAAGTAGTCGGCATTCCGCTAGTATTCCATACTCCATTGCTATTAATTTTCCAGCCTTTTCCTCGTGAAGTTTTTAATTTTATGGAAGCAGAAATTGAATGCTTTTGGTACCAACTGACCTTGATATTACCTAGACCAAGGTTCCTTCATTTCTCTGTTTCTATGGTTTTCTCTGCATAATTGAAATTAAGGGTCTGTGCTTATTATTGCTGTCAAACAAAGATCACCTCTTCCTCTATTCATGTTGTAAAGGTTAGCCTAATGACTTAACAGGAGAGAGAATTAAGGTAACTGTGTGGGAAGAATTGGTTCAGAGTGAGAAATCTCAGTATCCTGGAGACAACAGGATTCCTCATATCCTATACTGCATAGGATTCTTGTTTTAAGATCTCTTCCACGGCAGGATCTCACTTTATCACACATAGTCATCCCAGGATTATATGATGGAATTGCCCATATAATTGTGCTCTGACCACAAGAAACATGTTAAAGGAGAAGTCCTTCTTTAATCTTGTATGTTAACATAGCATAAAGGCAGCCTTGTAATGTAGAAGACACTTGAGCTTCTATTCAGAAATGTCAAAGCTTTATTTTGAAATACGTATTTCTTTCCTATACTGGTCTAAAGTGCTAGATTTGGAATTCATACTGGCAGAATTGTTTGTAAATGTGTGTATGTGCATGTGAAGATATTCACATGCTTCAGAGTAGTGGTGGAATTATAAACCTTGATACAAAGGAGGCTAATGGATCTCAGTGTACCTAAGTAACTATTGGAATGTTAAATTCAGAATTTAAATTTTCCAGTACTAGCCTAGTTTTTAAAATTAAGTCCTTTGTGACAGTATTGGTCAGTCATTTATATGGAGCTAAAGTACTAAGAACAAACAAAACTGTAAAATTGGAAGAATTGGGCTGTTTGTAATTTTGACGTAACTACTTTCAGATCCTCGGACAGACCTATTTTTTTGAGAGTAGATCTTCATCACTTTATGGAAAACTAACATCTGTAAAATTTTCAGTGTGGATATCAAAACATTGAGGTATACCAAAGCATCCAGTTCTGCTTGATTACAACTAGTGCCCAGAAAATTATTGCAAATAAGACTATATAACAATCTTGCTTATGTAGCATTGCATTTTGTAGTAACAACAAACATTTCTAAAGCATGTTATTTATATTCTGCTTTTTTGCAGAATTTTTGGTAAGATTTTTTATTGATTCTAATCTATCAATTGGATTTAGATCACTTTATTCTTATACCTTTGTTAGACAAAGAGGTAAAGCTATATCTGGACTAAAATATTTGCAGAACACTTGAGGGAATTAATTATACCACCACACTGAACTCAGCTGACTGAGGTGAAGTAAATGGAAAACCCCTACATCTGGAATGTTTAAAGAAGCAGAAATTTAAATGCTTGGGTTTATTTGCGTTTGACCCATGCTTAGAATTTCCCACTGTATTTGAACATGTGATAGCCATGAAGTGTGCTAACTGACTTCCGTGCTTTGGTGCTATAATAAGCACTGTTCTGTTTCACGGCCAAATTCTCTTCATCAACAGAACATTTTAAAAGTTTCAACTGAAAAATTGCAGCAGCTTTCATGTTGGAAAAATTTTAGTAAGATGCTGGTTTTAGACAGCTTCATATTTCCTGGCAAGCAAGTAAAGCAGGTTGAAAAATTTTCCACTTGGAAAATGTGGCTTTGCTGAAATAAGAACTTTCTGAGAGAAAATGTCAATTTCAATGCATATTTTTTTATATTACAATTCGGGTAATCAAAACAAAACCCTCCACATTTCAAAGTGACAGTTTGAAACAAAGATACTTTTCTGTTCCAAATAATTGCTTGAATTAAAAACAAACAAACAAACAAAAAACCAGGTCAAGTTGCTCAGGAACATTTATTCCAATCAGAGGTATGGTAATGTTTCACGTTGACATTTTCATTTTGAAACTTCTTATAGTTTTTCATCCTAGGGTTTTTTTTTGATACTCCATTTTTTCATCCTGTTTTGAGGTAGAAACTAATTTACCATGGAAGAAAATTTTGTTTCCCAACCGGTTCTGCAGGAGGCCAATCTGTGAAGATTTTCAATAGGAATAAGGGAGGAATATTTTACAAACATATGTATGTCAGTTACAGTTACCTGACTGATCTCCTAAGCTGTTTTGAAATAGCTCAGGAGAAAACGACATTGTTATCAGCTGTGCTGTACCCCAGAGTTTGTTCTCCTCAGAGTACCCTTACAAGCAGCACTACACATGGGAAGCTGTTTTAGATTTTCCCTTGTCTGGGTTACACCGACAGGTTCTTCAGAAAAGATCTGGTTTTCAATCACTTCAGAAACCTTCCTCAGGTCTGTCACTAACGTCTGTGAGAACTGGGGACAATTTTTCCATGTGAGAAGGATGTAAAGACCTCACCAACCCTTTTTGTTACCAACGTAATGCCATCCTGCATGATCGGTGCCCATTATTGTATCGTCTGGTATTGTCTTCTTCTTTTATGAAATTGTATTTTTTAGCATGTGTAATCAAGGATCTAACAATCTGAAAAATCATAGCTGAGGAATGACCTCTCTTTTGATTTCCATTTTGCTTAGGAAATAACTTTTGTTCACCACAAGCCCTTCACAAACACCTTTTGTTGTCTATTATAAGCAATGTTCTACTCAACAAAAGAATTGTAAACCATGCCTGAAGAACACTGCAGAGGGCCAGTTCATTTACTATTGAAACTAGAGGTGATCAAGAGTTCTGTAGGAAGTAAAGGTTTCTCTAAACACAGATTTTGCTTGTCCTGATCACTGCTATCTAGACTTCACTCTCTGGATCCCAGAAATAGGGGATTATTTTTCACTTGAGTTTTAGTCTCTGATGTTTTGCGTATCTAGATATGCTGAAAAATTATTCTCTAAAAATAATACATCCATCTCACATATTTTGGGAAGATTAATCAGCAAAACTTGTGCATTCAACTAATTATGTCACAGTTTATGATTTTGACTGTGGTGGTAGCAGATCAGCACCATTTTGTCTAGGAAATAACATCTAACAGATATATTTCGCAGTGCAGAAGTGATGCTAGAAACAGTATCAGTAAGCCTGGAATTTACCCAGTGATGTGAAGTGCTGGATGGTATTGGAGAAGAAAATAAATCTGTGTTTGTTTCTGAAGGCCATATAGTTAAAAAGATGTATAATCCTATAAACAGCTTGTGTCAGAACAAGAATTTTCATTGCAGAAGATATGTGGTATTTTCCTCATTCTTTCCTGATTCATTCTGAGGGTAGACTTTACTGTATCATCTAAAAAGGGTGTTATTAGGCATAAATAACAAGGGACTGCTTCCTTAATCATATAATAAAAGACTGCAGTTTGAGTAGCCAATCTGTGCTTCACAGAATGAATCAGAAAGCAAGATGATTCCTTGCAGATAGAACATGCTCTTAAGAAAAGATTTTTGGAACAGCTTGTGGGACTAAGATTAAATGTCTTATATACATGGCCATGCATTTTGGATATACCCCAAGATTCAGGATGTAATCACTGGAAAAGAGTCAGCTTTCCCAAAGTGTTATAAGACAGAAGTAGATAAATGCCCTGATGGTGGAGGGAAGGTAGAATGCATGAGCTTTGCAGTTACAGCACTGTGGCTACCAGTGCATGGCTGGGCAATAATTAGCACAGTGTCTCCCAGTGATAGCATTTGTACCTGGACCCAACCCTCCACAGAGCTCATGGATGTTTTGTTTCAGTTCTGCCATGGTTGACTACAGTCACGTGTTTCAAGTCATTGTCTCGGACTGGGATGGTCAAGAGACTTCTTGAGCAGAGACTTTCCAGAAAATTGAATCTGCAGAAAGCAAGATGTACAACACAGTCCTTTACGACACCTTATTCCTAAACTACGTATCTGCTATGATTCTGTGAGGACTTTTATGCTGCTTCTGGCCTAAAAAAATGCTCAGTTTCTTATAGCATTAGAACATTTGGATCTGCTTCAATTCATTAGCATTATGTGAGGAGGGGAGGAAGCTGAAACTCAGGTTTCACTCTGCTTGGATGCTCTCTTTCACGTTTTCCAAGAGGTGACAAAGTTCAAAGCAGAAAAGTTATCTAATTTTGTTTTTCTGTAAATCTTAGAAAGAAACTATTTGTATGGAGTAAACCTAATCTAGCAATAGGAACTCTAAGACAGTACATGGTTGACATGCCTTTTTCTATCACAGGGGTGACACTATTCAGCAAGTAGTTAAACACATTTGGGGAAAAATCCAGTTCCCTGCCATAATGCAGTAGGCTATTATCCAATTAAAAATGATCTGATGAAAACACTTTTTAACATTTGTCACATTTTTTTGCCTGTTTGTGATCCAGCCAAAGAATTTCTATCATTTTCTGAATGCAACCAAGATATAACTAACTGTTGCCATACCAATAACTAGGAAGAAAAAGAACCTCCTCCACATGTACTACCCACACAGATCTGATGGGCACAGTTTGTGAAATGCCTTGGGAATAAAATGGTGCGGTGACTGATGGCATGCACATGGCTGCTGCAGTTGGATCTGGCCGGGGACTTTCACGCTCTGTGTGTGTGTTCGTGCACATGGTGCACATGTGAATCGCTGAGGCACTGTATCTGCTCGTGCCCACAAGCGCAGCTCCCATTTAACTCGCTACTTTTCTTCCTCAGTCTGTCAAATTGTGCCAGAGGAGCTGTGGGCCTGAATCTGACTGTAGCTCTCTAACAGTACAACCTGCATAATCCTCACAGCAGAATAGTCAGATTATTCTTATTTTCCTTTGTTCCAACTTGAAGGTAGTTTTGCCTGTGTAAAATCTTGGATTCTTTTATGCCTACATGTTCATACATACCTTTTCAGTGACACTAGATGTTCTGACATTCATATGTAAAGTGAGGAAGTCTTTATATAATGCAACTTATATTTTTACTTTTAATATGTCCACTAGTTTTCCTTCTAAAGCAGCCTTTCTTTTTCCCATCCTCTCTGTCTTCTTGGCTGTTAGATTTTGGGCATCTTGGAATAACATTCGACTATTTCTGGATGATGGCAGTGGGTTTAGCACATCATGAAAACTAATACATATATATTTTTAAATGGATAACGTTCTTAAGAAGTGTCTGAGCTACTTATTTCTCACTTAAAATGTAAAAGAGCAAATAAAACAAAAAGCAAATCTCTGTGGTCCAAGGAAAACACTCAATAGAAAAGAGGATGAATAATATGTAGTTCTTTCATCTTTAGACTCTCAAAGATATTAAATTTACTACTCAGTTACAGTTGTCTTGTAATGCTAATGTTGTGATATGACTTACTGTTATGAATATATACAGTCATTGAACCATCAACATTGAAAAAATTAAGCCAGTTCAAGTCAAAATAAATTTGGCATGATAAGAGAGGATTTCTGCAAAATGAAAGGAAATACCATGCTGCTTCATTTTCATAACAGTCAAAAAATAATCTTAATATAAAACAAAATATCATTTGGTTGTGGGCTATTTAAGACTTTTAACCCTTTCTTCCTCATTTTAATCTACATGAAATTCTTCTATTTTGAAAGCATAGAAAGCAAAGAAAAATTCTGACCTTTCCAAAATAAAAATTTCAAAAATATTTTGGCTTTTAAAAAACTCTATTTATTTTTTTAACTAACATTTTTCATCAGGTTCTACCCACACTCGTAGATACCTTCTGCAATATGTGCCCCTTCTCTTCACTGAAAATGTGACCAAAAATAATAGTGACTGATGACAGTAACTGGTCATCAATAACATTGTACCCTCATTTTAACAATGGAATCATATTTTGTATACACTTAACTGTGTGCAAGGTTTTACAAATTGTGTTCCAATGCAATATATGTGGTCATTTTGAATGTGTCTAATGCACTCTATACTGAATTTAAGATTTCAGCACTCACAAATATGTATTCCCACATTTTATGCAGGACTGTTTTTAGATGCATCTACCTCTCTGGGCAACTTGTTCCACTGTTTCACCTCCCTCACAATATAAAGTTTTTTCCTGATATCTAGTCTGCATGAACTCTCCTTTAGCTTAAAACCATTATCCCTTCTTCTATTGCTACAGGCCCTACTAAAATGTCTGCACCCATCCTTCTTATGTGTCCCCTGCAAATATTGGCAGGCTGCAATGAGGTCTCCCTGGAATCTCCTCGTCCTCAGGCTGAACAACCCAAACTCTGACAGACTTTACTCATAGGAGAGATGCTGCATCCCTCTAATAATTTTTGTGAATCCAAGAGATCCATGTCTTTCCTGTGTGTAGCACCCCAGAGCTGGATACAATATTCCAGTTGGGGTCTCAGAAGAGCAGAATAGAGGGGCAGAAACACCTTTCTTGAACTGCTGGACATGCTCCTTTTGATGCAGCCAGAATATTGAAGCAATCTTCTAATCTAACTAGACATCATAGGATTCACCCACTTAGATCCACAGCGGCTCCAGCAACTCATGATGAAGAAAACTGCTCAGGGCGTTTATGTCAGATTTGATAAAACTTCTGCTAAAGCATCCATTCAAATAGGTCAGAAGTTTTAATGGTAAATCTATCAGACATTTTTTCTGAGGTCATGAATTGTGAAGAACTTGTTCCTTCTGGCTGTCAGTAGGTCTGCTCTTCTGGAAAATAAAAGCAGTATTTAGCTAAGGATACAACTTCCCTCCGGGACACACACATTTCATCTGATTTCAGTGGGGCTTATGAAGCTCATCTGAGGATTAAATGAGTCCTCTAATAATTAATTGTAAGGATTTTTAGGTTAACTGTTCCAGTTAAAAGTTCAAATACAGAATCATTTATAGTAATAGACCAAGCAGCAGAAAGGCATCCGTCTCTTTTGTCACCTGGTATAGCAGTCGCAGATACACACGTGGCAACTCTCTTCTAAGGTTAAAGGGGAAAAGATGTAAAACATAATTTTTCTATCTTCTCACGTCTGTGTTTGTAAGAAGATTGGCTTTTGTTTTCCATAAGAAATTTCAGTTCCAGTCAAGCAAGCATCTTGTGTCTTTATATGACCTTCTAAGTTACAGAGGCATTGAGCTGAGGAAAAACCTGCCCCTCATTATAGCAGAGTGAATTGGGATCACTGAATGCACAACTTCTGCTATTTCCTACATCAAAGATGAGTATGAAACCTTTGTGTGCCTGTTCTAATGGTGCACACAACTGTGTAGGTTAGACTGTATTTTAATATTAACCTAACTTTGCACAGTTAATTAAAAATTAATATCTTTCCAGATATGATAACAGGATTTTATTGCCAATGCGCAAGTATTTCCCTTCAAGAAGTGAAATTCATAATAGGTTCAGATTTTTGCAAATGATGCCTCAAGTTCCAGTTTTGGTGTTGTATACTGTACTTTTATATATACTCCTTCAGACTTGACTTTCTGTTTACTTAATAGAAAAGTACTTAGCTTTTGGAACTTTACAGTTTTTGGCACACTAAAAGAAGCCAACCTGCTTTATTAAATTAATGATTGAAGGAAATCACTGTAAGCCTAACAAGATTTATGTGTTTCCATTCAATGTCAGCAGGGAGTCAGATTAAATCAAGGCTGAAGGTCTCAGCTGCATTCAGACCCTTGATCAAGCTACTAATGCTTCAGTTTGAAAAGTATGACAAGATGATTAGGTGATTTAAATAGCCCTGTGCTTTTTGAGATAGCTAATATCACAAAAGAAATTATTTTTGCAGTAAAAGTACGTGTTTCTTATAATCATAATAATAAAATGTGGTGTCATGGCTTAACTCCAGCTGGCAACCAAGTACTACACAGCTGTTTTCTCACTCTCCTACCTCACAGTGGGATGGGGAGGAGAATTGGGAAAAGGTGAAATCTGTGAGTTAAGAACAGCTTAAATATTTAAATAAAACTATATATATAAATGATACTAATACCGATAATAATGATAATAACAACAAAAACAATACTAGTAATACTAGTAATAATAGTAATGAAAAGGGAGATAACAAAGAGAGAGGAATAAACCCCAAGAAAAACAAATGATGCACCGTCCAATTTCTCACTGCCTGCTGACTGATACCCAGACAGTCTCGGAGCAGTGATTGGCCCCTCCTGCCAACTCCCCACAGTTTATATACTGAGTATGATGTTCTGTGGTATGGAATATCCCTCTGGCTATTTCAGGCCAGCTGTTCTGACCATGCTCTCTCCTGTCATCTTATGCACCTTCTCATTGTGAGAGCACGGGAAACTGAAAAGTCCTTGACTTATAGTGAGCACTACTGGGCAACAACTAAAACATAGGTGTGTCATCAACATGTGGTTTGTCAAGTTTTTCAATGAGGTTGTCTAATGAAAAGAATAATTTATTCTGTTTCATATGGTTACCCATTATGCAGGTTATCTATTACTAAAAACATAATACCTGATACTTATACAAAGTTGGCCTCAAAGCATTTTACGAAAGAGGTCTGTGTGATTGTCCCTTCCTATAGATATGGAATGTAATATATTTAATGTGGCAGTTGTTGCATGATATGCCAGGATTTCAACATCTGTGCTGATCTAGTGTGACTAGGGAATGGTTACCTTTTGAGGTCTTATTCCATAAATAAAGTTTAAGTACAGCTAAAAGGAAAGAGCCATTTAACCAACACCAAGTGTTTGGAAGAATTTTCTTGTACCATTTGAAGATTAGATAACGTTAATTGGTGTGCTTTCATGAGGAATGGTCCAAAAGCTTCCTGTCTAGGTCTACAAAATGACTTGTTCATTTCGCCTTCCAAGGTGAGACCAATGGTGCACCAATGCTCTTAGTACCTGTTGCATATCTGAGACTTATAGTCAAGGATGAATGTCAGGTGGGTGCTGGATTTAGAAACACATCTTTTATAATCTTATTGGAATTAAATTATCTTCATTTTACTGTAATTTATGCAAATCAGACTTGGGCCACTAAGAGCCTACTGAAGAACTCCAGGGACATGAAGTGAAATCTTGGGAATCTTATTTTCATGAGTTTATGTGATGACGGTATTGAAATCAGTCAACCAAACTATATTTCTGATAAAGCACACACTTTGAAAGCCAAGATTACTAATATACCTTTTGCCTCAATGTCTGCAAACCAAAACTGCAATCCCTGACAGTCAGTCCAGGAGCTAAAACCTGTAGATAATGGATCCATTTGTAATCAAGTCAGAAGATAAGCTAAGCATTAAGGAGGATTGTAGATCTGGAAGGTTACAAACTTTCCTAGACTTTATCCAGGCTAAGTTCCTTTCTAAACCATGCTTTTCTTCCTTCATTAGCTGGCTTTGAAGCCAGAGATCTTTGCTGGCTTTGACAGTTTGCAGTGCTGTGCAACTTGTTCCAAAAGACAGACAATGCTATAAAATGAATGAACAAATCAAGTTTAGTTTTGGCAACAAGGTATTTCCTAGTCCTTACTACAACTAAATGACAACTTGAGACACTGAAAGCTGGCAGTAAAGTAGATTTTAGATATTTACTAGGCATCTTACCGAAATTTTATCCTGTATCCTATACTGGACTTCATGCACAGGCATCAAGCACTTGGAGTAGCAAATAATCAAGGTCTAACCATGTGGTGTTAGAATTTTTTTGTAGTGAAAGAGGTAGTAGGAAACTGCTTTTGGGATTCTCACATGAAGTACAGGTAACCCTGACACTCTTCCAGACAAGATGGATGTGGAGGGTAGGGAATATCATGGGTTGACACTTCATCGGGGTAGATCACTTCACATGGGAAAGACTGATGCCTTCTAGATACAGAGACATCATTGTTAATAATGTCATGGAATTGTCTGAACTGTAATCACAATTCACTTGCCTGGGATAGCCTGGAATAGCCTAAGAGATAAGTACTTTCCCTTTGCTATTAGCAAAGTGATAGCTGAGAATTCTGCTTATAATATTTCAGGTCACTGAAAGCTATTTTCCCCTCAATGAACACCTTAAAAAAAGGTGATGAGCAGATGGACAAAATGATTCTTCAAAATATATCACTTGGGACTGTGTAGTCAAGGATCCTCTAATGATCCAAAATGTTGTGGCTGATATAAATTGTCAGTCTTCTCCTTTACTGCTAACTTGCCAGTTTGTTGTGGCTGCATAATGTTATCAGTCTACTGGAGAACATTGACATATAGAGATAAGAAGTTTCCATTGTTTATCCCAATCAGATAAAATAATGGCAACCTTAAATACAGTTCCCCCTTTAATTTCAAACCGTATGGGTACACAGTATTGTTTGACTAATGTGGGCTGTAAAAATTTCAAATAATGCAATGGCTGAAGCAAGAAAACACAAACACATTGCACTCTAGATGCAGTCGAGTGAGTACTGACTGATCATTTACAGGTCTCTGGCAATAAATTCTATATTGTTCAGGAGCCTTAACCGCAGAAATGTCCTAAAATATGTAAAAATGTCCCTTAGGAAGTACAAACATACAAAAATAATTTATTCTATATGTAGGAAGAAAGAAATTAGATATTTTACATACATATAAAATGCTCATCATGACAGAGAAAGTGGCAAGGGTTAAAGGGATGGAAGTTGAAAAGAAACTCTCTCTTTTTTTTTTTGTAAGTAAATCAATAAGGGAGTATTTTGCAAAACCATCCAGTGAACTGACTGAGCTTTCCAACACTACTTTAGGCTACTGACCACAAACCAAAATGCTCATGCATCTACTTTGTTACAGGCCATGAAATGTCATGTTTGCACAGACCTTGTTTAACGATGAAGGTCTGGTAAAAGAATTTCATTTATTTCTGCATGAATATCCTATTAACACGAATGCCTTTTCTCAAGCAGCACTCTTGGCTAAGACTCTGCAGTGGCTGGCCAAGCTCACACAAGTGAGATAAGGCAAGTTCTGAATGGCAGATGTCAGGAGCGAAGGCAGCTGCGTGTCGTGGGACTGCCGTGGAAGGCGCCGACTGGCTGCCAAGACCTCCGAGCAGCAATGTGCTTGAGGTATGTGTGAACCCCTGAATTTTGTACTCCACTTGCAGGGCTGCTCTGATCTCTTTCGTGCTCGCATATAAAATGTGTCTCCAAGTACCAGAGATAAAACTGAAGCCGTGTGAGACCGAGAAGCACATGTGCATCCGTAGCATCGAGCACCCTTAGATAACTTGAATGGACTCCAAAGTGAGAGGAACTCATGTCTGCTGTGATAAAACTGCCAAATGATTACAGGCTAGACTGATAACCGGTAGTAGAGAGGCTGTGGGAGAGCACGGGCACGCAAGGTGGGCTCTGACACGCACAATGGCTGCCTTAACTTTAATGCTAACCTCTCCTATCCATAACCACAGGAATCCATCGGCTCCCAGGAATGGATAGAGGAACCAGAGCCTGTCAATGACAGTCTTATTCCTGTCTCTTCGGAATCATACAGACACTGAGACTCAGTGTTCAAGAGTTTTTCAGATGTTAACTACTAATTTACAAAGAGATAGGAAACTGCTGTGACTGTTAAATAAATAGCAATGACACAATAATAGCAGTAGATTCTAAAATGTCCTGGCTTTAACTTATCTCTGGGACTTGCAAACTATTAAGTGGCATACACACCCACACCATCTCCTGAGGTTAAGTAGGAAAACACATGCTTTGTGCCCCCCTAGCCTCTTTCTTTGCTATCCACTCTCAGGGATCACCATTCTGCCTTCTAATTCCTTGAGTGTTTGAAGTTTTAATCTTTAATGTCTCCACGTGTTGCTTTTTATTTGGTTCATAGTACCAACAGTAATGGTTTAAGTGTCTTTTTTTAATAAGTTGCCATGATTGTTTATGAAATGTAATATCTGTATGGGACTGCTCTGAATATTTGGTTTTGCTGCTAAGAAAGAGCAAAGACCACTGTTTACTGGCACGTGTTGTCCACTAGTTAGTGGAAACAATAAGCTAATAGTCTTAGCCATAGATCCGGGAAGCCTTATTCTTCCTTTGTTTTTATGATAATGCAGAATTAAGACACCTTCATACCTGTGCAAAATACAAGAAGGGAATCCTTGTCTGATAGTGTTTTTCTCCTTCCAGAGACATTGCTTCCTAGTCCATGTTGGGAGGCTACTGCAGGTGAGCACAGGGGTGCTTGAGCAACTCCCCTTGTACCAATAGATGGCTACTTGCTCGTTGAGCCTCACCATCCGACGGTTCTGAAAGCATTGCATTTATCCTGGCAATAGTAAACTTGCTGTGCAACTGGCCTCTTATTACACTTCATCTGTTGGAATGAGCACACGGGCAGAGACATGCCGCAGCTCTTCTCTGTGCTAAACGTATGGTGAGACGGTGAGTGGAGGGACAGAAATTGCTATTGTTTTCAGAGTGTTCACAAAAATTATGAAAAAAGAACGTTAGGAAAAAAATTGAAATATCTTTAATTCAAACCCACACGACAATGAAGATATTGTAACCCCATCACCTACATATTTTATACAAAGTGAGCCAACAGAACAATGAGGATAAAAAAATTGCTGTGCATCTCCTTGCTTAATCACTCTTCCCTGCAGCCCTGAACAACAACTTAGACTTTTTAACATTCAAAACAATTCTTTCCTGACAAATGCTGTCTGAAGAAGTTCCTGCAGAGAAGCTTTCTTTTCCTATGGAAAGGTTCAGGAGTGTTACTGGCTAGTTGGATACAAAGCTGAGGCTCCTTAGTGACTGTAAATCAGTCCCATCTTGTTAATGTCGGTAAAGCTATGCTAATTTATGCTTGCTAAAGTACTCGAACCTGCCAACAGGCACCTGGTTAAATAGGTATGTTTAACCTGCTGGAGTTGCTCAGAAACGATTAAAGCAGCAACCACTCCATTAGATGTGGAAGGGATACCCAGTTCAAGTCCATCCCTCCCTTCACCATCAGCGGCATTAGGGTCCTCCTGACAGTAAAGCCTCTGATGGATACCAGCAATGTGCTGTAGGAGCAATTGAAGAAGGAAGCAGAAGGCTTGCTGAGACCTTGTCCTGCTGTGCCCTGTGCTGAAAGATGTTATCATCCAAACTTCCCCCACTATTGTCCTTGCAGTCCTCACTTTTTCCTTCTTGACCTGCCATATTTCCTTGGTCTCTTCAGTTATTGAACAAATTTTCATTTTGTTTATCATTACCACACACAAAAAAAAAAAAAAAGAAAAAAGAAAAAAAGAAAAAACCATCTGACCTGATGTTGCTATTGCTGCTAACTCTGCTTACATACCTCATGCTTTTCCTCCCCTTTGTATTGTCTACTTGGACTGTACACTGTGAGCAGTGTTTTCAGCTAAGTGCTGTACAAATAATGGAGACTAAATCTTGGTTTGTCCTCAGGCATTACCATAATAAGAAAAGCATTTCAATTAAGTGCAGTATTGTAAAAATGTGCCTGTTCTTAATGAGAGATTGTCTTTCCTAGGTCCTACCAACACAAACAAAGCAAAGAGAGACCAGAATACTCATTACGAAAAATGCTTCAGTGCAATCCTGCTATTTCATTTCTTTCTGCAGTCTACCACCCACTTGTTTTCCTTAAAAAATGTACCTTTTTAACAAGAGCTAAATATTATCATGAAGCCAAGCAAAAAGTATCATTCTAATGTGGCAAGTTGTGCCCTTGCAGGACTGATGACAGAAATGACAAAAGAAGCATATCTAGCAATTAGATTAAAGTTTGAGATGACATATCACATGAAGGACTATTTAAAAAAACAGAATACTGCAAATTTACAATATAACTTTCTGGAGGAAAGGTAGTTAATTTTTCTGGTTTTTGCCTTTTTTTTTGGTTGGTTCATTTTGTTGTTGTTGTTGTTTGTTTCTTTTCATTCTTGTTAGTACCTACTTTTCTATCTTTACATGGGACACTACTTTCATACAGCAATAACAGCTTTTTCTAAGGGTTTTATATGGGTTGTGAGATGTCAGAGAAGACTTTGGTTTTTTGGTGTTTATACCAGTGGTTGCTACTGTTCTGACTGCAAATTTTTTGTGGAAAGCTTTAGCCTGGGCAATACCATTAAAGAAACACATAAATTTGAAATGCTAGAATACTCATTCACATAGGAAGGGAATGTAAGTGTGGATGATTTTTGCAACTAAAATCAATGCTGCTCTGCTATCTTTATTAGATGGAGATATGAGGTATCTCACCTAACTCTAAACACCCACACTGTAGATATCTCCTTTGACCAAGTTACGCTACTCCTTTTATAGTCAATGGAAAGAACTGCCCTATTTCAGCCATTTCCTTTCAGATGAGAGAGATTGTGCCCTGTAAGTGCCTGTTTCTCCCTCTTAACTCTAAAGCCCATATAGCTTACAAGCTCAGATGGGGATGTTCACATTTTAGATATTTGCATTTAGTCAACTCAGTCCTACTTTTTAGTGTCAGGTCTGTCAGGATTGAAGAAAACGCACCTTCTGAAAGGCCTCACTCAATATGCAAAAATTGCTCCTTCTGTGTCTGCCAGGCTTGGTCCAGATCTGAGTCACAGCTTCTGAGTTTGAGGCAAAACTGAAAATTTCTGTGTAATGGGAAGAACAGTCAGAGCGGGGTCTGCAGCACAAGAAGGAACAGGGCAGGGTTGGAAAATTTAGAGGACTTGGCTTAATGGTCTCACCAGCTCACTCCTGTCAGCTCTCACCCCATGCTCTGACACCTCCCTTGGCTGCAGCAGGCAGCCTGGTCTCCAGCCCTCTGGCACAGGGAATCCATGCTCTGAGCCTGTGGCCTTTCTGACACCTCTGCTGATTGCTGCTTCTGGTGTCTCTGACATGAGCTAGCTTTGACCCGAGAAAAAAACGAGGAACACCTGCTTCCAGACCAGGTGTTCTCAGGGATAAGTCCTCTTTCCTCATTCATCTGTCCAGCTGCAGTTTTTATTTGCCACTTACTTGAAAAACTGTGATAAGTAGCAATTAGTAGAAGGTACTACAAGCAGGCATCTGCCTCCCATAGGAACGAAGGGAATGAAATATCGTGAAGGAATTTGCTTCCCTCAGAAACTTAATTCTATTTAAAGGCCTTCCTGTCATTTCAATAACTAATCTCAGGAGGTGGGATGTGGCTTGAGGGTTATGGGAAGAGCTGCCACTTGCTCCTTGTGAAGAGTAAATCCTTCATGGTTCGCTTTTTCTCAATCTCTCTTTCACTTTCTCAAACATGCCTGAATCTAATATAATAGTGAATATTAAGGATTATATATATTTTTTTTTTAGAGGTCATGTTAAGCCTCACAAAACTAATGCAGGAGAGGAATTATTACTATTTTGTATGTCTATGACAAAAAAACCCACTATGGGAATGTTGGTGGGAATTAAATTATGGGTCAAATTCACAGAAGAGTCTCAGAGGGGATAGACAAGCCCAAAATGCTTGTTTCAATAGTTAAAGAATTATGTATACCTTTCTAGTCTGTAAAGCTTTACGTTTTGCAATTATTTTAAGATTTTTTTATTCAAAGAAAAGAAATTCCATGAACAAGAACATAAACATATTTGCTTTCTGAACCAGTCTGAACCAATCTTTTTCATGAAACCTAAAAGGCCATTATTCATAAAATTGCACTTAGAAAAACTGGAGGCAGATGAGAGAAACACTTTTCCCCAGGCTCCTTGGAGACCAGTGAAGCTGCTAGTAGCTTGCTTTAATGCAGAGCTGGAACAGGGCTCTGCCTACCCACACAGTGTAGCTGTATTTATCTGAAAGTATTCCTATTATTTGCCTTGGATACAATTAATTATTTTGCGCCTAAGGTGTTCTGTGGCATACCATTACATCACATTAGCCTTGTGCCTGACATCAGACTGATGCAATGTGATACATTAGGAGATCTACCAGAGCTGTTTTAATTAGGCAAGGTATTTTATTCACTTAGTGAATATTTGCTTTGAGTTGCCTGTACAAGGCCATAAAGTACAAGCACCTCAATGCCTTCAACTAAATGTCAGATGGGGTATCCTGCACTCTGCTGATTAATTATATAATACTTAGATCATTTAGCTAATCCGTTGAATGCATATTACATAGTTAATGAAAGACTTCAAAGTTGCAGGCAGACTTAAGAAATGAATCATCGTGTATAGCACAGTCTTCATTACTCATTGCAGAATGCAGCATTCATAGTTACTAAGTTTGAATCGGGAGAGGTGCAAATGGCAAGGTTACCCTGCCAAACTCTGCTTGTTCTTTCTTTTCTGCCTGTTTGAGGAGTGACACGCAGCAGGGTGAATAGATACTCTGGCTGCTTTTCAGTAGGGCAGAGACTGATCCCTGAGGCACTGATGGGGAAGGGGATTCGTCAGCACTGTTCCCTTCTCTAGGGTGCTGCAGCACCCGTGAACCAGGCTCTCCTCTTGCGTTGCTGTCCTGGGTAAAATTTTGAGACAGTAAAGGAAAATAGTAATGCTTGCCCAAGCAGAAAAATTCTGGGAAGTGCTAGAACATGTGCACACCTGTGGGGTTTGTTTTTTCTTTTTTTCTTCCCACATGCATGTATAATGATTAGCAAACACAGACTGAAAAGTCAAGACATTATCATCATCATCACCTATTGTCACAGCTTGAGTAGCTAATTCCATTTTCAGAGTGGTTTTTTTTTTCAGCCTATTAGCAGCAATTAAAGGTATCAGGTATCAGTTTATCAGTTGACTTCTAAAATGACCATGAGGTTTTTTTTCCATAATTCTGCGAGCTGGAGGTTTGTTCAGTTTCTCTCGGATGGTAGAGGAGAAAAGGTTGTTTGTGACCTCTTTTTTTTTTTTTTTTAAGGAAGATATCTGGGACCATGGAATGGAATCTTCATTGAACTGCAGCTCATTGATGTTTTGTGATCTGGCTCATTAGATCTGGTCTGGAAGTCTTAAGCATGTAGCAAGATACTTTGCAAGGGCTTGGATAAAAAGCAAATTAGAAATGGTAAGGAAGAAAGGCATATGGGTTGAGAAGATAAAAATGAAATCTATCTAGTTATTATGATTAAGCTGATCAGGCAACTCCTCACTCACCGATTGCCTGTGGAAAGAAATTATATGAACGGTGTGAAGTACTATCACAAAGAAATCAAAAATAGTCGAAACTCTCCTCTGGGACACATCCAGGAGACTCCAGAGTGATATTCATTCCCATCTCTCTCTCACATCACTGTTCTGCACCGTTATCAGTGCTCAGCAGCACTGGGGGTCATCCTGCCCCGGTCTCTCTTTGTGGGAGGACTTGTGAATTCTCTCCCTATCTGACTCACCCGAAGGAAGCTGGAATAGCTAACAATCACCTACTCTTGTTTTTTAAAATTGCCTCTGGCTGAAGGAGACTAAGCATTATGTGAGTTATCCCTCTGTCCTCTAACCCTCCAACGGGAGAATGGGAACAAACATCTGAGCTGGGAGTGTTAGTGTCTTATCCACTCCAGACAGTTTCTGAGTTAATTTCCGTTGGGGTATGGGGGATATGCAGCAAAATGCAGCATACATCTCCTCCCCCTGTTCGAAAAAATTCCTGTATGTGGAATTCTGAGATTTTATAATTCAGATTCTGAGTTTTTTTTATCTCATCTGAAAGATAACACCTCCAGGAGAGCATCTTAGGAGAGCAATCTAGTACTGAGTCAGAGGGAAGAGAATGAGTCACTGCAGCGCTTAGATTTTTCTTGGAAGTTTCTCACTAAAGCATTGCCCCAGTCTGACACTGTTTAGAAGATGACATCAGAGATACTGGTGTTTATGTTAAATTCAGAATGGATAAAGGCTAGGACGCCAGGAAAATGTTTTTAAAAGAGTGGGTAATTTTTTGTGGGGCAGTTAAAAAGTACTTGATAGGGGGTATATTCATCATGCACTTACGGTAAAACCAGAGCAAACAACAGCAAAAAAAATCAGAAGGGAAGACTAACCAGAAATCTTAGGCTGCTAAGTAGGATACAGCATGTGTCACATTGCAGACTGTTCCTTCCTTTAGCAATGGTACACAAAGTGAACTCATTATAATTGAATTGTATTTGGCTAGAAAAAGTGCCGGTCTTTTTTTAAATCTTACTATGCAGCTATCCGAATTTTGCAGTAAAGCTGCTTGCAGTCCTGTGAAGGATCCCCTCAACAACAGCAAGACATCAATGGCAGTGCCAGGTTGTCCTTGTGGAGTGGTACTCTGGTGATTATCAGTGAATTGACAATGATTAGTGACTCACTGTTGCTCATTCTTAATCCAGCCCACTCCACCACTGCTTGTACTGCCTTGTGGGAAGCAAATCTAAGCACATGCACAGGAAGAAGCTTCAGTGTTATTTTGCTGGCAGCCTTCTAGAAACCTCCTTTTCACTGTAACTGCTTGTCTGCTACCCACGGAGTTTGCCATCCAGCTAAAGATTTTCTTCCAGCCCTATGGGGACTTCTGAGGGTAGACATTGTACATTAATGCCAAATGGTAAAAAAGATAAAAATTATTTAAGCCAGTGAAGCATGAGATGTACATGCGTGTGTTGTGAAGATACCACGTGTTGTGAATGAAGAATGTGCTGGCAGGAATCACTGCTGTCAGTCTCCTGAGGAATCTCCCTGTGCTGAAGAGATCAGCTCCTGTGGACCATGGTGGTACCTACCTCAGCATTCTTAAGAAGGGACCCAAACCCAGAAAGGTTTAGATAAGCTTCTTTTCTCCTGCTTCAGGCTTGAAGCCACATGACATGCAGACAATTGTTGAGGAGCAGAAGCTATATTTCCTATGCCTCGCCCTCAGTACACTACTCCAAGTAAAACTCAGATGAGGTTGAAGAGTGGTGTGGCTGCTGTCTGGCCCATGTACCTTGACTCATCTCAGTCAGATATGTCAGAACAGCCTGTAGGCCAAATGTCCCCTCACCAGGTATCACATTTGTATGACATCAAGAAAGGAGAATTAGAAGGGCAGATCAGAAACTGAGGGAGTTCAGCTTCAGAAGGGCTTTTAACAACCTGAGCTGGCAAAGGTGGAAATGAACCTGCCAGTGGAAGTCTCTGACATTCACTGTGTCTGTCTCAGTTCTCTTAAAATGCTATGAAATCTGACCCTTTCCTACTATCGCCTTCTGCCTCTGTTGTGCCAACACATTTCCTCCATGAAGCTGCCCAATAAAACTTGATCTTCCTCTATGATTAAGCACTCCAGGTGCAAGCAAATAGAGGCCCAATGTATTTTCAACAGGCAATTCTTTAAACGATGGAGAGAAGCAATAGCTGCCTATACAAATGCCTGTCTTTTTAGTCTAGCCCTCATATTTAAAGCAGTATTTCTCAGAAACCATACTGAAGGCAAAAACAGGCTCGACAGCTATATGTTCAACAGCATTGTTTCTGGAAAGGAAAAACATTTCTGATACTTGAATGAATTTATAAAACAAGGCAAAGTGTTTTACAACTCTCAAACAAGAACTCAAAGTGTTTTTCTCATTTTGAGAAAAAGGGGTAGGTCTGCTATAGGGTCTCCAGTCTTTGACTTTGCTCTTTGTGCCAAACATATTTTGTCACATTTGCTCTCATTGCTTTGAGCTGTTTCCTGGCAAATCAAGCAAGTTCTGCTTATTGCAGCTATGCATCTTGAACAAAAATGAAGTTGTTTATATGTACTGTTTTGACGGATGGAGTGAAAGCTGGCATTTCAAGGCACATTTCAAGAGTTTGCATCCAGGGCTCTTGCCACACTGGTACATCCTGAAAAAAAATTGGTTCCCCCTCAATGGTATGGAAAACCTCAGCTATATATTAAACGGGCATCCACACAGCTGCCTGTCAGACACTCTGTGCACGTATCCAGGCACGGAATCACAGAATGGTTTGGGTTGGAAATGACCTTAAGGATCACTTAGTTCCAACCCCTCTGCCATGGGCAGGGATGCTGTCCACAAGCCCAGGTTGCTCAAAAGCCCTTTCAACTTGGCTTGAGCACTTCCAGGGGTGGGGCACCCGCAATATCTCTGGGCAACCTGTTCCAGCGCCTCACCATTCTCAGAAAGTCGAGAATTTCCAATACCTAATCCAAACCTGCCCTCTTTCAGTGTAAAGCCATTTCCCTTTGTCTTGTTACTACATGCTCTTGTCAAATGCCCTTCTCCAGCCTTCTTGTAGGCCCCCTTCAGGTGCTTGTAATGCTGCTATGAGGTTATCTTGGAGCCTTTTCCACTCCAGACTGAACAATTCCTGTTTCAGGGGTTGGAACCCCAACTCTTCCAAGCTGTTTTCATAGGAGAGGTGCTCCAGCCCTCTGATGATCTTCATGACCCTCTTCTGGACTTACTCCAGCAGGCTGACATCTTTCTTACGTTGGAGGCCCCAGAGCTGGATGCAGTATTCCAAGTAGGGACCCATAGGAGCAAAGTAGAAGGTGAAAAACACCTCCCTCAACCTGCTGGTCACACTTCTTTTGCTACCCGGCCAGGACATGGTTGGCTTTCTGGGCTGCCAGTGCCCATTGACAGGTCACGCTGAGCTTCTCTTTGATGCACCAACACGCACAAGTCCTTCTCTTCTGCTCTCAACCCATTGTCTGCCCAGCCTGTATTTGTGCTTGGGATTGTCCCAACTCACACGCAGGGGCTTGCACTTGACCTTGTTGATTTCATAGGTATGCATGTACTAAACAGGTCTGCATGTCTGCTTCTGCTCAGTGATGCCAGCGGCTGGTCAGCAGCTGCAGACTGGACTGATCCGCGGTGGCACAGAGTGATGGAGTGGGATGGAGACCTTGACTTTGTGCTGCATAAATGGAGCAATGCAGATCATGCCGCTAGACAGGAGTCAATCACAAAACTTGTGTGGTGTGTGAAGAGAGATGTGTCTGCCAGAGGCTGCCATGGCTTGCTGTCACTGCTTCTCTGTGGCCCTTCGCTTGCAGCTGCAGTGGCTGAGAAACCTCAGGCTCCTGCTTGAGACATCACTTTGAGGTCACTGTTTCTCAACTCCAGGCAGCACCAACAAGTGTCCCAAGGACGTGTGCTGTGTCTGTGCTCCTCACGCTGGTTGGAGCAGGCTCTCCCCCAGCTGCAGTTGAAACCATGGGACAAAACGCCCATTGAAACTAATGGGAACACGGGCAAGCCCACTTCCCATATGGTGCCTGCCAACCATGTGCTTAAAAAACATCTGATATATTTTTGTTTGGATCATGTGTTTGGTATAATGATTGAGATTTGTTAAGTCCTGAGATTGTAGACCTTAAGTAATTCCCAAGTTTTGTATAAATATCCAGCTTTGTTCTTTTGTGAGAGAATCACATGCCAACATGAGAACTCATGTGATTTTGGGTGCAACTTATAGAAGCCATCTGTTTTAAGGTACACTTACAGTGCTACACAGCAAACTCTGCGACTCCTGTTAGGGCAGTATTTCTTTACACAAACCTGAAGTGGAGGTAGTTTTGATTTTTTGATGAATAATTGAGAAACACTAAGGCTGAATCTTACAATTTTTTACATTTCTGTGGGTTTTATATAGCTCTAGAGTATCTGCCACCATGGCAGTTTAGTAATTGTGAAGCTATAATGCTATCGATCACTTTTATTGTGAAATGAGTTATATTGTTTATAATGTTTATTTATTTGTAATGTTTGAAACATAAACAGAAAAATTTTATGCAAAATTTTAGCAGAGAGCATAATGTTTACAGTTAAAATATTTCTTGTAATAAAGCTGCTATAACATAAAATCATTGGAATGATATTAGATCCTGGTATCTCTTCTCCACTGATTAATATCTTGTTAGGTGGATCATTTCAATTTAAATGGGTCCCTGAACTTCAGGTAGATAACCAAAATGTTAATATGACATTACAGTGGATGGGATTTATCTGTTATGAAACACACTTACTGTTTTATGTCACCTTGACTTTGAGAAAATATATCACATTATAACTGAAATTGTTCAGAGTACAGTGGAGCATAAAAGAAAAATGATTCTAAACGAGACACAGGCACAAGTTGACTTTCATGCTTCCTAAGGACAGAGGCTCAAGGAAAGTGTGTAACATCATCTTTGTTGGTTTGCTTTTACCTTCTGGAGTCGTCTGGATGTCCCCCAGCACTCATGGACTCCACTTGAGTGGACTAGACATAAATAGTGTATGGCTTAAGAAAGATGCAAAAAACAAAGGTACCTTCCCAAAACTGATTTATCCTACAGTAAATTGCTGACTGTGTCACCAAAGCAGAGACCATCTTGTGTTTTCTTGTCTTAACAGTACCATTCAAGAAAATTTTTCCCATTTTACTGTTCATAATTGCTATACTTCATGTATCAATCCTATTTTGCATGTAGATTTGTGAGCAATAAAGGGCTGGTAGAGGAAAGGAACAGAACCCCACAGCAGCTATGATATTTATAGGAAGCCAGAGTGAATTTAATATAATTTATTCTATTCAGGATAAAAATCAATATCTAACTGAAACAGCTAAGAACCTATCTTGAGTGGACAAAAATCTTCATTTACTTCCACTGCACCCACAGTGATTTCCCACTCTGCTGCCTAAAGCTCATTCTTCACAGTTAATAACAAACATCATTGACTAAATGATGACTGCAGTTCCTCTGCTAGAATCACAAGCGATCACTTACGTTCCAGTCAGTGCTGTTCCTCTTTCAGAGTGCACTCTGCATTACTAAACCCTCTGCTTGATCACTGGCTTCAGTCACCATCAAACTCACTTAAAGTAAAGATGTCAACATTTTCCAAGTAGTTGTGGAACACCTAATAAACCTGAGTGTTATCCTTGTTCTTCAGTTAGTCACTGCCTATTTACCATGAGGGAAAAAAGGACTTTGACCTCTAGAATAGAATTTCAGGGACGATCTCATCCAGAACATTTGAAAAATGTGTCACCTCAAGCCACTAACCAATTTAACCGTTACTGTGTTTTATACTTAACAGGGAAAACAATTCCCTCTATCTGTATCCTAAAGGTACAGGAGAGATACTGAAACAATTTACTGTGTATTCTGGGAGATAAGGTTTCATTTTCATCTTTGGCATTTGAAGATGCTAAGTCAAAAAACACTGTATAAAAATGGTGATCTCTTCTGATTAGGTCATGCAAAAGGTGCATGGTGATGAACTTCTGAAAGTAGTTCATTCATCTACCATTAATAGAAAATGTTGGCTTGACTTCCTAATAAATAGGTGTCTGAGTTAAGTCCTGGAGCATTAACCAAAACAGTTGTTAGAATCTGAGAAAGTATAAACGTTACTTGAAAGACCTGTGCATTTTTTCTTTTTTTCAAAATGGATTGGAGAAAATCTTCATGTGCTGTATGTCAGCTCTCCAATAGTATAAAATGACTGTAAATCCTGACATTCAATTTGAAGCATTTCTCGGACCTATGGTCGCAAGGCATCCATTTTAAAAGTTAATGTTAATCAAGGCTTGGTTATGAGTGAGTGGAAAATAAGCCTGAATAACAGCTCAGTATATCTCCTTAATCTAGACAACTTGTGTCCTGTGTCCATGCCACTGAGAAGGTATCTCCTTCCTTGATTATTTTCTACTTTCTTGTAATCTAACAAATAGTTTACCCTAGAGACAATAAACTTTCCATTATAAATGCAATAGGAAAATGTTTAAATTCCAAATCTATTTATCTTTCTGGTGGTGCCAGGCACACACCAGCCATGTAACATGGTATAGTGTTATACCATGCAGCAGAATGAGAGTTGCTTGCGGAAGCCTTGGGCTGGTTGTGTAAGACCTTGAGCAGAGCCCTGGGAGGCTGCGCCTACCTTCCTGCATGAAGCCTACGCACCAGAAATACTGGATGTTATGTTTCTGTCTCAAGTAATTAATTAATGAAGGCAGAAATAATTAATGATGAATGTAACAGAAGTACAGTGTAGGTACTGAGGTTAACAAGTTTATCTTATTTCTCGCCATCCATTATCTGTACCTCTCTGTTATTAATTGGACAAACTGCCAAATCAAAAATTGGGTAAGTATAATCCAAAACCTATGAGTCGTGCAATATTCCAATTGCATTTTTGGCGGTGCGGAAGATGTGTGGTAAGTCATCAACATGATTGCTGAAGTAAGAGTGCTGCAGGTGGCACCAGAAGATCCATTCCCCAGGAATAACTTTATCCTTCGGACTCCCTATCATTAAGTGGGAATACTGTCTAAAGAACAGCAAAATAATTATGTTGTTCTAGTTCAATCTGGTTGCTGCCATTATTATTGTCAACGTGAATGTGAAAAAATCCATTTCGTAGGCAGACTTTAGCATGGTTTCAGTTTCTGCTCAAGTGTTGGTAGAAGGTGCTTAGGATACCTCAGGCAAAAATTAGCAACTCAGTGAACCAGGTTCAGAACCTGGAGGAAAAGGAATAATTCTTATTTCCACTTTTAAAAAAATTAAAGGAAACAAAATCTTTCCTGTTATTAAAAACAAATTTCTCAAGAGCATCTGGACTTTCCAAATGTTTAGCATGTGGATGACTCACCAGCTTTATGCTAAGATATTATGCTGTTTTTCAAAACCGAAAATACCAGCTTTGACATTTTTACATGTTGTACAGAGATCCATGGTCTTTCTCTTTTTTATATATTATTTCAGCTTTTAAAAATCTAGAAAGAACCTTGGATTAAGCATGATGCTGATTTTGAATCTCTTATAAAATGATTTTTCTCTGACAAAATATTTGGCAGAGGAATTGTAATTTTAAAGCCTTTATTTTTCTTGCTTGGCCAGACTCTCATTTTAGCTGAATTATACTTGTTGCAGAAACTGAAAAGTTTTCCATTGAGCTCAGGACTTAGAATGAACCAAAGGCTCTCCTGACCTGGGCCAATTAAGATGGTCTTTCTAGAACTTCTCTGCTCATGGGCCTTGCCAGAAGGCAACTCAAAATGCAGCTCTTCCGCCATTGGCCAACAAGATTTAGCTGCTCAGAAACATAATTTTTAGAGAGGGTGAAGGGAAGGAAAGATTTAAAATACCTTTTTATGTATATATTTTGTAATTTCTGAGACCTTTCACCAACATGACTGGTTTATAGAAGAGCTAGGGCTTTGCTTTCTGGCCTGTACAAAAAGCAAAGTAAAATGCCCTCCTGAAAGAATTTACATCTGCAAGACTACATTTTGGCTTCTGTGGCTGCATGTAATTTTCATGCATCGGAAATTATACATGCTCAAGGAATATATACTAAAACCCTCAGTTTGGTGCTGCAAGTGATGACATGGGGTAAAATAAACTAGGGGTCTTCTTGAATGGCTAGTACTAGTAAAGTGAAACTAACCTAAGGCAAGGAAGGGAAAGTGCATTGCTGAGACATATTTATTGCGATTTTTGTTACAATGAAGCACAAGTTTCACATAAAACAAATGAAAAACTTAGGCCTCAGAGGTTTCCAAATCTTCAGATAAGAGTGATCTTTTGGCTACTGTAATAGAAAGAGCAAGGCTGAACTATCTTCTGCAACAGCATCAGGGTATCTTTAGGTTAACTCAGACTGACAAGACAATCTCAGCATGAAGAAGGAGATGGGTATGTAAGGCTCCTCTATCTCCCCAGTTTAGAGCTCAGATTGTGCTATAAAATGTGTGCATATTTACAAAATGCAGAGAGAATGATTTTCAATGTATGGAGACCTACATCGGAAATACAGGAATTGAGGTCTCTGAGTACATAAAATAAGAAGCTCTGGAATTGCTGTGCACTATTTCTCATGATAAATTTCAGTCTTTCTTTAGCCACATAGGCTTGTTAATTTTGCATTTCCCTGGGTTCTCTCTTCCTGGGTTCTTTACTTTTTACTGTAGCTGTATTTGTAACTAGTACAGATATCAAATGATTTCTATTTGTTTTATTAGGAGCGATGATTACAGCAGCAAGATCCAAGAGTACAGAGCCTACCTAGCAACTGTTAAATTACATCTTTTGTCCTGTTCCCAGAAGACCTTGTTCTCAACATAGGCCCTCAAACATAGGTGTCTACAGGTCTGAATAAAAGAGGTATAGGTAGGAGAACAGACCAAAGTCCTCTCAAAAGGCTGCACCATTCACTGGCAGCGTCCTATCAAAGTAAACTAGAACTATTTAGCTACATTTTAATGTGATAGATGGCCTGGACATGCAGATATAATAATTGTAACTTTATTAACTCCCTGTATGTGATCATTGCTATTTTTCTATGGCTCTGTAAATGTTGTGGTTTAAGCCCAGCTGATAACTAATCCCCAAACAGCCATTCAGTCATTGCCCTCCCCAGTGAGATGGGGGAGAGAACTGGCAGGGCAAAAGGGAGAAAAATTGTGGATTGAGGTAAAGATAGTTTAATGGGACAGAACAGCAAGAAGATAAAATATTGTTAAAATTAATAATAATAGTAACATATAAAACTAGTGATGCACAA
>VZTI01001648.1:4415265-4682327 GCA_013397865.1 Struthidea cinerea | reverse complement strand
CCCCCCCCATTTATGGTGAGCATGATGCCATATGGTATGGAATATCCCTTTGGCCAATTTGGGTCACCTGTCCTGGCCATGTCTCTTCCCAGCTTCTTGTGCCCCTCCAACTTCTCACTGGCAGAGTGTGAGAAGCTGAACAGTCCTTGACCTAGTCTAAACACTGCTTGGCAACAACTGAAAACATCAGTGTGTTATCAATATTATTCTCATACTAAATCCAAATCACCACACTCTACCCGCTTTAACTCTATTCCAAAAAAAAACCATGACAATAAATAACATGACTGAATAAGAGAGGGACAACTGTCCCTTTCCTGGGGAACAGACTCCCTTTCTGGAGCCCTGAAAATCCCTCTGCTTTCTCTGCTTCTATGCCTGCTATCCATTGCATGTCATTAGGTATACAGTTCCTTCTCACTAGCTAATGAGACTTAAATAAACATACTGAGAGACGAACATGGCCTCTAGAGTTTAATAAATGATGCTGATTCTGGTTTCAATTACACTGGTGTAAATCTGGAACATCACCACTGCTTACAGTTGAATTACTCTAGATTTATATCACAGCTGAATTTAGTCCATAGATTTCATTTTTTAACTCGCTGGAATTTTATCATTGTAATTTTAAGCCTTTTTAAACCCCAAATATAGAGATAATTTAATAGATCAGGTTGTGTATCTATATTTTTTCCATATCTCTTTTCATACTGGAGTTCTAGTTTTATTTTTATGTTTTTACACTTTACTCTTCCAACAATCAAGGAACTGATAATGTTGTACTGATAACTGATAGCATTGCATATTATAATTAGAAGATCAATGGCTTTTTTCTTAGCCCTTTAAGTCTGCCCTTGAATTTTTGTACTTTTGGCTACAAGTAACATGCAGCCAAAGTTTTTAAGCACAATTTGACATCCTGTACAGGATTAAAATGAAGTGATTTGACGGAGAGAAGAAGCATAATGCATCTTAAACTAGTCAGAAGAACAAAGTACTCTTTTGTTCTAAAAAGCAAGTGGTGCCATACATGCTATGATCACGTCACCAGTGTTATAATGAATAGTGTGTTCAGATTCTGCCAAAAATCAAAGGTAAGTCAGTGGAAAAAAATTTAAGACAGGAGTTGCAGCCAGTGAGCTCACAGGCAACACACACCTTTGGGTGCAGCAGCTTTTTACCACAGTCTTCCCTTCAGGTCAAAACACTAGTAAGTGACAACACTCTCTACAGAAACTGAGTAGCCTTCTTTTAAGGTCTTCTTAGCTCAGAGTATGAGCACCCATAATTATATAAAGAGGAAAATTTCTATGCATTCTAATTCTAAATGGAGATGCCAAACATTCATGAAATGTCATGCTTTTAGTCTTTTTTGAAGCTGATTCAGCTCAGTAATGTTAGAATTTGGTGAAAAAGGGGAATACAAATTGATGTAGTGAAGGTATTCATAAGCAGGAATCTTAGATGTAGGATTCTTGAGAACAGAAAATATGAAAGCAATCTAAGATGACTGGGTTCAATGCAATTGTCAGTCTTGATGAAGCCATGATCTTCAGTAGTGCTGAGGACAGGAATCCATAGATCTCACAACAGTTACCCATGTCTTCTTGTTATAATAAGAAAATGTGTGTAGGAAGGGGGAGGGAGAAGAAGATATAAAAACCTGTGCAACAGAAGCCATTTAAAAGGCAAGATTTGCCAACTATCGTTACCATAGTTACCTTGCATTATAATTATAGGAGAAAGATCTGTGGTGGACTTATTTAACTATGTGTGGGATGTATTGGTGATTGGATGATGACCTTGCTCTCTGAAATAAAGACGAGACATAGCCTCTCTCAGCACATCAGGCTCATGGAAATGAAATATCAAACTCATTAACAATGTCAACCTGTCAGTGCAATAATTAAGAATTATGTTTATTTCAAGATATCTGGTCACATTTCCTGGAGATGTAGAACTGAAAGTTTCTTAACAACAGGAAAAAGAAGGTTAGCTGAGTGTTTTAGTGTTAATTTTCAAACCCACTAAGTCAGGACCCGTGATTCTAGAGAGCTGAGAATTCTATTCAAGAATTAAAGTACGCTGACAAGTCTAGATTAACTATGAGAACTGGAGTCTGCTTGTTAAAGCTGTATATGTAAGACTCTGGTTCTTTGTTCTTCCTGTTTGTGAACTGATCATTCCTGAGACACGCATGCTCTCTTCCTATACCTCACCACTTTATGGTATTATTTGTTTGTTTGTTTGATTGATTTTTGGTTTTTTTGGTGTTTTTTTTGTTGTTGTTGTTCATTTTGGGGGGAAAAAAATAGAGTATTTTTCAGAATAAACTTAACAGCGTAGGAGAGCACATATTTTGCAGCTGTTTTTTCTTGCAAATCATGCTGGCCCAGATCTGATGTAGGGCTTAGAAGATGCAGAAATTCTGGCATTGCCATACTGTATCGCATTTAAACTCTGCTTTGGATTCTTGTGCCTGATACAACCTATGGAAGTGTTGCAGATCATTTGCCTTGCCATTGTTCTACCATTTATCCTGGGGACACTGAAATGCAGGACTGCACAAGGCAAAGGTACATGCTGACTCATGTGCCTAGGAGCTCCTAGAAATCCAATGAAGTAAACATTTTTGACTTAAATCTTTACAGTATCAAGTCTTTAATCCTTCATAACTGGTTACTTCCTCAAGTTAACCTTTTTTTGACCTTTTCCTCGTACATACCATTATGAAATCCCAACAGCTGAACAAAACATAAAACAGTACTTCGTTGAGAGAGGAATTGTTTTGTAGCCCAGTGGGTTTTGAGTCACAGCTGCATTGGCCTTTTCAGACGCTCAGATATAGTTGCTGTGGTCAAACAACTGATCTTTCAGTAAGCTGGCTAATTTGGGACCTGCTAACATCATCCTCATGACAGCTCAAGCTAGCTGCCCTTGTATTTGTCTACTTCTGGGGCATATTTTGCAGCTTCCTTTGGGCTGGTGACTGCCTCTTCTACCGCTGAGATCAGGACCTGAAATAAAATTTAAAATTACACTAGGTGTGTCTGCAAGGGCTGTAATGCACCCCTGCAGCTGTAAACATAATGCACTCTGTGCCATGTTGTGATTCATGCTTAACTTTCTATTAGTTTGTCATTTCCTATGGCAACACTACTACTTATTTTTTTAGATCCCTTTGTCTCCCACAATTTCTTTCTGAGAAAAGTCAACCTGCCTGGCCTCCTGTTTTTTTAGCATGGCTACTGCTATTTCAATCACCCAAATCATGGCATACCTGTGAAGAGAAGAAAGACTCTAGTGCTACTCATTATAAAGAGAAAAATTAGCTTACATAAAGTTTCCATAGGGCTATCTAGGGCACTGAACACTTATCACTTCCTGCTTGATTGGTCTTCATGGCTCCAGGGGAGGAGTTATCACAGCATCAACAGTTCTGCCACCTCCCTGTTCTGAGTTTCTCTTTTATTCTGTTGCAATTCTAGGCTGGTTTCCGAATTTCATTTAACTCTACACTAAAGATGACCTGAAACACGAAAAAAAACCCATTCTGAACATTTTGCTTTTTAATTCACTAAATTTTTGCATGTTGGAAAAAGTCTGATGTACACTTCATCAACTTTGCATCTCTTATTTGTTTTCTGCTCTGCCACTGACAGAGATATCAATCTTTTAGATAGTTTTACTTTTAGGACACATTTTTAAGTTAGTGTAAATTGGAGTAGTTCTCGATTGTGCTGGGCTGTGGCCAGATATCATATATTGATAATCTGACCTGTATTTTGCATGTTCTTTATGTACTGAACATTCACTCATCTTACACCTAGAATGAAATACAGAAGTGGGAAGGAAATAGTCTGGCATTTTTCTTGCTGTGCAAAACAATTCTTATTCTACTCGCATACTGACATGTCAAAGAAACCAGTAAACCTGTTTCAGTCAGCATTTTAATTTTTTTCTTTGTGATGAAGGGATTAATCATAAAGGTGCAATACTTCATGGCAATGAAAAAATATATTGATGGAAATTATTTTTATGGGTCTCACAATGTCTTATTAGTCTCCATAACATTATGAAGCAATTCAGAGAAGGAATCCATGGCACCCTCACTGTACTTCCCAGCTTCTATCCTTTCTTTATAGACTGATATTCATTGCCTGGAGATATTAACTAAGGACGGGAAAGACCCAAATATTCCATACTTGCTGCATGACCATGGAGTCTACAGAATCTCTGAAGTCACTTGATACTATTTCTGCAATCTTCTGCAAAGCCTAACAGCCTGAATATGTGCAAAAATATCTGTTAGTTAATTTTCAGTGGGGGAGGCTGTAGCTTTTGACTGTTGCTCCACATTCATGAATGACTAAATTTAAGTCTGTTAAGCCTTTTCTCCAGGTGATCAGCCATGACAGAGGGTGGGGGAACATTTCTTCTTTCATTTTGAATAGCCTCCATCTTATTCAACAGAAGTGGTAAGTACCACAGATTCTTCTGTGCTAAGTGTAAGGCTGTTAAGATGTAACTGCAGACTGTCTTCATTTTGAAGTGGGTTTTCCTTTTTTATCCATAGCAGTAGTGCAGTAATGAACATGAATAATTTATTATTGCTGTGAACCAGATGCTAAATTGTTGCACAAGCACATAGTTTGCTTATGCAAGTGAGATAATGGGGCACTCATTTTGCACATATTAATATTGCTTAATATTAACATACTAACGTGGACTCAATGCTGTGGTTGCTGCCTCCGGGACATGTGGAGAGGCATATGCACAATGAGCCTTGCTGATACAGTTCTGGTCAAAAACCTCACATTGAAGGAATCGGCCTCACTGGGCTCTCTGATTTAAATAATTAGATTATTTATTTATTTATTGGTATAAGGATCTCTTAAAAATGCCTGTTCAGGATTTAATCCAGCAACTCCATAGTCGGTGAGAAAAGCATAATAGTTCATTGGTCTACTCTATAGGAATTATTATGGGACAGAATTTGCAAGCCTAGAATCTTAAATCTGAGACTTTTCTGTGGCATGATAATGTCCAATTGCAATTATCCAAGGAGAGAGATTTCATTGAGGTCACCCAATGTCAAACATCCGGCACCTTGAATCTCAGTAAGATTTGAATCTTTTTTATACTTCTCTGTCTTCTATTTTACTCCTATATCTGCAGTTTTGAATATTCAAGCACAAGCTGAGAGAGGGAGTACATTATTTTGGGCTACTGGCATTTAGTTTGAAGTTGTCAATCAGCCTACAGTCAGTGTACAGTGAAGAATAAATACTGCCACAATCTGAAAAAAAGCACTATACAAAACTAATCTATACAAAATAATCCCAAATTAAATGTTAATAGTTCTCATATTGTGTATTAAATTTTGGTTCATGTTGACTTCCTCACAGGGTTCTGCAGTAGTGTAAGCAGAATTAGACATGGTGCTTAAGCAAAAATTACTTCCCACAAACGCACTTCTCTTACAGTTTCCTCAGGGTCAGTAGCAATTTGCCTGCAGTGAATTAAAAAAATGCAATTTTGTTTTGCTTTCTCTGTATCCTTCACACAACTGGATTTAGTCTTAACACTCCAAAGCTGCTACTCATATAAAACAGGAACATCTGCACATGCTCAGTCTCCTGTCAACAAAATAAACTCAACCTTCAGAAACTGCTCAAAGAAAACTGTAAAAATTCACACATATCCAGTAGCTCTATGTTAGCATCAGCTCTGGAAGGAATATGTATAAGAAAATTTATAGAATACTTCTAAATAAACTAAAATTTCCCAAAGAATTGGAGATATGAAGATGGTTATACAAAAACTTGGGAGTTAAAAATTTAAAAGCAGTGTCATTGTCAACTCTTTGAGAATTGGGTAGAACATTACCTTCTCTATTTTAACGAGTAAAGGTGATTTCTCAGAAGATTAGATGTCGCAGTGACTTCAGCTAAGCTGATGGCTGGAGTTTGGCCTGAGGAATGTTGGTCTAGTGCCATGTTGATGTGGTGGCCACCTGTTTGGTTGGGTTTTTGGCACTGTGATGAAATGGCTGACAAGAAACCGTGCTGAACTGCAGAGAGGTAAGTGGAATGCTTTGAAACTGGAAAATACTAAATTATCAATATAGAAAAAAATCCATAAAATGCATTTCTTTTGAGAAAAGCATTTGCTAAGAGGGTAGCTCATGTTCAGTGTGAAATCTCTGTTCAGAAAGAGGTAAATACAGAACTTTTGGCATCTCAGGGTGCTGTAACATCTCTTCTACCTGGCTGCTGTTCTGAGTCCTGGGTCTTGAAGAACACCATACACTGGGTATTTTCTGGCTTGTTTTTTTAAAACTGGATTATATTTTTTATGCTCATTTAGGAGAAAACAATACTGAAAATATTTTTTCCCAGTTCTTATTGGATTGTTGATGCTGCTATTCATTAATTTTCTTCTTTGTTCTTGCTTAAAATTATGATTCAAGCAGTTTTTTAAAGATAATTGACATATAATTGTTTGATAAGTGTGTTATATATACGTGACACAAAACATTCTCATGCATCTGCTTGAATTTGTAATATTTCTTTCAAATATAAGATTAATTTTGCAGTGCTAGTAAAGGAAATTATTCTACTGTAACTAGTAGAAATCAGACAAAGATGTAATATCAATCTAAAAAGTTTGAGCAGGTTTTTTGGAGGTAATGAGTAGTTAATAATGCAGTCTGATGTGCATCATCCTTGTTATGGAAGATAGTACTTCCAGCTATGCAGTGAACTCTGCCAGAAGCAAACTCTCTGAAACCTAAACCCTTTGCAGAAGAGAAGTCGTTGCTAATGATAAAGGTAGAGCAGCATTGTCATTACAGGTATAACTGAGGGGTGGTCCCTTGATTCATGTTGCCATAGTGTGAAACTGTGGAAATTCTGCTTTCAGAGACTGTTTCAAAAAGGTTAATTTCTTGTACATTTTCTTGTTCAATTATTATTGGACATGTGCCCAAGTCAAGATTGCATTTGGGCCGGTTTAGCTCCTTGCAGAACTTTCTGTGAATGTGTTTTAATAAGAAATCCACTTATTTGTAGTTAGTCAGATTCATGTTTTTGTCGTAGCATCCATAACCAAATCAGCTGAAGAGTGAAATAGCTATGTACTTAATGTCAAGGTTTTACTTTGACTTGTTTGCAAGATTGTAATTTTTAAGCTTTTCAGTATAATTTTAAATGGTGACAGAGAACGTTTGCGGGGGTTTGATATTAAGGTAGATACATGCTGTTTCTAGTCATGTAACATCAGCTAAAAGTGGAGGCACTTTTTGCTCCAAACTGCCATCAACAAAATTACATATCAGTATAATCATGCTAAATCAACAAGACTCTGTTGACACAAATGCAAGACCACCTTAAATACTGAACAGAATCCCTTGCATGCCCTTACAGTTCATCTCACAGTTTTTGTTTTTTTTTTTTTACTTTTTGTCTGCAGTGTAGGGATTCTAAGTTACTCTGCTCATTGTGAAACCATTTTGAGCAGCACTCTGCTTCTCAGTACTAAGTCGTGACAGAAATAAACTAATATAGTGAAAGAAACAAAATAAATAAATTGACACAATCCTTTTCAACCTTGCCTCTTGACAGACATATACTTCAGGGAAAGGTCAGTGTTGTCCACATTTTTTGAGGTCAATAATTTTTGTAAAACTTTCTGTACTTTGAAGGGAAGGATTATTCCCATTTCCACTTGCATTTTAACATGATCTTCTCACTAAGATTATAGCACTTTACTGTTAGGCTTTGACCTGCTAAACAGCCATAAACTTTTGTACTGTAAAGTGCAGCTTCAACATCACTGATGGTAAGAGGTGGAATATGTGTCCATTCCATGTTTGCAAATACAATCTTTTATAAAGCAATGGGAACTACCTGTACATATTGGAAACAGAAATTTGGCCTGAATTAAAACAAATGTATAAAAAAATCTGAGAGTACAGGACTTACAGAAAATGGTTTTTTGCCTGTTGTCTCTGATGCAGCAATTCAGATATAGGCCAGGAAAGCGGTGACTCTTTGCTGTCACCATTTGTTGGTCTGTGTGAAATGAGAGAGTAAGTGCTGCCAGTTATGTTTTCTGACTAATCCCATGCCTGCTCAGCTATGGGAGTTGAGTATGTGCCTGAATAATGAAATATTTCCCATGCTCAGAATCAAGCAGGTGGTTTAGTACCTTGATGAGTCAGGTGTCATAAGAGAAAACACTATAACTCTTAATGCTTGTTGGCACCTCTATAGGTAGGCTCAGCCAAGGGGACGAAAAAGGAAAGGACTTCTCAGTCCAGGAAGCTTGTTGGCAGCATAATGTGGGAGCTTACCCTGTCACTGCCTATGCTCTGCTGGAAGATTAATGGTTATTTTATTCTGACTGCCTTCAAGTAGGAAACTGGGCTACAGCTTCTTTAAGAATGGATAAAATTTGTCTGAGCATATCTGTACAAATGCTCAACTATATATAGAATACGTGCACACATGTGCACAGCACACACATACAGACTCTTGTAAGGGGCTCTGCTCCTAGGGGGAAAGGAGCATGAAAATAAAAAAAGTCTGACCAGTCTTTCTCTGCACCTTACAGCTATCACCTCTCAATCAACCTTTTCACTTTTTTTTTTTAAATAACTTTTTTTTCTTTGCAAAGTGAATAAAACGAAGTAAGAACAGCTAAAAACAAAGTAGTAATATTAAGAATTGTAAACCTTGTGTCTAACCAGATGTTTTTCAAGGGATTTATCATTATGAATTTTCTTCATGAGAGAGTGGTGTACAAAGTACATCTGATAAATTCCTATAGTTGAAGTGGAAAATATTTATTTTATGATTTCCAAGAACTGGGTTTTCGGTGTCTGTTTTATTTTGTTTATATGTCTCAAGGCACACACATAGACAGACAAGAGTTTAAAATTCTTTCCCAAGGTCTTCAAAACCAAGAGTTTATTCCTCCGTTTGAAAGCAGAGGCCTTATTCACAGCTCAGAGGAAGAGTAAACCTTCGTACTCTCTGGGAGAAATCAGTTATCATGATTTTGTGGCTGAGCTGGCTGATCACGCACATGAGCAAAGAGAGAGGCTCATTTTAACAGTCACATGTTGTCTGGGTGTTGTGCCCTAGGTAAGGCTTCAGGCGCCTCAGCAGACACAGGATCAGCCGCAGCCAAATGCCTGTAGCCAAACAAGGGGCTGGAATGATCCTTTTGCAATTTTCTTTGCTCTGAACATAATTGAGGACTCCTGTACTGGATTCTCATATCAGAGCGCAGCGCTTATTTGTATTGCAGCATGATTTTCTTCTGGTGCCCCACCACCTGTCACTGCCTGGTTGGTTAGCTGCCAAAAGCCACATATAACAGTCTGGAAAGGTGTATTAAAAAATAGAGCTTCACATTTGTAAGTGTGACTTGGCAGAAAATATGGTCTTAAAAAAATCCCACTGCTTAGCGGGGAGCAACCACTGGCTTGTACAGGGTAAGTCCTTAACTGTTGTCTAATGGTCAGAGAGGTTGCAAGTTCATAAGGGTAGTGAATTGCCTTAATGTAAGTAATGTATACCTAAAACATACATAGTAAGTCAAATGTCACGGTACACCCATTTGACGTGTTTTATATTATACCCACGGCGACTAATGAGTTACGTATTATTATGCCAATAAATAATTGGAATAATAAGTGATGTATTTTGGTGGCTCGACTGAATGGTCTTAGAAGTCTTTTCCAACCTTAATGATTCTATGATTCTATTCTGAATAAGCTGAAAAATGCATTACTTACGGAATAAGCTAATATTGACAATCATGGTTAGCCTGTTGGGTCTTCAGCTGAGATACTCAAAGACTGATTCACTGAAAATGTGAACAGGAAAACCCTCACCTCTGAAAATGGAGCAGCTCTGAGATGTTCCAGATTAGGCAGGCAGAAATCTAGATGTCCCAGGAAGTTAGATACCTTGCAGTTCTAGTTGTTTTGTTGGTTTTTTTTTCAAATGAGGCACAGGGAGTAAGTGATTTGCAAAACAGACCATTGCTCTTTCAATGGTTCATGAAACAACCTTCTTGCATGAACTGTACCTGGGATCACCATACAGGACCACTAAGTGTATGCCCAGTGTGTGATAGCAGAAGGCAGTAAGTTCACTCCAGATTCTCAAGAATTTGAAACAAACTACTCTACCTTCTTCTCTGTGCTTTTATCTTCTTAATTGACCTTTATGTTGTTTTTAAATATTTAATACCTATCTAAATTTAATTTAGCCTACAACAAATAAGACGGTAAGAAAAAGGAAACTCATATTTGTACTATTACACTAATAGGCTTAATAACAATAATCCACTAACATCTGCAATCATAAAATAAAAACTTCATTATCATTTCAATACAGTTAATACAAAACCTCAGGTTCGCCAGTACACCAGCTGTGTCCTGGTGCTCAACAACACAAAGCAGCAATTCATGCAAAATTACCAGTCTTTGTTACTGACTCTTTTTCCTGGCTCCAGTCCCAAAATATTCCTGCTGTTCAGGTCTTTTGTTTCCTCTCCCTGGAAGTATTTTATTTTCTAGGAGAATATAAAAGATCATCCCCAAGAATGCCTTCAGTAGCCTTCTCACCTCCAGTATCATGCCTCTAGCTCTTTATTCCTCACAGTTAAGAGCCTCAAGTGTTTGGTTAAAGGTCTCTACTGATTTGGATGATGTGCTTCTTTATGCAGTGCTGCTGGCATTGCTCTAGACATGTCCATAACATTCTCTAGAACCTCTAATCACCTCGGAAGTTTAGAGCATTAAGAAAAAACATTCATTTAACAATGATATTTTGCTCAGAAAAGCAAATCAACCAGTATCTAATGCTTGTCTTTGAATTAGTGTTGAGCTCTGTTGAGCTAGAAACGTGTAGCGTTAACCACGAGCAAGGCCTGAATGTGTTGCCACTGTGCATGTCTTTCACTTAAAGACATTACAGAGGCAAGAGACTAAGAGGAGATAGCTCCGGATAAAATACTTTTGTCCAGTAAAGATTTGAGCCAGTAATTCCAAACTAGTCCCATTGCACTGGACCTACCAGTTCAACCACTAGAAGCAGCTTTCTGGCTTATGCTGTAAACCTGCCTTAGAGAGGTGACAATGATCAGTGAGTTCATGGTACTGAAATATCACTTATGTCCTTCTCAGACAGCTTCTCATCTCTGCCAAGTAGCCAGCCAGAGAAAGGACAGCTTATGTTTCAGACTCATGGGTTACCCTTGCATTTCCTCTCCATCTCACTCAGCTGACTGAGGCAATTGCGTGTTTGCAAACTGAGATAATGGGTGTCTTCCCAGCAGTTCTTTTGGGAGGGAAGGAAGGGCAAAGGAAGTAAAAATGTTTTTCTGTCAGTTGCCTGCATCTTTTATTCCCCAAAGCCTACTGAGAATGTAAAAAGAGGAATGAACTTCTCAGATAATGTCCTATTATGTAGCAGACCACGTATCTCAAGCTGCCATTAAGATGAGATTCGGCACTTGTAGACAACAGAATAGTCTAAAACAATTATCCATTATGAGAGGATTGGCATCTTTCCTGAAAGCATCCTGCACTGTACCTTGGTAGAAAGTGGGCCCAAACTGCCTTAGATCAATGCTCTGGCTACACATTCTCTTTTTATTTTGGGAAGCACCAGTGTTTCCATGCCCCACAGTACTCTGACTAATAGAGTCCAAATGAACAACCTTTTAAGAACACAGGTTTCCCAGGTGACAGGATACATGTCTCTTTGCATTGATCATTTAATCACTCATTAGAAGAGAGAATAAAGACAGTCCACTGGTGCCTGGAGCACAAGAATCTGTAAACTGTAGTTTTCTCACTAGGTACGTGGAATGATTGTAGGTGTTTAAAGGTGTTTTAATCTCATTGGGAAGTGAATAACATTATGTTGTGATATCAATTCTAAAATAAGTATCAGAATTGTGTTTGGACAAGCCTGTAAAATGGGCAAAACACTTGTGACTTGAACTGATGAAGGGTGGGAAGCCAGATGTTCTACTGCAGTCAGCCATTGTTCTGTTAGACAAATCACTTCCTCAGTATTATCTCCTCCTGTCATTCCCTATCTTGTTTATTTGAATTGCAGACTCCTTATAGCAAGACACATTTCCCAGTAAGTGTCTGTGCATGCCTAATACTCCTTGTTTTTTGTCATGATGTTTTCAGATCTAAAGTGACTTGTAAGGCTCAGGTTCAAGGGTAAACTGCACGGTGCTTTTAGTGCTGTGGAACAAACTCAGGTGTGTCTGCACTGAAAATGTACTCCAGTCCATATATCACTGCCACTCTGTAAAAATCTAGAGTAATAAATTTGTCTTTTAAGGTCCACTTTGCAAAAAACTCTGAGTGTTTGTTTTTGTTGCTGTGTATAGAGAATTTTTCATTTTAGCTAAGTTCACATTTTCAAGCCTGTAACCATTTATCACAATGTCCAGGATTACTAATCTTTAATTCTGGGAACTTCTGTTAATTTTTATGTTTAAGAAATAAAGTCCAGGAGATATCCAACCGCACACCGGCTTTGGACTTGTTATGAGAGAAATGTGGGATTTTTCATTTTGTTAGATACCTAACTAAAACTTGTTCACAAAAGACAACTTTAAACTGCAACAATGCATTGCAGAAGTGAAAGATTAAAAAAAGTTTTTTCAGTTTGATTCAAGCTTGTCAGACCAAATCATTTGGTTAACAGCTTTATGACTGTTCCATTCTGCTATCGTTGCTATGTCTAAAGGTCAATCTCTTTACCCCATAATACAGATTTATTTTGTTTGCATAGCTGATTCAGTCTTTCCTTCCTGAGTCAGATGTACCAATCTCCCTTTGACCTTCTCTGTAGGTGTTGTAGACAAAATTCTGCACAAGTTGTTAAGAGGGGACACTCACAGACTTTCCACTTTAACTGTGGATTCAATAGAAGTAAGAGAAAAAGAGTCCCGTGGCAGCATAGGGATGTGGAAACATCCCACACGAGTGGGATGCTTTCCTCAGCTCTTGGGAAATAAGGACTCCTCTCCTAGGAATACAGTACAGCTGCTAACGCATTACTCAGGCAGAGATTAGCACTTTGAAATATCATGTATTTGATAATCTTTATATAGATCAAAGAGACAGCTTGATGGATGACTATTCTGATGTCAGCCTGTCATAATGACTCTCAACAAACTTGATATTTATCCCCTTTTTCCACAATTTCTATTATATAATAGTAATAAGACTGTAAGCAGAGTGTTTCCAACCAATGGAAACAGTGGAAATCACTTAGTCTTCATTTGTGTTTCCAGACTGAGGAGCAAAACAGTTGCTTAGCTATACCATGGACATTCACTGTCCTGTCTCTTCAGCAAATCATGGGCAGTCTCCGGTTTTTGACTGAATGAAATAATTTTCTTTCAAATGGTGCCCACAATTCAGATGATGACCTCAAAATATGAACCTGAACCTGCTGTTCAAGAAGGAAGTGTAATGCAGCATAACGGTACGGAAACCAAATAGTCTGTCTTTTCTGTGCCACTGAGGCTCTGTTATGAGAATCAGAAGTTTTAGGTATTATTGGTTTAGCATTTGGGACATCTGAATTCAATTTCCTGTCATATCTGTCATGTCCACTGCGATACTGGACAAGTGTAGATCCAACAAAGGACTTTGTTGCCCTGCAAGGCACCATCCAGGCATACAGGGTGCAGAGCTTTGTTTCTGGTAGTAGTTAGGCTTCCTATGTAGTGACCTGTTATAAATGAGAAATAAAGTAGTTTCCCTATTAAGGACTAAGACACAGATGTCTGACAGCGCTTTAGATCTTTGGTGCCTGAGTCAGGGTTGCAGACAGAAGCCTCCATTCATTCAAGTAGTGTCCACAGATAGGTGCCTACAGTTCTTTGAAAGATCAGGGCAGACTTCTTTTTTTTTTTTCCTTTCTGTGTCCTACACAATACAAGTGATAAATCAAACCATAATCTCCTTAGTGGCTATCATCTTCAAGCTCAGATTTTAAGACAGCATGGCGGCAATTACTTAACTCCTTGAGAAAGTCTACGTTTTAATTGTGAAAACCTACCACAAAGTTTCTAGAAGACACTTTTATTCACGTCTTAAATTTTCCTCAGCTCTTTAGGTGAAAAATCGGGGTGAATGCTGTCAGGTATTGTATATTACTGTGATTCTACTGTGTTTTTACACTCATTGATTCATACTGAGGATCTGGGTAAGTGTATCTGTTCCTACTCTTTGCTTCAGCAAGGAAAGCCTTTTCCTTGTGGTCATGAGTCCTGCAGAATGAAGCAAAAGCTTGAACCATCTCTGTTACAGCTCACTGTGTGCTTGCTGATCTATTGCTATCTTCAACTTGCTATGTCTTACCTATTTCATGGGGCTGTTGCAGGTTGTTCAGTTTTCAAGTGCATCTCAAAGCACCGAGTAAACTCAGCTTTTTATTGCAGCAGAGCAGCCCAAAATGTTTTCCAAAGCATTTCTCTGGTGCTGCAACCCTCCCTCTTCTGAGCACTGCTGGAGTTTCTTGTCTTCCATTCTGCCGCCTCTCACCACATCCTCTCCATTCTTCTACCTGAGGGCAAAAGGTGTGGGGAGGGTAAAGAGACACAGTTTATCTTATACCTGGTTTGAACAACATATACATTGTCTACTTCTCATGGATGTCAACACCTTTTTAGCGCTATCCCTTAATAAGGCAGTTTCAGCATTCAGAGACATGGGATGAGTCACAGTTCCAGAGTGCCTATAAATCCCAGCACAGCTGCACATGCAATCTTTAGCTTCCATATTTCTGTAAGTGGCCAGTTCCTGGAACCACCTCACAGAAATTATATTCTTGTCACAGTGACATTCTAGCAATTCTAAAACCTGGTTACAGTGGGTACCTGTTCCTGAGCTAAATAAATGCAAAAGCAGTGGGTACGGAAAATAAAAGCTGTCCAGGGACTCTATCCAATAGAACCACTGAGAGTCAAGCACTTCTGACCAAGTAGTCCTATGCTGTGCATTTTGCATGTTAGTCATAAGGATCATCTGGAAAAGATATAGATTTTGTAAGCAATATATGTTGAAAAAAAGCTTGCTAGCATCAGTATGTGAAGAACCTGACATAGCCCTCCAGTCCATTCAAAATTCCTAATTTTTAAATTGTCCTACGTGGACAAACTAGCGGACTTTAATGCCTATTAACACACAATTGCCTGCACTTCAAAAGGTGCATATATTACATTACTATTTTATGTCGCTAGCTATGACTAAGCTTTCATCTTACCACTGGTCTGCACATTTTTTATTCAAGTCTTTCTTGCTTAGAGATGGACCCTGATTTTTAATAGGCTTATCTCTTTTATTTATAGCACCAATAAACATATATGAACATATATGAAGTGAAAAAAAGGGTTTTTCTGTGTCTGAATAGAGGATTTTTCAAACCGTGATTCTGTGGAAACTGTGGAAACTGATAGAACAGGGAAAGGAAGGCCTATTTTAAAGTGAGCTTGTAAGACCTTGCATGCCCAACACTGACAGAAGTATGCTTTTGCATACTGCATGCCCTGTATGCATTAGCTCCTGTCCCAGTTCTAAGTGGGCTACAACATTTTCTAGATAGTGACAGTTCTGCAAAAATAAGTCACCTTTTTCTTTTAAAATCCTGCATGGATATCAGAATTTTCCACTCCATTTCTGTGACTGAGCCATACACGAATGGTACTGAAGAAAAGCAAATGTTAAGCAGGGAGTCCATTGGTATTTATGTTAGAACTTGTTTGTATTACATTGGAGAAGGCATTGCTAGTCACGGAAGAAAGACAGAAATCCCTTTCAAAAGACCTCTGTCATAGAGCACACATATTAGCCTGCCTGTGATGTTATTATCCCTGTTCTAAGCCACATTAGCAGGTATTTTGTGCACATGTGAATAATAAAAAATAGAAGTAAAGAGATTATATTAGACATTCCTTGGAACAGACACTCATTTTTGGTCTCTTTTTGCTACCTTTAAGGAGTCCTTGTACATGAATGTGGTTTGTGGCTAATAGGAAATTTAATTTAAAAATAATTAATTATATTGCATCTTGCTCTTGTTACCTTTTGTTCAGTCAGGTAGGAATTAAAAGACACAGAGCGGAAAGATTCAGATTTTGACCAGGTACATTAGTCCTCTCTCTTGTCAGACTCCCACCTGACTTTTCCCTAAGAGTCCAAGGTCTGGTGATTTCTTCAGAACCCTCCCTTTGTGAAAATTCTGCCCACCAAAAGGAGTAGAAAACATATTGCTGTACTTGGTAACTACTCACAGTAAATGAACACAGGTCAATTTTTTGTCAATATTTGTGTTAGTTTTTTGTTACAAACCTTGTCACCTACTGAGCTTATGTAATGAATTAAATAAAGGGGACAAAAGAATTATCAAGAAGTATTCCCAACCAGAAAAGAATCCAACCTCATCACATTAATGCCTCAGCTATATTCTGCAGTTTTCATGACACAGTATCTACAAATTTGGGTTGCATGCCCTTAGTCTTTCTAGCCACAACATTCAGATTTATGACAGCATAGATTTCCCATTGGAACAGATGGCATACTGCAGCAGAATTTATTAAAGCTTCATTTCCCAGATCCTTTTCTGTAGCACTTGTGCTCATTCCCCTCCTTTTCCTAATGTGACAGAGCATTGTATGTCTCTGACACTGAAATTAGCACAAAGACGTGTGGTTCCTTGCAAATCTGCTCTGAATAAATAATCATTCAGATTGCTGACCTGCTAAGGTTCCTAGCTGGCAATCACACAGCAGACCCTGCAATTTCTCCTACTTGGTGCTGATCCACCATTTCCTTATCCTGACTTCCATGTTGTTATGCATCTCTTATGTCTGACATCAGAGAAAAGAATCAGTTGGGGCTTAGGAACATTATCATTCTAGCTCTTATGTGTAAGTATCTTGGTTTGGTAAGAAGACAGATAGGTATCAAAAAAAGGATGTGACTCAACAAAATTAGGCCAAGTTAAAAGTGTTTAGGTTTTCAGGAAGTATTATAATTTCAGTTTTTTCATAAATCAGATTTGTAACAGATGGGTGAAATGTAGGTCAGATGCAGCAGACATCTTCATAAGCACTTGCTTTAATGGTTTCCTTGATAATTTCTGTCTCTCTTGTCACATGATAAAAGACGGTTTAAATCAGTCCATGCAGACCACTCGCAATAAACAAGGGGTACTGACTGAGCAGGCAATCCTGCAGAATGAAGGGCGGGATTGTGGCATTCACTTTTGCCTGAGGCCAGTTTCATCCTGGATGCACACTGGATAAAGCAACAGCATTGCAGTCAGGCAGAATTTACACCCCTTTTAATAAGTACTGTGACACATTTTATAAACAAGATTACACACACACTGAAATTCTTAAAATCACAGGGCATCAAAAGGTCAACCAAGGACAGAGTAGCAGCCTTGACTTTGAATCTCCTACAACTTGCCAGCTAAGTACCTGAGATTTACATGTCTGCCTTTGTATTTTGAAAAAAGCTATATGGGACACAGAGCCACCTCCTCAAAACAATATTTCGTTTATTCTCAGTCATTTCCTTTTAATGGCTCACAGCCTCTTCAGTAAATATATATCTATATGAGAATTTAAATGATCAGAGTTTTAAATTAGGTATCCCTTGGAGCTATGCGGGTCCACTGTCCAAATATATCATTGCTCACAGGCGTGAGGGATGTAGCTGCTCCTTTGGAGCTTGAAGAGGCTTTGATGCTGATGCTGTGCCTGCTGCACACACTGCTGGCTCTCATCTCATGACGTACACAGAGCTCCGTGAGCACGGCTCTGCCCCTGCAGCTGCTCAGTGCATTGCTGGGCAGAGAGATAATAGAGATCTCTGCTACTTATGTGATCTAGCTTTAAGTGTAAAAATAAACACGCACAAAAACATCCAAAATAATCTGTCGTGTTCCTTCCTGAACACCATTCTCTCCAATTTTTTCCCTCACATCTGATATATTTCCCTAAATTAGACACCATGTTTCTTGTTTTACATCACTAATTGGGTGTCACCAGGATTTTAATCCCCAGTAAAAGGTCAGTCAAACCCAGAAATTGTTTTTCTCATGTATTTCTAAATTTGTTTTGTTCTGAGCCTGAGACCAAATTATTTGGAATATTTTCATTATTTTTTTAAGAGACTTCATTTGTTTATGTACTCTGCAAGAGAAGCCAGCCAGTAAAACTCTTGCATATGTGCTTAATTCAACAGAATTGCCATTCAGCTTAAAGACATCCTTAAGTACTTCACTTTCTGATGTCTCTGGGTAGAGATGCTAATAGGAAATTACAGTTACTAATACAGAAAGATGTACTGATTTCAAAATCCCTCTCTTAGAATACTTTGCAACCTGTATGGAAAATAATTCTTGAACAGAACTCATCTCCATGGGCCAAAGGCAGGTAAGAAACGACATTGTTTCTCTGCTGTACTCTAGTGAGTCACTGCTGTTAAGTGCAAGCCAAACCTGTAGTGGGACAGATGAAGGCCAGGCTGAGTCTTCCTCTGCAAGCTTTGCATTAAGAGGGGTGCAATAGGAAGCCTCCGTATGGGGCCTAAGGACGACATCCACTGGAACCGAATTCAATCATAATCTTTCCATGGCACAAAATAGCTTTGGCTAGGATCCAATAGGAAAATAAATTTTAGCTCACCGATGGAGTGAGTGGAACTGATCATCTTTGCTGCCAACCTATTTGTTTAAAAGGAGTATGCAAAGTCCCATTTCCCCCCACACAGCAGAAACTTGTTAAGAAACCGCTCTTGTGGTGATACTTCTAAGCTCTCCTGTGGGAACATTCATCCCGTTAAAGTCTTCTCAGACATTTCTGAAGAATAGCTACCACTACTTGTTCTGGCTCTGTTTCTGGTTCTTCCTTGCTCTCTTCTGTCTCATTGCACTAAGTTCATTTGCTGATTCTTTAATATATACAATAATATATGAGCCAGAAAAATTTTTCCATGGACGAGTGAGCTGAATAGGGTCATAAAAGCCTTTAATGAAGACACTACTCTGGTTTCGCCGAAAGTTACACAGAGACGTTTGTAGCCTTCTTATCTTACCCTAAAGAAACCTTGCCTTCTTATCTTACCCTAAAGAAACCTCTCTTCATTGCAGAGGTTTAATTCAATTTATCACATCTACATATTATGTAGTCTTCCTTCTAGATCAGAAAAGTATGTTTCGTCTCTCTTTGGCTTTTGGCAATTGGTTGTCTTGAAAAATACAGGTGTACTGGTGAATTGTTCTTGACTGAAAGGGCCACCCATGTAAAAGGCTGCACACTCCTCTTCATTGCAACTCCAGGCTGAAGATTCATTTGGTGCTATAAGCAGATTGGGATATGTACTGATCAAATATGAAAATGTCTTTGATAGAAAATTGGCTGCATAGAATAAATATATCACAGGTTAGTTACCTCACTTTTATGAGGAGGGGAAGAATATTGTGACTTGTGACTGTACCTAAGCCCTTAATGATGGGCCACTTCAATATGATGCAAAAGCTCTTCAATAAACATATCTTCATGTTAATGACTCATATTTTGTGGATGGAGGGTAACAGCCATTTTACTTTTCTCCACCTCCAAGAGAGTTAGAAATTAACCCTTTTTCCTCTTCACGTTCTCGCTGTTGTAGCACACAGCAAAAAACGCTCATGCCTCCTTGCTTGATGTCTCCCTGAAATTATGCATGGTAATGGATTATCAAAGCAAAGCTGCTCTGCTTGGTGAGAACATTTTTCAAAATGGAGCTTTGACATGGCATAGAAATTGTGCTCTGTCTTCTAAGCAGTGCTGATTCGATAAGGTGCAGAGTCAGGGCTGGAACCACAGTTGCCAGAGCTGTGTCTCTTCCTGGACACTCACACCACCAGGAAGGGCAGTGATTTGCCCTGTGATACAGCTCCACAGCCACATGGCATGTTGCCTCAGCTTCCACCTTTTAAAAACCACCCAAATTCAAAAACTGCTTAACTAGAGAATAGAAATTATAGCCTGACAAAGATGACATTTCTCAGGACTGGCTATCTTCAAAATGCATTCTGTTGGTCATAATTGTCGCTGTTGTACCGAGAGCGGCGAGAAACGACATGACTCAAATTCCAAGTCCAGGGAGAATCGAGCAAGTGAGAGAGCCCCGTTTATTAATTAAAGACCGCTTATATAACTTGGGTTCGCAAAGATGACAGGAGGTTATTGGTTCTTTGACCAGCCACCCCTTGGCCTATTGGCCAAAGCCCACAACACCCACTTCAAAGTATTTTTTTCAATATGTACCATAACAACACTGCGCAACAAACTCCAGGTGCAAAGATAAAGAATTAGTTTACAAAACCGTCTTCGCTGTTTTCATCTAGTCTGTGTGTGAAAGCAATGCTCTCACAGAATATTGAGAAAAAGCTGAAGAATTTCTCTGCTTCTAGCTTTTTAGCATCCACACATAATGGTTGAGTCATTAATTCCCTTTCTGGGCAAGCAATTAGCACTCTTTTTCCTGGGGAGAAAATTTCCCTTTGGAAGGCAGTGAGAGAGGTTGGGCAAATGTTGACAGGTTTGCAGAAGCTGGTCAGCTGCCTAATCCTTAGAAAAGTTTCTGGCAAGATGTTTTACAGAGGAACACTTGCATGTCCATAAACATCCATGCACATGCTCATTTACATACCACACAGAAATGTCAGCCACAATCCAAGCCTCACTCTTCCCTCGATAGAGTTCATGCTTCAAATCTAATAAACTCTGCAACTGATGCCTTCTGAAAGGTGATAGATCTATACACAGATCTATGATATTCAATTTATGCACAGAAGAACTTCATTTCTCTGCCTTTATTGGAGTATTGCTTGAATAAACATCATAAACCAATTTTTAATGACAATGTATACATAAATATCTTATTTGAGCTACGATAGAGAAGGAGAGAAATAAAGAGATAGACTTTATTTTTCTTCGCTCTTTGTTATACATTTGATCTATTTTTGTTATGGTAAGTGAAAAGTAGCAGACATTAATAGACTAAATTTTTCTCATGGGGCATTTGATTTCTTTTGTTAGTGGGTGCTACTCACTTCAATTTCAAATCCAGTTCAGACTGCAGAGCATTAATAAAGTTAACTGATAAAACAAATTCCACCCTTTATAATCTTAAGCTCTGAAAGATTTACTAAATTCTCATGTCCTTCGATCTTGTGCGACTAACACAGTCAGAGGAAAATATAAAAACTGCAGCTGGGCAGGTAAGTTTTAGATTAAGAGAACCATTACCTCATAACAACACTAGGAAGAGGATACAAATGTTAAATCGAGTTTGGATGTTGCTCAAAGCAGAATGTAAGGTAGTGGAAAGAGCCTGTGAAACCCCTGCTTCTGGGTGAATCACTTTTCTTAACGCAGCAGCAGTACTTAGATAATCAAAATAATACACTATACGTTTCTATTTCAATTAAACAGGAATAATTATGAATAAACTTCCTACAAAATATTTTACACCACTGAGCATGGCATTTTGTATAGAAAATTGTCACCCCATGGTTTTCAAAGGCCTTCAGCCACATGAACATTTTCAGTAGGGGCTTGGGTTTGAAGGATAGGTGTGGTTCCTGGACAGATAGCCCACAGGATGGGTAAGGATGGGAGCCTGCCATCAGCATCTCATGGCCAAGGGTAGATGAAGCTGAGCCCTTGACTGTGGATTACACTGTTATTTGTGGAGCAGTGTGCTGGACCAGTTTCCCATCCCATGCAGGTTGTCAGGGCATCAGCGGAACCTCAGGCTTCACCTGCAAAGCTGGCCACGTGGTTTGACATCTTCAGATATCAGCCCCAGGTTTTGCTTGAAAGGTGATCCAGTGGTCCTAATCTGCTGGGGAATTTCTCTGGGTAAGCAACAAATTACTCTTCATTTCATACCTCCCTCTCCATCTCCTTCTTTCTCTACTCATCAAGGGAGAAGGGAGGTTTGTTGGCTGAAGGGAAGGTAAGGAGGGGAGGAATAACACACGTCTCTGTACTTGTCTTATCCTGGAGCTACTGATGCAGAAGGCAGAGCCACATTGTCCTGTTGCAGTGAGCCATGATCAGCAGAGCCAAGGGGACCATAAAGTCCTCTGGTTTGTGGCTCCTACAGCTGCAGAGCCCCTGAAATTACAGGGAGCACCCCAAAAGTTGTAATCTGTGCCTCACCATTGGCTTCAGTTCTCCCCACCTATCCCTTATCCCATTTGCTGTAATTCCTCCTCCCCACCTTTTTAACACCTCCTGATTAACTTTCTACTGGCTACTGTATGTTTTCCACGCCCGTGTTGTCGGGGTACAAAACGGCCCCCACACCACGTGGCTGGTGGGGTTGCTCCGTGGTTTCTACCACGCTCAATAAACCCTTTCCCCCATGGAGACCCCCTCCGCCTTTTTCCTGCCTCCTTCGCGTGCTGTAGCCATCAGGTGTCGAGGTGAACCCGACCAGGGATTCTCCCGTCCTCCTGCACCAAAATCGGTCTCTGTCCAGCCTCAGCCCGGGGCAGGCAGAGAATGCTGGGTGCTGGGACACAGAGCTAGCCAGAATGGCACCTGAAGCACTGTTCTCATTAGAGTCTGTAGCTAACAGTCCCCAGGGGACAAATATTCAACTGGAGCTTTAGGAAACAGAAACCCAGGTCTTCCAGGGGTCAGTCACTTGAAGCAGGTAAGAGTAATAAAAAAACTGAGACAATGTTCTGGCTCTATTTGCCAAGCTATCTCCTCATGTTGATTGTTTTTGCCTGTTCCTGGAAATGCAAGGGCCCAGAAATGGTTGTGGACATGTCTGTACATGCTGGTGTCAGCTCTCCTTTCAAGTTCATCCAAAGCTAGAAAGAAGAGTAATCTGAGAATTGATTTTTGCTTCTGTTGAGCTCTGAAATATGTGTCAGATTTGAGCTTCAAAGAAACTGCTTATTCACCAACACAGGTTTCCACTTTTTTATATTCTCCTTTGCATTTTAACTGCACCCAGTGGACTGTTCTTTCAAGCAGAGAAATCAGACACTCAGCTGAATACCAGCAGCTTTTGTGAGATGTGTGCTGTGGTAAACAGCCCTTGTTTCTTCTGCTGCTGCTGCATAGAACCTGAACTGAGCACTTTTCACCAAAAAGAATTAGTATTATGATTTCTCAGGGTTTTTTTTTTTTTTATTTGATATGTATGATGATGGATAACTTTTTACTGGGCCCTCACAAAACTTCTCAGTCACGGTGAAAAATCTCAGTGATGCAGTTGCTCATGTTACAGAGTACCAAACATTACAGAGTAATAAATGAGATCCATTACCTTGGATGATCTGTAGTTCACATTTCTTGAAGATGAACCGAACACCTACATTCAATGGCCAATTTATCTAAAATGAAGAATAATCTTCAAATATTTATTTCATTCTGAATGTTTGAGAAAAATGTGTAGGGCCAGGTTCAGGTCAGAGTCCTGTCTGGAGCAGCACAAAATCTGGGAGTTTGACTGCAGTTAAGTTACTCCTTATTCTGAAGATGAGAGTTGAGTCTCAAGCAGTGAGGTAAGTAACAGAGGTGATTATCCAGTACCTTGTGATTATCATAATACACATCTGTCACTGTGATATTGTTGGCCAGCACAGGATCCACTTACCATTTTACCTTGCAGCCATCAGCAAGGAGCACAATAGATCCCAGCTAAGGCACATATCAGCATCTATTGTGGCTAAGGAACAAAATGCTTCTCCTATCTGTGGAAATTTATACTTATAAACCAGAGTGTATCACTTGCCTGGAGTGGTAAATCCTTGCTCAAGAACATTTCCTCCCTGTAGTCAGGCTCCGTAGCAGCATGGCAATGCAGGAGACCATGTGTACAACTTAGACCTGATCTTGTACAAAGCTATTTAATATTAGACTTATAGCCAGGAGCTGTTGAAACAAGCAGGGCTTATATTTGTTTCCTCCAAGTGTTGATGTGGACATACTTCACTCATGAGTCTATTTGTGCAACATGATTAGGAAGGATGTCAGCTTGCCTGACTGAGTTGAGTTTCACAGCTCTTATGTGCTTAAGACTGCCTCTGCTACTGGGGCAGCAAGAGTGGGTAGCTGAGTGCACAGGCTCGCTCTCCGGAGCAGGCCAGTGGCTGTGGCCATAGATATTCTCCTTTCTGTGCCTTTGTTCTCCAGGTACCCTCTTGTCTGTGTTGCCTATCAGGCTATAAGGAATTCTGGGGCAGGGATTGTTTCTATTGATATGTAGAGTGATATGGTACATTGGTTTGAATTCCTCACCAGCTCTGTACGTATCCCTAAACCAAAATCTGTATAGTAACACCAGCATGCTGTCTGACCATTAAAATTGTGAAAGTTAATTAATCCAGACAAACAGCGCATTGACAAAGTTACGTTGTCTCCCAGTTCTTCACGCTCTGCTGTGATATATAGCTAGAGAATATTTAATTAAACAGCATTTAGGCTAAAGGGACCTTGATAATGAACGGGACTATATGCTACCATAATAGAAACTAAGGATGCCAATGAGTGGTGCCCCAATTACTTACAGCAGGGGTAAGGTGAACATCAGTAATTGTTCAGTAGTGCTGTGGATGACAAATGGGATGCCCTCATGGCCCAGAGGGTTAAAGTTTGGGGAAGTAACAGGAAAGGAAAGGAAAGGGGGAAGGAAAGAAGGAAGGAAGGAAAGAAAGAAAGAAAGAAAGAAAGAAAGAAAGAAAGAAAGAAAGAAAGAAAGAAAGAAAGAAAGAAAGAAAGAAAGAAAGAAAGAAAGAAAGAAAGAAAGAAAGAAAGAAAGAAAGAAAGAAAGAAAGAAAGAAAGAAAGAAAGAAAGAAAGAAAGAAAGAAAGAAAGAAAGAAAGAAAGAAAGAAAGAAAGAAAGAAAGAAAGAAAGAAAGAAAGAAAGAAAGAAAGAAAGAAAGAAAGAAAGAAAGAAAGAAAGAAAGAAAGAAAGAAAGAAAGAAAGAAAGAAAGAAAGAAAGAAAGAAAGAAAGAAAGAAAGAAAGAGAAAAAGAGATAAAGCAAGAGCAGCTCATATTGAACCATAATTTTTTAGTGCAATAAATTAGAAATTGAGGGTGGAGTAGGAAAGAGAGTGACAGTGTCCTTATCAGTTCTCCCCACTGATAACCTATGTATAATTGTAAGGCAGTGCAAAAGCCAGAGCCGAGTCCATCTTGCTGGCATATAAAGGAGCTAACTTTTCAAGGCTACCTTTTCTTTTTAAGCTTCTAGAGAGATAAATGATTCACAAACAAGAACTACTTTTTATGTGGGTTTTTTTTTTCATCTAGAAGGTAAAGAACCCAACACAAAAAAATTCCATTTTAATACAGCTGTTTCATGAACTATGAACTAGATTAAAGTAGATTTAAACTAGTTCCAGGTTTTAGCCTGTAAAATAAGACCAGGATAGCAGTTGAGCCCCTGTCTTACTGAGCGAATAGGAAAATATCTTGATTTATACTGAGTCCCTTTGGCCTTGTTTATATCAGTACTTGTGGTAAAAACTTCCGGAGGGAGGCATTCCTACTCTCATTTCTGAAACTTACACCACTTTGTTTTGTAATTTTTATTTTTGGTAATCTCTTTTGTAAACAGTGTCCTGCAGAGACCTACAGTAGTGAGTCCAATGCAAACAGGACATCAAAACGCGTTACATTTAAAAACACATGCTGGTGTAGAGTTAAGATTGCGACACTTAGGACTACAGCTTGTAACATTATATAGGGCTACACTATACAAACACTCGAAATGAAGAATTTCTCACACAGTTACTATTATTTTTGAGGGAGTTTATGTTTGGGTTTCTCAGCATCTTATCACAGACTTTAATAACCTTTCCTTGAAAAATCCTCCCTCTTCCTTTGTATGTGACAGAAACCAATGTGTAACCAGACCTCGGGGATACCTTTGCTCAGGCAAACGAAAACAGACCTTGAAGGCAGCTGGGATTTGCACGTATCTCCAGCTCTGGGCACCGCATGCAGCTGACCTGGGGGAAGCAGCCTGGCATGCCGAGCCCACTGAATGGCAGTGAGTCCACTCTGACTATGTCTCACCTGAACCACCCCTGTCTCCTGCTCGTTGCTCAGCTGCTGCCACACAGGCACTGCACTAAGAATCCAGAGACAGTTTTGTGGTCCCCAGTGTCCGTCTCACTGCCTGTGTCCCCTTCCTGTCCCTGTTACTGTCAGCTAAGGGTGGCTGGAGATAGCAGTGGGAGGACTGGGCAAAGCAGGGTGTGGAAGGCTGGAAAACTGCACATGCTTCAATCTAAATTTAGTGGCTTCTACTGAAAAAGTACAGCAAATGTAGAAATAGGTAACGTTCCCATATTTCATCCTATATCCTTATATTGAAAGGAAATCCCATATTAAATTGGAAACCTAGAACCTATTTGGGACTCACTCCAGCTTTACTGAGAGAATTAAATTGGGGGATCAGGGCTTAGTTCTGTCTGGTTGAGTAGAAGTATGTGAAAAGATTTGGCCCTGTGGAAGATAGTTTCCAGTCTAATTCACTTCAGTGTTTTCCGTGTTTGTCTTGCAGCTTGTCCTGCAATGAGATGGAATGCCACACTGTGTGGGAATTCACTGTTTTGTAACTAGCTTTTGCAAAGAAAAAAGGTTGCTTTGATAGAGATATCATTCAGTTTAGGCAACATCCAAGTTTTGCCAACATCCAACCCTGGCCTTGCAGCCTGCTTAATTTGCTGATATACCACAGGAGTGCCTCCCAAGTTTCTCAGATGACTTTGCTTATTTCCTCATGCATAAATAAATTAGTGTGACCCTGAAAACAGTACAGTTTATTCTCTGTGGAAATCCCTGTATTTCTGGTTTGACATAATCTTTCCCAGCTCCTTTTCTTCCATCGAGTTTCTTGCAGTGGAAAGAAACAGCGGTGCAGGCTCTGCTGAGACACAGCATCCCTACAGCCATGAAGCCGCCACATTAAGACAAGTGACAAAGTAGCTTTTAAAAATCTCCTGACACAGCTGAAAAAGAATGTTTGCTCTTAAAACTTGTCTAACCGTATCAGTTAAAAAGAGCGACTTGATGAAGAACAAACTCCAGTCTCCATGATGGTAGCAGAAATCTGGAATTACTTTCTAAGCACTGAAGTGCTTTTACTAAAGATTTCCACTTGCAGAGGCAATATCAGCTTTGGGCCCATATCACAAGCCACATTTTAATGATATTCTAATGACAATTCGCTCTAGGTGTGGCTAAAGTGTGTATATGGATTTTAGTCAGAAGAAATATATATCTGAGGAAATTCTAGACTATTTTTTAGACACTGGTGAGGTAGAAGCAGCACTTGTGAATTAAAGACAGTCCTAGAGACAGCCTTTGGACATTACTTGCAGCAAGATTGATTCCTATCATCTTATCAGCCGAAGCATATGACAGCAGAACACACTAAGATCTGTCAGGCTGTTTCCACAACTATAACACAGAAATGACCAGCAGATTATCTGCTTGAGCACAGAAGGTCAGCCCTCTTGCTGGGATCTTGGAATACAGGGAGGACAAATTCCTTTTTGTTACCAGGTACAAGTTAAATGGGGGAAAAAAAAAAAAGGAAAAGCAATCGATTTTAATGAGTGACTCCAGATTTACACTGTTACAGCTGAGGCCAGAGTTTGGCTCATTGTGTGTAGATAACTCTATGAATAACCTTCTTAACCTGTTGGAGAACTAATGACGGAAAATGTTCCCCATAAAAGTATATATATTACAGCTGTGTAAATATATTAAAAAACCCTAAACTGTCAGCAGACTTGCTGGCAGATGTATTAATGCTTCAACAAGATCTCTGTACTCCACATAGCTTCATTTTTATCCTCTACATAGACACATACACATGCACACACATGTATAGATTTAATAACATTTAGAGTACAGAACTCTTTGATCAGTTAGCTCCTCCAAGCAAACAGGATCCATGGCAGAATACATGCTACGTTGTACTGCTTATGAAACACATTTTATAAGCTTTACCTGGTTGCCAGCTGTAAAATTCAGCACGCAATCTATATAACAATCCCCAGGCCTAAGAAACAGAGGGTCTTTTTTTCTCCCTTCATATCTTCCAGGGCAGAGCAAGAGACAACTTATGATGGCACTGAAGTCTCCCCATAAATGCCCCAGCAAGACCGGAGAGACTCCTTGTTTTCTAGCTCCATAAGTTGCTTTTATCGTGGGTTAGTGGCAAATTTTTAAGGAGCAAGCAAGAAACATGGAGTAGGTGTCTTTAAGTCTCTCTGCCCCTTGGTATTACTACTAGAGAGATGTGAATGACAAATTCAGGGCTAAATCTTGACCCAAACTTGTACATCCACTATTTCAGTGGAAAAAAAGGGGGGTAAGGGAGGATTTGACACACACTTCTGGTATTTTTAAAAGTTAATAAAGTGGTTAAATGTGTATAACTGAGCAGCTATAGCGAATAGTTAGTTTTTTTGGCAAGACTGTTAAGACATATTTACAGCATGCAATTGGAAAATAAGCTTGTTATACGTTATAAATAAACTATTCCCAGTGACAGATTAAGAAAATATTGGATATGTACAAAATGACAGCATTAAACAATGAAAGTATTTCCTGAGGAGCTGAGCCTTAGCAAAAGCCACAGACAAAATATTTTTAGTGGCATTCCAACACTCTGTGTTTCAGAGCCATTTATAACAGAGCTCATTATGAGATATTCCTTTCTGCTACAGGCCACAGCTGGATATACCAAAAAATTAAAGAAATATTTACCTATGAGAAAGAGTCACAGTACCTGGCTTTATTTCATACAGATAATTTCTCCTCTTCAATCCACCATGTGGGTTCAAGAGAAGAATTTGCCCTTATGTCTCCAAATCCTTAAGTCCCTGCCTCTCCCGAGAACTGCTATAAATCCAGTCATTCCCATCTGCATGAGCAAAAAGTCACAGAAAAAGGCTTCTGCAGAAGCCTGTCAGGGTAGGAGGATACCTGTACCTGTGGGCTGTAATTGCCTGCTCCCCTTACATCCTCCTACAGCACAGTAGCTGTGAATCCTCTTACAACACATGCAAAATGGTTCCTGACTTCAGCTATTGTGCTGGGCATGAAAACTAGCTTTCAAGTGAGTCATACTGCTAAAAGCTCAGGTATACTTTCTTGTCTCTTTAGAACAGCTAAACCCAACCACTAAACAAATTATAGCCCTTAAGGACTCAGATGGGGTGGTGAGGTGGAAGGTGAAAGGAAGAGAGCACAAGTGTGAAAATGCATTGCCTCTGAGCAGCAGTAGCTTGAACACCTTGGGGGCATTAGGAGGAAAATGCTCAGAGAAAGCACTTTGGGCGTTTTCTGAAAGGTGAAAGCATCATTGCCTTCGAAGCTGGCCTGCAGGTACTGGCCAGATGTGCTATTGTACAGTGACACCAAAAAGGGAATTTTGGCTACTTCGCATTGGGCATGCATCCACCTTAATAACGTTTGTGCTGCTCTACCTTGTCCTTTGGCTCATGACTCAAACCAGAGCTCCAAGCATTTTGCTTTTAGGAACTGCTTTTTAGCAGTGTTTTCTCCCTGACAGGCTATGTCTGTTCTTCTGGGGTTTTCACCATATTCCTCCCAGCCAGGGCAGATGGCACAGTCTGTTGCTGACCTGGAAAAGCCACCCTAGGGAGAGGAAATAAGTTGGGAGGAAGCAGAGAGGTATCATCACTTTGCTCAGGGGACATCTCAATGGAGATCTAGATTCGGTTTTCCTTCCTTTTCTCCCGTTTTCTGTGTGAATGGTGTTGACAGTGTGTGTGTGTGTGTGTAAATCTGCCAGGCTTCTGCAGCTGCCTGGCTGGTGATCCTCTCCTAGGGAGCACACATGCAGGTAGAGCTGCCAGTTGGCTTCCCTAGCTGTGCTTGCTGTATAAATATGGACACTCTTCACATGTTTGTCTTTCTTTTGAAGAATATTAGTCCTTGGGTCTCTGGGTGGCTGCAAACTAGCACATATCAAGTGCCACCTTGTCTTGTCTCCCTCTGTATGCACCTCTGTAAGCACACCCAACCACCAGTTTTATATAGAAATGTGTGTAAATCCACACCACTGTATAGCAACAGCCCTGTCCTAGAAGTTAGAGAAGAAGAGAATCTCTCGGATCAGTTAGTTTCTCCCTCTGATGACTGAGGATGCAACACAGTTTGAAACAGTAAGCTGTAGCTGTGTAATAAAATGTCAAGGAGGCATTCCCTGTTTTGGTTTGTTCTTGTTTGTTTTGTTTGTTTTGTGTTTTTTTGGTAGGGTTTTTTTTTTTTTTTTTAGGCAGCTGTCTACTTCATTAAGTGTTTATTTAAGATCTTATACTTCTTCCATGAAAGATCATGGAAGTACATTGATGAGCTTCAACGTCAGTTGAATCTCATTTCAAATTCTTCATAAATAAATAAATAAGCACCAGTTATTCTAATCAGGGTGCTCCAGCTTTTTCTGATGGTAAATTTTAGATCCCACCCTGGAATTGATAGTGGTGAATCTTGGCTTTAAAAAGATATGAAAGTGTTCATACTTTCAGCCCCTCCTTCTAACAGACAGAACCACAGTGATGGCAGATATTCTGAGCTCATAGAAAGATTTCGCAGGCCTATCCAAACCTGTGATTCTCCTGCTGTTTTGAATGATACGTGCTATGAAAGGTACAGAGTAAGCAAAGCTGCTGCAATGGCCAGAATTTCCTTATGAGAACATTCCAGTAACTTGAAAACTTAACTAGGAAATCAGATGATTCCTTACAGAAATAGATTAATTATGTCTTTTTTTTTTTCCCAGGACTGCTAATGTACTGTAGCCAGGTATATTTGCTAATTGTTGCATGCTTTTTCCATGAATCATATCACATTTTGATGCTAATTACGTAATATTTGAGGCATATTTTAGATTAGACAGGAGCAGCCAAAATCTATTTGTACGTAGTGTAAAACCAGAATAGTTTCTCTAGGATTTAATCTCTCAGTACAAAAGATCACCTCCACTGAATAAAATGGAAGAGTGTCTCAACTTAAATAGGGTTAAATGGATCCACTGGGGGTTATAGGCCAGGGTAACAGCAGGAGACAAAAGGTTGAGTCCATAAACCATGTAGAAGAAAAATGAAATTAAATAGAAATATTACCGTGTTAAGCAATAATTAAGATATTATGTGTTTTAATGTATCTGTATTTACTGTGTGTGGTTACATGCATAAGGAAAAATACTTTTACTGCGAAGGTGGTGCAACAACAGCTGGAAGAGGTTGTCCAGAGGAGTTGTGGAGTCTTCATTTTTTACAGATATTCAGAACTCTATTGATCATGGTCCTGAGCCAACTGCTTTAGTTGTAGGTTTGGACGATATGATCTCCAAGAGGTCTCTGTCAACCTCAACCATTTTGTAATTCTGTGAATGTGTAATACCAGGGTCCAAAGGAAAGTTTAAGAAAAGATAAAATACACTTTTTTCCTAAAACTTGTTGCTTTAAAGGCTTCGGCTTACTCCAGGAACAAATAAAAGGTTTTTTGCCTTATAGATTTTTTGCGTGGAAAGTTGTAGTAAATGTGAAGTGAAGCAATAATACAACAAAGAAGAATTGTTGAAGGCAAATAATAAATTTGGGTACACCTTCTCCTTTCTTCCTGGATCTCATAGCCAAAGTAAATGGCACAGCAGCAGAAGAAGCAAATGCTGGAGGAAGGGGCTACATTCAGGAAGCACTAATTCTTGTTAGCTGAAAGCATAATCAACAACCATATAGCAGAATAGAGAGTCACCAGTATTGTTCTGCCCTTTGGAATTCTGCTGTTGCGGTAATAGGTATGGTGACTCTCATATTCAGGACAGTTAGCTAAAGGGCAATTATAGTCAAATTCCTTCCATTTTCCCTGTAATTAGAGTAATTATATATCCTACATGCCTATATCCCAAGCTGCAATCATGCTAGGAAAAGTAATTTGTTTTCATGAAAATCTTATTAAGCTGCATCATCATTGGTATTAATCCTTCCCTGTTAAAAACTTTATTTCCAATAATTGAAGTCCAATGTATTGTGCTTTCTGTGTTGCAAAATCCATCGGTATTTTCCCTCAAGGCGAAAGGTCTGAAGCAGCTGTTAATGTAGAAAAGTGTAACAGTATAAATAATTTGAATTATTCTTCAGTTTGATTCTAAGCAACAGCTGCTTTAATCTACTTCACAGCACATTATGTTTGTAAAACAATGCAAACTGGGCTGCGTTTCGGTGGTTGACCTGTTTGTCAGGCAAGTGTTAATTCAACAGTGGTACAGTTTTACTGTCATATTTATAAAGAACAACTGATTAGTCTCCTGGGAATTCTCTGTCTGGATGTTTTCCACCTTTTGTAGTACAGTAATAGATTGACTTCAGTTGGAGTAGAAGGTATTTTCTTCCCGTGGAAACACATATCTGACCAAATTTTTAGCTGCCGTATTCCTTGTGTAATCCAGTTAAGGGACAGAGTGATATGTGTTGTGTGTGATCTTCCCTTGTGCACAGATATTTACAGGGCAGGCCTGAATGGAATATTCCTGAAAATATTTACTGTACCTAACAGTCATCCAAGTCAGAGTAGCTATTTTTTGCACAAATGTCCTTTGCATGTTTCACTTACTCTGAAATGATTAAAAAAACCAAGAATTTTTTCCTGTCTGCTTTAATATTTTATATTCAGAAACCTGATATGAATAAACGTATGGTTTCACTTTATTCTTAGTGTATGCCTAAGATTTGTGCCCTATTTCCACAGTATTCTTTTAATTTTCTATTTTTCCCCCAGCCAATTTTAAATAGTTTTTATTTCAATTAAGCTTGAGATGGATGTGAGCAAAACCATTTGAGAATAGTTTTGCCAATTCTGATTGCCTTTTCTCATCTTATGTTCGTATGCTTGTACATCTTTGCTGTTCAATGACTTTTAGGTGCTTGCTTATTAGAAATGTAGAGAATTTCTACTTTTTAAGTGAATATACTCATATATGTAACAACCATGCAGGTGACAAAAGCTGTGCAGTGGTGTGCTGTTACTGTAGTTGGTGCTATTACAGACATTAAGTCTTCTTAACGTTGTTTATAACATTTTTAGACACCTAAAAGCCATGCAGTGCCAATACATGGTCAGGAGAACACTGACAGGCAAGCCCTGGTAGGTCTTGCTGAACTAGTTAAATCAGCACTTCTTCCAAGAAGATATGGCTCCCAATTAAAGAGCTGGCAGAATAGAGCCTTTTACTGCACCTCAGCTGTTCCATTTTACAGCCCTGTACATGAGCTCAACTGAGCAATAGAAGTTGTTTTGCAGTAACACACCAGATTATGAGTTGGAGCAGCTGAGGTGCAGCAGGTTTTGCTGTATCTGGAACAGAAGCAAGAATTTCTGGCAGAGGGTCAATAACAAACAGCTGGGATGGGGGGAAAAGAGGCAGTAAGATCTTAGCCACCACAGCTGTTTTCTTAGTGAATGTGAGTCAGAGCCTTGAGAGAAGCACACACTCAAAAACAGCTGAATAGTTCATGAACCACCTGTAGCCTGAAATACATTTACAGGGATTATTTGCTGGACAGCTGAAAATGATGAGTAAAAGTATCCATGTCTGCTCTTGGATCACTTGCACAGAGAACAGAAGGCTGTATCTGTAGTATAAAATTTTCTTTATGAAGTTCAAGGTCTTGTACCTGGACTTTGAAGGTAAAATATTTTGAATGGAAATTGGTTTTGTAGGGTGTGTCCTTGTAACCAGTATATCCCTGGCACTTTGCAAAGTGCAATCCATTCAATGTTCTTCTGAAAATGGCACTTGCCACGTACAGTACTGACATAGTTTATTAGGAAATGCCACAAAAGAATTCAGAGGATATTGAGGAAAAGAAAAACTATGACATCAGCCAAAAAGACTCTCAGTGTCAAAATATTCACTCTGTTTTTACCTCTTTTCTTCTGATAATTCCTGAACCTTGTCTACAGAGAGGCGCTCACAGCTATTTATTTATTTATTGACATTCATATCTATAAAACATGTGACCACTGCCCAAGCATCTGGTTGGATTTACATACAAAAAAATCTAATAAATAATACCATATTACCAACAACTCTAGAGAAAAGAAAATCATGAAGCTAATTAATATCCAAGAGAACAAAAGCCCTCTAGAAACTTCAGGTGTAACCAGTTTCCCCACTAAGTCTCCTAAGATAAGAAGTATGTGGTTTTTCTTATGAAGAAACACAAAAAAGCTTTGCTCTGTGCCCTAAAGTCTAGCAGGACTAGCAGTCCAGCTGGAAACAAGTTCTAGAGCTGAGCATTTTTCCTGGCAAATATTTTCCTGTCCATTACTGGAACTGGAACTGACAACAGAAACACTCCAGGTGAACTCAATGGCTTAAAAGATAAAGCAAAGAAGAAAACATGTCCCAGACTACTTAGGGCTTTGTAACTTATGCCAACATGTTCACTGTTATTGCTCCACAAACAAAACTTTATAGACTGCTTTCATAAAAAATGCACTCGGAACTAAGAGTAAAATGGCCATGGAGTTCATTTATGACACAATAAAAGTAAATTAGTAATGGAGCAAAAGTATCAGGTAAAATCAAATCAGATTTGCTTATTCAAACACTTTACAACCCGGAAAGTAAAAGACAATAATTTGTAAAAAGTTTTATGTCTTGACAATAAAACCTTCAAACAGTCAGATACATTATCTTGCACTTAATGTAGGGGCAAACAAGCTAAAAGCTGTTTAGAAACCTGCAGAACTCAATGACTTATACAGTAAGAGTTTAGCAGATGAGTAAAATTTATAGAGATCTGCTGACATAGGCTGGATGATTAAGACCTTGTGACACATGCCCTCGTGTTAAAGCTCAAGAAGCCGACACTGGTCAGAGATTTGCAGGGTTGCTTCGTGGATTGCATTCTACAAGTGCAGGACTTCTCTATGTAGTTCAAACCTGTTAGGTACAGTACTATTTCAGCAGCTGCTTTGCTCCTTTGGTCTCATTAGGAAGGGAAATCTTTCTTTGCCCTGTAGGGATAGTTTTCCACAATTCTTTTATGACTCTCTGCCCTTTTTCCCCCACCAGACCATTATTGTCTAATGGGAAACAATGGCATTGTTTGATGGGGGCTTTGCCACTCACTAAAGATGGTAGAAACTCATGTCCTTAGTTCTACATTAGGGCAATTGTGTTGGAGAAATATTTTTCAAAGTGTGTAAGGGGACTTTAGAAGACATTGCTGTATCTTAGGAAGAATTGTGGAGAAAGACTGCGTATATAGAGAGGACATAATGGTAGGTGAGAAGGAAAAATACACTGCTTCTACTCAATCCCGAAACATTCAAAATGCATAACTAATCAAAACTCCCATAAAACTCTAATTCATTTAGAACATTTGCTTGCTGTGTATCTCATCCAATAAAATCTCAGAACTCCTGATGTCCAGTGACCTGTAAATCCTAAATTACAGGAAAATCCGAAAATCCCCCTTCCTAGTGACACAAAAGTAATCATTGCCTCTCATCAAACAAAGACAAATTCTATTATTTGTCTTCTCCCATGTCTGCTGACTAAAATCACTGCCATGGGTCCAGGCCCTGCGGTGCAGACGGGCCAAGCTAAGGAGGACCTGCTGAGAGGAGTTCTGCTCTATTTGCTTCCCAGCTCTGTCATTTGTGGTTAGGTCTCTATTCAAACAGCAACTGTCTTTTGGATAAAATCAAACAGCTTGCAGTTATCTATGCATTTATATTCAGTGTGGGACCATTGCTTAAAAATGACAGAACAAACTTACTCAGAGCATACCCAGAGCATTCTTTGTGTTTGAGCTTGTGCCTTACTTCATAAAGAAGCTGATATGAGGTTGTTTATTGCCTGTTTCCTAGAAATGGAGCTCATTATTCTGAGATCACACCTTCAGAAGCACAGATTTTTTACCACATATTTTCTGTTGACTCTGACCTGAGTTTTCCTGATAATCAGGCTGATGGTATAAACCCACTGTCTTCAGCACAGACATTTCTGTTACATCTGCTTCTTTTTTTTACAACCAAGTTATCATTCTTACACAAATAGTAATAGTAGTTAATTTGAGATGCGTTCCCTAGCACTGTGAACAGCATGGGTGTCTTCTTTTTTCTCTTTCCTGAAGGATGATTTGAGTTGGTACCAGTGGCACCTGAAGTGTCTGTCACCTTAAAACCACCATCTGTCCTACCTGCAAATTCAGCAGGAACAAAGCACAGATAAACCAGGGAGGAACCTCTCCATGAGGTCCTTCCTGCTGTATTGCTTCATCAATATCTAAGGATAGGGAGGGACCTGCGGTGGGGCCCAGTGGATGGCACGACAAAGCCTGCAGCCCTCACAGGCACAGATGGGCTCCCAGGAGGGCACTGACTACCAGCCCCTCATGAGGAGGGCCTGAGACACCAGAAACCCTCTTGTGCTTCCCAGCAAGCTCCTAAAGCAGCCATGCTACCCGAGAATTCACAGGGAAAACTCCCCAGGGTTGTGTATACAGCTACAATCTTTAGTCCAGCAATCTCTGTACTGGTCGATAAGAGATGATGTGCTGACTTGAACCAGTATTTACTCCTGTTATCTCTTGCTTTTATATTCTTCTGTACAGATTGTAACGCTACAGACAGCATATTAAGAGTCTATGTAGACTATTTCTGCCACCACAGATATGATCACCAAATCTTTGTTATGCAACTCCTTCCTGATCCTCCATAAAATCTCTTGCTCTTTGTACTTCAGAATCTGGCACAGACATCCACGGATATCAGTGACCTTTCAAATCCCACCCCAGAGTTTTCCCAAAGGACAGACAAATCAGTCTACCAACACTGTGACAGTCAGAAATGTAAGCTTTACATCAGTAAATGACATTCACTGTGTTTCTTCCAGTAGGCTCCTTGTACAGGGCACTGAAGGTCTGCTCCAGTGCCTTATGCATAATCATGACTAAGACCAAACAGAATATTCCATTATCTGAGAGTATCAAGACGTCTATCTTTTTAGAATGGCATGGGCAAGTTGAACTGTGATTAAGATCTTTGCTCTTTGTCGAGATATTTCCAAGGCTCTAGCAAAAAAAGCTTGTAAAAATACAGATGAATACTTTTTTTCAGCCTCCTGGGATAAAAATTAGATCTTGCATAGATCTGTGTTGCTCTTGAATTTTCTGAATTCAATCATTTTTTGTGAAAGACAAGGGTGATTCTTAACTAACTTCACCCCAGATAAAGTTAAGTGTATATAAAATTAAGTGTAATGCAAAAGAGTGGGCAGATGGGCTCCCTGCCAAAAGTCTAGCTGGCAATTTACCTTCTTCTAAACCAGATGTTTAAAGTCATCCCAGCAGAGCACCCTGAAAGTGGCTCTCTCTACTGTGTAACAAGGCCTTCCAGAAAATTAAGACCTCCTGCTATTTGACAGGTTCAATCAGCCCTAGCTCTAAGAAACATAATCCGTATTTTATACACTTAGGACATCCCAGGTGTTACTTCTAATATTGTATCTCTCTTTTACTGGACCAGATTTAATAGAGTTGCAATTTAGTGCAAAAATATTAGCCATGAGAAGGTATTGACAACAGGCTGTGAGCAGCCGGCAAGAATGACCAATCTTTTTCCCAGCAGCATTTTGTAAGATTAACAAGAAATTGATAGAGGCAGGAGGCAAGGAAGGAACTTGGTTAAAGCCAGTACCACTGAAGGTGGCTACAGTTGTGTGTATGGAAAACAAAACCCTGAGTTCGCAAATGATAACAAAATTGCCTACAAGCCTTTCTAGGGCACATTTATGAATTTAAGTTTACTTTTATATATTTCATATTTTTCTGCTTCTAACAATTTTTGTGTAAGCATCATGGTCCATGAATTCATCTACCTACATAAATATAGAGGAAAAAGTTAGTATTAACTCAGTGCATTGAAGGAATCAAGTATTTCACAGAGGAAGCAGACCACATTTCAATTTATTTAGTAGTGAGTTAACAAAACATTATAGCAGAGGATTTATTATAATGCAGAATGTGAAGATGGGTAAGGATCTGATTCTAAAAATTGCTGAGTGACAAAAAGGCTGTTTGCGAATGATAGGCTCCATGGCAAACATGAAATGCAGTGCAAAAATCGCACTTACAACGGTGTCTTTCATGGCACTGCCCATGGGACTAAATAAATACAACAGCTGCACTCACTTCCCTTACCTCTGATTTTCCTTTGGTTTCTAAGACTAAACTGAATGATGAAATTTTGTGCAAATATAACATTTTCCTTCCTTCAAATGCTTTCTGATATATCTGCCGGTGCTTATCATCACAGTAATTTGTTGATTAAAAAAAAGACATGTAGTATTTCAGTCCTTGGTGCAATATTTCTTTAATCTGGTTCTTTGCTATAGAAAGTTCAGTCAGATGCTAACTACTATGAGCTACTGAAGTGGTAACAAACAAATATTACTGAAAAGCTTTCCAGCTCAGAGACCAAGTTTATGACATTATTCTTTTGTGACAAGTGTGGTTCAAAGCTTGCAAACAGCCAACACATTAGTAAAATTAGGTAACAGGTAGAATAAAAAACCTGTCTTGAATGTTTCGCACTTGCTTGTGTCATGTCTGCAAGATTTTTCTTTTTCTTCCTGCTGTGGGTTGGTGTCTGCTTTAGTTGCATATCTGACAGGACATGCTGTAGCTACCTAAGCAGAAGCCTGTTAAGCAAACCAGTGTTGTGCAATCCCGGATACTGTTGGAGGCAAAAGCAATAGTTCTGGTGTACCTCAACAATGGCTGTGACACAGCTGCTTCTGCGCTACACAGCTTGAGTTGGGATGAAGAATACCCTTTTTGACAAGAAGCATTACGTTTTGGAGACTTGTCCCTTGATGCACAAAATGAAATTTCCCCGCTTCCAAAGTGCTGAAGGCTACATGCCAGGTGGTAACTACAGTTAATGGAGAGACTTAGGAAGTTTAGAGTTCACTTCCTCTCCTCTCAGATCAGAAATCTGATGTAGGCATGATGAATGAATTTGCCTTTGTCTCTCTATTGACAAGCAAAGATGTAAATGGCCACTTTCCTCAGCTCACATGTTAGATGTTATGGCTTCTGTTCATTGAGGCTTACTCACCATAGTAATTTATTTTGGTTAGTCACTGATTTTAAAGTATTTCCAATGAGGATGACAGTTGCTAATGTGACTGTAAGCCCACGGAGGGTCAGGATGACTGTGTCTGATCTGGGCTAGATACTTACTCAGTCTCTCAGTTTCTTTAATGTGTTTCACAAGATCAGACTTCACACAGCACCTTCTTTGTCTTGGTCCAGAGCCATGCCTATTAAAAATGATATCTTACTGGTACAGTAGAAGTTCCATTTACTAGTGAGCTGAACATTTATTTTGTTCTTCTTATTATAAAGAGATTGCTGGTAAGCCTAAAATTAGATCTATCAGTTCTGTATTTTAGCTTGTGAATGTATACGAGCTTGTCATACCAGCCCTCTGTTCTGCCTGTCCACTCAGTTCTTGTAAGTATAGACACTGACACAAATATCATGATAAGAGTCATGCTCTCAAGTCTCGCATATTTCACTACCTTGCCTGCACACAAAAGTGAAGCAAAATAGAGTGGCAGAGTGGTGTGACCTGCACGTATCTGCACAAAGATCGCCTTATTCCCCTGGGTTTGCTGTGGCCATGATACCATGAGGAAAACTGAATTTTAGCAGTATTGCGCATTGTCACTGGGGGGAATCTTACTTCTGTAGGGCAGTGAAAAAAATAACATCATCAAATGGATGGATGGTTAAAAATGGGACCTGTCATTCTGAATAATGTCAGTCTTACCTTGAACTCAGTCCTTCTTCCAAACATGCAGAGCTATGAATGACATGAAGGATTCACATTTAGCTGGCGGCTGGCAACCACAGTATACAGAGGCAGAGTGCAGCTATTGTTTTGTATTGATGTAACTTTATTACAGAGCTGCTTAATGTTATGCCGAGAACCTGGAAGGGAAAAAAATCACAATGGGTGTTAAAATCAAGCCTACTGGGAAACTAACTATATCTCTTGCCCATAATCTTAAAACCTCTATAAGTCAGCTTCTGTGATCTTGTACCTCTTGCCAGCACAAAATGCTAAGAGCTTTATCTCTCTTCCTTTTTCCATTTCATAGTGCTCCATAGGAAGGTGGAGAGTATTCTTTATAGAAAGACAGGATATCACTATTTTGTTCTGTGCTGCCTAGGATTGTAGAGATTGGACTCAATTATGGCCAGTGTTCAGCCTTGTACATGCATGAAGCTACATATTAAAGAAAACAGAAATCTGTGAATCAATCCTCAAGCTCTGGCATATTTTCTAAAGCACTCCAAGAAGATCTCGTAAGACTTAGAAAAATTGCCAGTACATTCCCAGCACTCTAAAGGCATTCTGAGACATAATATGGAAAAACAACAAAGGTTTAAATTTCAACTGTCAGGCTTGCTGTGGAGTATTGATGCAGATGTTCAACTTACTAATGGAGGATGTGGATGAAGGGACAGCGTGTACCTTCATCAAATGTTCCGGTGATACAAAACTGTGAGGAGTTGCTGATAGACCAGAAAGCCTTATTGCCATTCAAAGGGACCTTGGCAGGCTGGAGAGTTGAGAAGAAAGGAACCTCATGGTATTCAACAAAGGGAGATGCAGGGTCCTGCACCTGGGGAGGAATAACCCCACGTACCAGCACAGGCTGGGGGCTGACCTGCTGGAAAGCAGCTCTGTGAAAAAGGAGCTGGGGGTCCTGGTGGACAACAAGATGCCTATAAACCAGCAGTTTGTCCTTGTGGCCAAGAAGGCCAATGAGATCCTGGGGAAGAGCATTTCCAGCAGGATGAAGGGGATGATCCTGCCCCTGTACTCAGCCTTAGTGAGGCCACATAGGGAGTCCTATGTCCAGTTCTGGGTTCCTCAGAACAAGAAAGACCAGGAATTCCTGGAAAGAATTCAGCAGAAGTCTGCAAAGATGTTTAGGGGACAGGAGCATCTATCTTATACGGAAAGACTGGGTGAGCTGGGCCTGTTTAGCCTGGAGAAAGAGGAGTGAGAAGGGATAGTATCAATGCATATGAATATCTTGAGGGAGGGTGTCAAGAGGACGGGGCCAGACTCTTTTCTGTAGTGTCCAGTAATAGGATAAGGGTCAATGGGCCCAATTTGTAACACAGGAAGTTCCATCTGACTATAGGGAAAAAGTCCTTTGCCTAGAAAGTGAAAAAACACAAGAACAGTCTGCCCAGAGAGGTGGTGTCTCCTCTGGAGAGGTTTAAACCTGCCTGGGCATGATCCTGTGCAACCTGCTCCAGGTGAACCTATCACAGTGTGTGTAGGGATTAGACTAGATATCTTTAGACATCCCTTCCATTCTATGATTAAGATATATGTAATGAAAGATGAAATAGTAGAGTAAGTACAGTAAGATATCGTGTATGAGCTACAGATCAGGTAGACCTTATGAAGTTGTTAAGTCATTATTTTTTAAAAATTTGTTTGTTTTTGTTAAAGATCTCTTAACCCCCCCCCCCACACTCCACACCCCACCTGCTGAAAGATCAAAAGACAATGCTTGGGATGACAGTGAAGCAAGACAGAGGTTTTTTCTTTGCTTGTTTTCAGCACTGGACAGCAGAGTGAATGCCTAAAGCTAGATGCATGAAATTAAAATGGTCCAGGGCTTAAAATAACGTAATCCTTTCCTTGAACAGAAATCTTACGATAAAATGAAAATGATTTGCGATTTCTATAAGAGTAGTTTTCTAATAGCCTGTTGGTGACATTGGTAGACAAAGGCAGCCTTGTATCACGGCGTAAGTGTAGTGCATATGTCGAATTTTGTGGGTGTAAAATCATGTCTCGTGCATCCTCCCATGTGAGGTGCCCACATCAGGACAGGGACTGAAAAGGTCAAAGACCTGATGAAATGATGGTGTTTTGTTCAAGAGTAAAGAGCAAATCACAGCTTAACTCCAAAGAATAAATTAAGAAACAACTCCATGTTTGAGACTCTAACTGATTCACTGGAGACAGAAAAGTGGAGACAGACAGAAGGATGCACATCTCAAAACATGTGAAGCTAAGAGCCTAAAATACTTGTAGAATTAAAAAAAAAAAAAAAGGCAATTGTCTGTAAAATGCTAACAAAACCAACAGAGTTTTTGAAGGTACCTTCTCAATTGACCATCAGCATATTTTGGTGCTACTTATGCCAAAGTCTACAGTGCATTGGTGATTCTAGCTGACAGTAGAGTGTAATCGACAGTAATAGAAGACTGACAGATGCTTTTTTTGCCTGCTGAGAACTACAGTTGTATGGAACTCTCTGGACCATTTGAAATAATAATGTGTTACCCAGAAATAATGCTGTTCTCAGTTAAATACTCCTCTCTATTTCTTAGGGTAAGGGAGAAAATGTTCTTCGTTTTGGAGTAAAAGCAGACTTTGCTGTACCCCACCAGGAAACCAAATTTGTATTCTTTGTGAGGAGGACTCCCTGTTGGGCACTTTAACAGCTCAAAGTCAACCATCATCTGCAGGTCTCTGAGGCAGTTTTCTTCCATCAGATGAAGACAAACAAAAATCTTACAATCATTCATTCTCATTCTAAGTGATCTGGCTGCTAATAATTTGGAAGCAATATTAAAAGAAAGAGTCTCCTACCCCATTGGTATTAAAGATTGAGTGGAAGATGATACAAAAACAGTGGAGTGTATTCTAAGTACTGCCTGGGAGTATGAGACATCACCTGTATACTGTCATTCCACTACTCCAGTGGAAGAAGACATTTACTGACGTATTAAACATAGGCAAAATCATGCAGAGTAGGTTTCTGGCTAGCCTCACAAACTTATCCTGGGGGTCTAGTTGAGGTTTCTTTGTCTGCAAGGATCTCTTGATAGGGAATGCAAGATGAAGACATAATTCTTGAAGCCATGACTAGCACCCTTTTACTTTGAATAAAAACCTTCCAGAATGAGAGACAGACAGTGGTCTTCATGAGAGGAGAAGCCTAACTGTGTCTACATTTACTTGTTTGGGTGCCACTTAATGCCTTTCTTTGTCTATTTAAATTGTCTTTCAAAATCTTCCACAAGCTTAATACTGGCAAGTGGAAAGACAAGCCCTTGATGCTAGCCACGTGGGCTCTTGGGTCATGACACATTTTGTGACAAATTCTCCAGGCATGCTTTTCTCTTAACAATGAGGAATGGTTTTCTCAATAATAAATTATCTAAAATCAAGACTAATTCAGACAAAATTAAAACTAGATTGATGTTTTATTCAGAGATTCTGTTCTCTCCTTCCTCCCATCTACAGGAAAGGAAGGTAAGATAAGGTACAAGTACAGCAGAACACATTTCCTTCCTGTTGACCTCTGACTCCTACAGGCAGAGTGCAGGTGGGAGAATTCATCACCTCTCTTCTCATTCCTACTTGTCAGTTCAGGGAAGGGAGACTCTGGGCATAACAGAATCCTTTTACCCACTCATCTTGGATACAAGATGCTGTCAACCTTGATGTGGATGTATCAGTTTAAAAGTGACTACAGAAGATGGTATTTCAGCCCTCTAAAAGACAAATGCTTTCTCAATAGGCTCTGTATGTTCCCCCTGTAGATAGCTAAGAGTTACAAGTGTTTTCAAAGGATGATTCTTTGAATCATAGAATGGTTTATGTTGGAAGGGACATTTAAAGGCTATCTGTTTCTAACCCCCCTGTCGTGGGCAGGGACACCTTTCGCTAGACCAGATTTCTCAAAGCCCCATCCCACCTGGCTTTGAACATTAGTAGGGATGGGACATTCATAACTTCTCTGGGCAACTCTTTCTCGGGTTAGCACCACCTTCACAGTAAAGAATTTCTTCCTTATATCTAATGTAAACCTACACTCTTTCAGTTTAAACCATTTCACCTTGTCCCATCACTACATGCCACTGTATAAAGTCCTTCTCCAGACCTCCTGTAGGCTTCCTAATGGAAGGGGCTATAAGCTCTGACTCTTGGAGTCTTCATCTCTCCATACTGAACAAGTCCAACTCTCTCAGCCTGTCTTCATAAAAGAGGTGCCCCAGCCCTTTGATCATCTTTGTTGTCCTTCTTTGTACTTGGTTCAACTTGGTCCATGTCCTACCTGTGTTGAGGACCGCAGAGCTGGATGCAGCACTGCAGGTGGAATCTCACCAGAGCAGAGTAGAGAGGCACAACAATCTCCCTTGACCTGCTGGCCACACTGCTTTGGATGCAGCCCAAGATATGGTTGGGTTTCTGGGCTGCCAGTGCACATTACTGGCTTGTGTTGTGCTTTTCGTCAACCAAAACCCCCAAGCTTTTTTCTTCAGGGTTGCTCTCAATCCATAATCAAAAATTAAGTGTGTAGAACAGAGATGGGATGAACCCTCTAGAGGAACAATGTTCTCTGCACTGTCTGTTCAAATAACACAGATGATGACAGTCTCAGACTAGAGGCTTCAATTTTGCAAGGCTGCAGTTAGCTGAGGTGAACCCTATCTAAATTTAAAATTCCAAACACACAGTATCCAGAGTAGCACTTTAAATGATAAATATGGCTGAGTTAAACCCATATGCCTATTGAAACAAAACGGAAGACATCCATAAAGAAATTTTGGAATTACTAATCTTCCTAGTGGAAGCTGACAAAAATCATCATCCAATAATCAGATATTTACAGGTTGGTTTGGTTTCTTTTATTTTTTTTCCCTGCAGATGAGTCATTTGCATGAATAGTCCAAAAACTATAGTCCTGTTTTTCCTGTTCAAACACAATCTCTTTAATCCTTTAAATTTCTTTTGAGGAAGAACTTCAGTGCTTTCTGATTTTTAATGCAGTTATTGCTTGGACTAATGATTTAATTATTTAAATGGTCCAAAAATGCAAAAACTGCCTCTAAGGTAGGCCTTATTTAATGAACAGCTAGAGCAAAGCTGTCGCAATATATGTTACAGAATTAGCTTCATTGTGGTGAGATCACCAATTCCCTTGTCCACCTCAGCAGTCTAGCCATTGTTTTCCATGGAACAAATCCTGCCATCTATACTCAAAATTTAATCAGGACAAAAGACACAATAACAGCACTAAGAGCAACTTCTGGCAGAGCTCTTCGTAACCTGAAGCTGTTTTGCTTTCCTAGCAGTATTGTGCTCCATTTTGCTTGACATGATGATAAAGCTCAGCAAAAGGCAGAGCTGTCGATCCTGAGGAAAGTCGACCCACATCCCTGTCTGCCCACTCTCAGAAGAGTGATGAGAAGGCTTCACTCATTACCTTTACCTCTTTTTAAGGAGGATAGCAGCACAAGAGAATTTTTTTGAACAAAATGTTATATGTTATCTCTGTGCTTTTAAGTCACATCTTCTAAAATCCCCTGCTCATTTCTTTTCAGGTGACATTGGCCTCTTCTTCCACAAAGCGTCACCTGTTTCATCTCCCCTCCGTACCCATATTTCTTCTTCTCTGCATCGATCTCTTGCCACAGTGACAGTCCTCTCGTTTCCATTAATTGAACTTTGATGATGTTGAAATAAAGAAAATATCGCTGTGTTGGTGTACTGCTGTGCACTGCTTTGGATAAAAATACACTTTTTTTCTTTCTGCTATTCAATGCTTCTCTTATTTTAGTGCCCAGTGCTGTCATCTCTTCACTTGCTTCCTCCAACTTGCGTCTCAGCAGAAAGCAGGAAAGGCAGTCAGCTTTTAGCTCAGAATGACCACTCAAATATATAGAAAGAATGAAAGCTTAGTTTCATAATATGGGAGCTATTTTATTCTTTTTCTCAGAATCAGAAGTGCTGAGAATTGCAGAGCAGGCCCCGTTGTTCTCCCTGACTTGCTGCAAGCTGCAGTTTGTTGGGCTTTTAAGTGACTCTGTGATTCCACATGAGTAGTTCATGATAAAGGAAGTGATTCAGTGCCCAAAAGTCCTATTATCAGGAATGTACAACCTGTTAAGTAAGTCCCTTCTCCTGGATGAAGATAGTGAAGTTGTTAAAAAACTCAAACAAAATAATTCTGCCTAAGTTGTAATTAAAAGCACAAGAGATAATGTGAGTGCCATGCATTGCTTGGGCTGTCAGCTGTAAAACAAACACTATCTTCTGCTTTATTGCATGATTTATTTCATTTTTATCTGCTTAAAAAATACTCTTTAGGGATGAGCTGCAGGGGAATGGCTTTTGGACAGCTATGGGGCGAAATGAGCACACAATGAAGGGTGACCTTTCAAAGGGGGATTATCTATAAATAGCAATGGTTATCCCTCACAGCCTTCTGACATAAGCCTGCTGGGAGCATGAAAAAGGAGACCCTTTCCACCAGTTCCTCCAACATGATTTTAGATTGGCACATGACACATTTTCGCCATGAATAGCTGATAAGAATTTGCAAAGGGATCAAGCAAAAAGCCTTAGCAGCTGTCTGGCTGTTGATATTCCCCTGGGTTTAAAAATTAGCTCAGAGCTTCCTTCTCTTTGCCCATGAACAATGGCATACACTTTACTATAAAGGTATATTAAGATTTTATGTTTGAAATGTGTCACTTTGGGAGCTCATCTATTAAAAAATTAACTATAGCAAATTAACCAAGCAGTCTCAGCAGAATTTATTCAAACACCAAAGGGCTTTAGGATCAGACTGCAGTTCTTAACTACTCTTTTAACTTCTGCTCTGCACATGGATCCATCAAATCCTTTATTTGGAATGAGGAAGAATTGGTATTCCTGGCCATTCACTATTTTTAAAGTGAAAGAGGTGAGTGAATTTATCAGGAAAAGATACTGGATGTTTGTAATGCATATTCTTTGCTTATTTGCCCTGTAATATTGTCATAAAATAGTATTTCAGAGATTCTATTTTTGAAGCTTTCATATGAAAGATAATCTGCAAAGGGACAGTGCATAGAAGACAAAAGTTTTAAATAGTCAGACGTGATCAGTGTCTGAACACTTGTGTGCTTGTTGCATGCTTACGTATCTGTATGGTGTTTTAAAGTGCATCCTGTGTGCAGCCAAACATTGCCAGCAGTCCTTCCACAACAGGTAGAACTGCTCTGTGTTCCTAACTGCTGTGGCTTCATGTGTTTAGGATAACTATTCTGATAGAAGCAAAGCCAAAGCAACTTGGTTACTGTTAGATTCATATTGAATGATTACTGTGTTTATCATCACAACTATAATAATGAGTATTAGTGACCAGCATCTACACAAAAGATTGAGCCCATGCACTACATACTGTTGGTAAACAAAGTAAGAGACAGTCTTTGTTGGAAGGCATTTGCAGCCTAAATAGATGTGCAGGCAAGAGGCGTTATTATCTCCTCTTCACACATGGTGACCAAGATACACTGACATGATGTGCCAAGGGATACAGGCAAACATGAGGGGGCAGGGAGGGAACGAGGCAGGGCCAAAGCTGGGTTACTGGTTTGCCCTGACTGTGACCTTCTTTGTTGCACCCGGTGCAAACTGAGCAGCTGATGGGCTTCCCTCTGCTTGCAGACAGCCAGCTCATGACAAGCAGCTTCCTCCCCAGCTCCTCCAGGCACGGTTTGGCCCTCATAGTTGACTTCTGCCAAGTGGAGTGAGGTTCCTGTATACCCAGGAAGTATTTGTAAACGGTTGGCTTCACAAAGGAGATTTTTTGATTCTGTCTTGCAGATGTTGTTTTAATGCACATTTGACAGTTGATTCTCTGCTTTAACATCATGATCTGGAAGCTGTTCACTTTGGATGTTTACAGCTGTTCTTGGGTTTAACAGCAGTGCTTCATTCAAACCTTTCCACAGTCCAGGATTCCTCCCTGAATTTATTGTGAGGAAAAGTTGCCTTTAAAAAAATTAGGATTCTTAGAGATGGGTTAGTGAAAGACATTATATAATACCATGCTGGCACTGGAAACAGACTCCGTGACCCAGAAGATAGCTTCCAGTCCTGTGTTACTGCTGCCTATGATACAATGACTTATTTTCAGTGCAACACCACTGAGCATTGCAAGTTCTCTTCTGACATGAAAATCCCCTGAATGGTGACAGGGAGCAGATCACTCTTCTGCTATTGCTGTCATGTATTTATTCTCAGATGCAACTCCAGTTCAGAATCTGTGTCCTATTGTGACCTCTCCTACAAGGACAGGTATAGAAAATGATCCCTGTCCTGAACTGCCAGGACAATAGGAAATGTTACCAGATACTAACTGACAATTTACATCTCCTGGTTGTCCTTACAGCATAAAATTGAGTGTGGGTTTATCGTGCAGTTGTGTTGCTGCTCCACTCCAACTGGCAGGTTAGTTTTTAAATGTGATTTATAACGTGGGTCTTGTTTCCACGTTGGAGTACTTTCACATTACTGCATGAAATTTGCATGTGTCTAAATAATGGGAACGCAGTGGTGGTGGTGGCTGGGAGGCAGGGATTATATGAAAGCTTTCAGGATGCTCCGAGCAGTGTGCTGCATTAGCCAAGGGATTTTTATGGGCACAGAGGCACAAAGTAACCCCTCTAATCCCTTTCTCACTGGCTTACAGACTCTGAAGAAGCTTAATAATTACAGAGGAATGCAGTCAAAGTGTTTTTAAGGACATATGTGCAGAGGCTTATTTTAGTCATTTCCTAACAGCAAATGCACTGGCGGATTCTCAAGGAGAAATCTGGGCACAAATTTTCCCTTCTCTCAACCCCCCAACAAAAAGATGATTTACGCTTATATCAGAAAGAGGCTTAACCAGTGTGGAGCTGAAGGAATATTTCCCACCCTGTAGGATTATGGTTTTTCCACAGCCACACCGCTCACCCTCTCCTTCTGGTGAAATACAAAGCATATCCCTGTTCTGCTGAGTCTCCCAGATGGGCTTTTTTTCAGTGAAAAGGCCAACAGAAAGTCTGCACGTTCCCTTTAAAATATTATCCTATCCTTCTGGAGAAGTATTTCACCTTCTCCGAAATCACTGGTTCAGCTGATGGTGACTCTGCTGCTTATGTATCGCTATCGTAAGTATGTCCATAACTGCGTACTAAATATATGCATAAGAAGGAGGGGTCCAGGAGCCGTTTCTATGCTAAGCTTCTAGTTTCACAGCTACGTAAATTCTGCAGGAATCTGTGCCTGAACGAGAAAGATACAGTGTATACTCTCTCAGCCCAGAGAGTTTTTGTGATTTTTTTTTTTCTCAGAGAATCTTTCCTAATCCAAAAAGGCATGGGTTATCCCTCACTCTCCTTCAAATATAACCTCTTAGGAAAACTGGGCACAAAAAAAACCAACAGTAACTTGAAAAGTTTTTTGAGTTTTAATGGTAGAGGAGGATTGGAAATGTCTACTTGTTTTATGGTGCATGCTAATGCAGTGCTTGGTATCCCACTGTTGCTTGGAATATAAACTGCAATAAAAATGGATCAAGTTATATCTTATTACTGCATTACTAACTAAAAATGTCCTGTTTGATCAGCTTTGTAGCAAAGATGAAAGTTTGTCCATACACTTGCCGTTTCTCTAAGACAATCCAAAGACCTGTAAATTCATATAAAATATATATGAGGTAAGGGTTAGCCTCATCTATCTTGAATTCTTCTTTTAAAATTGCAGTATTCTGCCAGCACCCTAACTAAATTCTTGATCCTTTTCTGCTAGGGATGCTAGGAACAGATTGCCCATGTTAGGATTGCAAATTAACTGTAGTTTGAACCCTTAGCACTTGCTATGCTTGATCCAGTTCACTGTGTGTGAAATTTTGAGATGAAATAATATACACTAATCCATGATCTGCCTTTCCTGACTGGATATTAAAAACCTGTGGCACTTTCTGAGGAGAGGGTGTTTGATGAAGTGACATGAACCTGAGTTTTCTTTCCTGTGATCTCAAACTTTTATTTCCTGGGGAATAAAAATTCCACTCTCATTTTACATAATGCTTTCCCACCAAAGGCAAGGCTGTCTAGTTTAAGTGGTCGAAGCAGTTTAGATTTGAGCTGACTCAACAAATCTCTGTTTTCAGGGTTGGAATCTACATACCAAGATGAAGCAATGAGCACATGTGTCCCAGCACATGCACAGACCCTTGCTGACCCCCCATGAATGTGGGTGCTACTGACCCACGTGACATCCTCTCATGCTTCTTTCTCTTGCTTTGCACAAGACATGCCAGGGACTTCGACAGCAATAGGAAAGAGACAGCCTCACCCTGCAAATGGGAAGGTCTCCTTCCCTATGTGGTGGCTGCACATCCATCCCTCAAACAGAGCTTTAAGTCTGTCTTACTCTTCACACACCCACAGCATCATCAGAATTTTTTTGTGGATGGCACACAGTAACCTCACAGTATTTGAGATGGGCAGGTCTGTGCCAGTCCAATTAACACATCCCAGCTCATGATAACACAGTGTCCTCCAGACTCTTACAATGTGCCATCTAAAAATTACTGACTGAACAATGTTTCTCTCTTAACTAGTTCTGTAGACTTCTATGGAATGACTTTGTGTGAGCACAAGGTCACATTTTTAATTGGAGTTACCAGTTTAAAAAAAAAAGAAAAAAAGTGGGGGATTTGAATGTTAGATGCCATTACCCCATGGTGCTGGATGTAATCTGGTTTTATTCTCTTTGATTGTTTCTAGGAAAAGCTGCTTCCTGAGTAGAAGAAACATGAAAGATCAGGAAAGTGACTAACAGCAGGAGAACATTAATGGTGCCTATCAAGTGCAATAACTGAGAACACCACGGATTGTGGCAGGGAAAACAAAATGGGCTGTTTAGCACAAAAACTGCCAGCTATTGTTTTTCAGGCAAATGACTGAGACTTCGGGATGGTTACTCTATAACCAGAGGAGAGCAAAAACACTAAACAGGATGAGAAAGAGATTGTAAAAAACAGGAAATAAAACCCTCAGACAAACTTCCTATGGACATGAATTTCACCCCAAAACCAGTCAAGTATCAAATTTCCTCCTGATGTATGCCAATGAGTCAGCAGATTTGTGCTGGGTTAAATATGTTCTTAGATATATGTAATTAAGTTTGATCACAAGTCAGCTCTCTTTGGAAATAAAAAAATTACCTTTTGCTACTGCAATATGAACCTTCAGCCCTACTCTGTACACCTTCATGCTGTCCCATTGGCTTTATTGGTAGAAGGGACTAGAGATGTTATTTCATGGTGAAATGTAAGCATTTGCAGCAGAAAATCACCACTGATGACAACTCCTCATACTGAAATAAATGTCATCCGTAAACTCATCAATTTCTGTGGTGTCTGCTCCAGCAGGGACCTCATGTTACAGTAGGCAAACAATCTGAAAGGCAACATGGCATTAAAATATTGATGGAACTATGTTAATAGGAAGGGAAATGCATATTTAATAAGTGCTTAGATTCCTTTCATGTTCACATGTGACACCAGATAACTCAGGCTAATCAGAGTGAGGTTGGGTCAGTCCTTGTGAGGGGAAGGTTCCAGACAATACATGGGGATATCCTGTTGTAGCTGGCTTGATTGTGTTTTTGGTGTCTTGACCAGAGGCAAGGAGTAGGGTAATCCACGTCTTGAATCCTGGTTTCTGCTAGGGACATTGTGCAGGTAGTTCCCCTTGTGTGGTGTCTCAAAAGGCCCGTTTCCTCTATGACTAACTCCATTGTAAGGAAGGGCAGGCTTTAAGGTGCTGCTGTTGCAGCCTTCTGTGGGCCGACAGGAAGGCTGGAAGACACACCACTCATGCTGGTGGCTCACCTGGAAGCTGGGAAGTGGCAGGACTCCCGATCGACTGACACGAGGAAGTCCCAGTCTGCCCAGAGAAAGCATATGAAGGGGTAAGACAAAAAGCTCACTGTGCCCCGAGCACCCCCTCACAGAGAAAGGTCAAGAACAACATAACCCAGGCTATTAATGGCAACGAGCTGTAAAAGCTTTGGCCTCTGTGTCATGAAACTGTGGTTGTTACTACAATGCACTTTATAACCTGCAATTCCACCTCAGGCTGCACAGCCTAAGCACGAGGGACAGTATAAGTCCGTGTAAATGAGTGTGCACACCCCCGTGCTCTGGATTCTCAAAGGTGGGAACTGTGAGCAGCTGTTTGGTTTTACAGATATGACACGCACCTTTCAAATAGCTGCTCGTAGATTCAAAAAGTTTAGCCTTTCAATTGCAAAATTGTTCTTTGTGTTAGAGTACATAAAGAGCCTCATGTGTGCCAATGTATGTGTGTGTATGTGTGTTTAGGTGCTTGCTCCTTTATTTGTTTAAAAATTATTCATAACGCTTACCAACAGTACCCTGTACATTTTTGTTAATTCCAGCTCTACTTTAGCTCTCATACGCAATGCATTTGCTATAAGTAACAAGACTTACTTAATTGCCACAATGAAGGAAATTTTCTATGCTTGAACTTTGATACAGTTAAGTAATGGCTTAATAGAAAAGTACTTGGAAATAGTGACAGACCGTATTATGAATGTCATCTATTGGTGACTATGGTGAGTTGTAGATCGCTTTTTAGTCTTTATCACAGCACTGTGTTTTTCCACTGGAGAGTATGTTTCCTTCTAAGCAGTTAGTTAGCGGTGAGAAAAAAAATCCCTGGTAATGAGAAAAAATTACCTCAGTGAAAGGAAAAGAATATTTTCACAGAACTTGTACAAAGCTGAGGCACACTAGGCAATTATTTGTAGTACATTACATCCCGGGCAAGGCATACTTGCTAAGCATTAATAGTTACACGCACTGAGCCAGAGTGATGCTTTCATTGTAAATGTACTCCATGTTCTGGCACATAGTTGCACCACAAATCTCTGAAGATCATTATGTTATCACAGAGTTCCCTTGAGACGTATTCAGTGATAATGTTGGTTATAAAGAACATTAGAAAAAGATAGAAGTATCACAGTCAGGCCAGCATTTACATATATTGCCAATTTACCATTTATAGACTCACTAAACTTAGGTTTGATTCACTACACAGCTAGTTGTTGGTTTATAAAATATTAATAGGAGCAGAAATATTTATTTGTCATAGAAATGCTGGAAAGTATAATGACATCAAGAAAAAATGGAATCTAAATCTGAAGACTGGGAAACTTCTTTAGCTTCGCCTTTTACCAGGATATTCAGGAAGAATTGAGAAAAATCAATTAGAAAGAAGTGAAAATGCAGGACTTTTGAGGAATCAAGTTATTCAGCCAATAATGCCTGGTTTAGAGCCTTTTCTGAAGTGAAGGCAGCACTTTATAGTGATATTTAGCATGTGTATGGAAACAGACAAGCAACTACTAAGGAGGGTCCCACAGCAACTTCTCAGCTATCTATTTGGCATATTGAGATGTACAGAAGTAACAAAGCAGACTATACAAAACACTTCCAAATTAGCTGGAATGGTAAATATACATGCAGTTGGGAGTATTCAATGCTAAATACATGCTGAAGTTGGGAGAACTATAGACCAACCACACCGTATTACATGGAAAGTGCCGGTTTGGATGTATTTCTCTTGAGTAAACACCCACAATGGGAAAAAATGCATCTGCATTCCTCTCCTGGACTTCTCCTGTTTTATATCCTGGGCCAGGCTGCCTCCAGTGGAAGGGGCAAGGGTGACAACATCTATGGAGGAGGCCAAATGACTCCACTGGAGAAGATTTGACCACACTATACCTGCGGCCTATTGCCACCAGCCTTTTCTTGGGAGGCAAAGATTAATTAGAACAGTGGTTGCAAGGACTGTTGACCTGTCTGATGTTGCTACACTGCACTTATGTTGACATTCCCACAAAAGAGCTGAGATGGCTTTTGCATGGATTTCCTTTGCAAGGCAAGGCCAAAAGGGGGCAGACACATCTTCATATTCTTCCCCCTTCTTATCTAATCTTATCCCAAAGACCTGGTCCCTCACAAGGTCACAGGAGCGTGAGGACCTGGTCTAGCAGGACAGAGGACCAGGTCTGTACACAGAGGGGCCTGTCTATGTGTTGATCATGAGAAAGACTGGCTCAAATGGGGGCTGAGCCGGCTGCATTCAGACAAAGGGCTGCATGCGCTAGTCTACCTGAATTCCAAGTACTGGACGGTATTTTACTCACTGGAGCTCCAGATTGGAATAGTTAATGAATTAAAATGGATTTTCTGCTTGGCAATATGTTGCTGAGGCTGGCTTTAGAAGTTTGGTGTGTTTTTTTCTCCTTCTTAAAAAAAAGAACAGAAACCAAAAACCAAAAAAACCCTCCAAGACAGCTGTCCTGTGAGGGATCTGTATTCAATATTAGAAAGCTACACAGCTGTGGAGTCTGGATGCTATCATAAAAATTGAATAGTAAAGACATGGCATTGCTGGAATACAACCCACTTTGGAAGTGTGCTGGCTGCTTGGAATGTGCATATCGCACAATAAATGTGCTGTTCTTGTCTTCAAAGCAAGAGCACCAATAGGCCTGTGGAGCTGATGTAATGAGATTCAGGCTGTCCTCAACAGCTGAAATATTCAGTTCAGCAAATGGATATTTCAAATGTAAATATTTATATGGGCCAAGGGCTCTTTGTTGCTTGCTATTTTGACATTTTCAAATCCCTCAGCTTTACTTCTGTTACAAAGATGGTGTATTTGCTGATGAGAAGAACAAAGGTCAGTGGCTAGTTATGCAGAAATGGTGTTATTATCACAGCAAAATACCACTTCTCCCAATCTGCAAAGTTTTGATTCCATATGCTTCAGCATGATAACCTACACATTAATGGAAATAATGCATCACCCAGGTTGTTATGAGGAAGTATGGTGATAACACAAAGAAACAATGAATTTGAAGTTGTTATTGGATAGAATTAATAGTTCATCAGGAAGAAATGTTAACTGGATTTTACTTGCACTACAGAAACATTCCCAAGTTGCTCTTAATAGCCACTTGTTGCATTTTGCTGGACTGGTATTTACCTTCAATACCATTGCTATTGCAATTCTTCTCTCATTTCACAGTGTACTAACTTTTTGTTTTTTACCCAATTTAAAGATTTAGGAGATACTTAAGAAAGTTATATTTTAGCTAAAATTATAGTTATTATTTAATCTCTAAAGCTTTAAAATCAATATTACAGTCTTGATGTTGCCTATATGAGCAATTATCTTCCTTTCTATAGCTAGGTGTGACTGCCGCTGTTTTTTTCCCTTTTCTGTCTCCTCATACCTTCCCTACTCTTTCTCCTTGCTATGCTTTCTACTTTTCTCTCCTTTTCCTTCCAGTTTTTGGGTACCCTGCTGCCCCCAGCCAATGTGTCTCTGCCTCCTTGCAACAAATTTGCTCTCTTCTGCCATTTTCCTGGGCTGTTGCTAGCTCTTTCTCAGTCTGGTTCCACCAACTCAGCTCCTCAAGTAAAGATTCTTAGTTTGGGCTTCTCGCCACTCAGTGCTTAGTCTGTTTATTCTTATTGCCATTTTATTGCAACAGTGGGAACTGTTGAATTATATGTAACTGCTTCTTGGAAACTTGAAACAAAGACTGAATGTTTACCAAACCACTCTTTGGCAGATAGCCAAATTTCAATTCATATTGTTGGACTTCTTCCATAAATTGTTTCTTCCATAAATTGTTTTCTATAAAAATAGAATACCAATCATTTTTCTGAGGAACATAAACATCTGGAGAAAAAATTCTTCCAAGATGGTCACAGAACTTATAGGGTGTTATGGCCTTGCTGCTACCTGCCCAGATGAGATACGTCAGGTTCTGAGGATATTTATTTTAGTCCACTTAAGTATTTAGGTCTTGAGCACTGTTGGCTACTTAGTGCTGCTTTTGATGTGGGATGCCATTATTTGCATTTGGTTGCATTTACTACCCAATTCAGAAATCAGGAGTTAAATTTTCAGCAGGAGTCTAATTATGATTCATATCTGGAGCTGTATTTGACTTTCAAACCAAAGTGGGGTGAAACTGCTCCCTGCAGGATTCCTTCCTCCAGTCTCCAACATCCTGTGCGCTTAGACCTCTGCTTATTTCCTTTTCTCATCACCAAATTCTCATTCCTGGCAAGCAGTTTAGATTCTCCAGGCTTTATTATCTTTTAAAGACATTGGAGCATTCTTTTCTTAAGCAAAAACTGAGCTACATTAATCACCAGGGAAAGGAGTTTCGAAGATATAGCTGTAGAATTAGGCTGCTATGAAAGTACGTGTGAGGTCAGGAGCACCTAGATGTCCTAAGAACATCTGACATTTTTGGACTGTGAATACATGTGCTGTAGGGTAATGAGTGTAGTACAGAAATCCAGTGTAATTGCAGAACTCCAGCTAGCCTCTTAAAAGAGAAAGCCGTAGGTAAACAGCATCAGTTCTCCTCTATCCCTCCAATTTTCCTCAGTTTTCAGATATGACAATTTATGTCTTAGCATTTGGACCATGACTAACAAATGCCTTTTTTATGGAGGTAATTGATTTTCCACGTGGAGCCAATTACATATTTTGTTAACATCTTACAGTCCTCTCAGGTCACAACTTGTGTGTATCCTCTGACAGGAATGGATTGGGAGAGATGTGCTGGTGTGTTTGTGAGAGTAGTTCTCTCACGATTAAGTGCATCATGGTTCAGTTTAATGAAAATTTCACTTGCCCACCCTCCCTTGCCAAAGATAAAGTAAGCATTGACAGCATTGCTCTCACCAGGCAAAATGTTCCTTAAAAAATATTCTTTCCAGGTCACTGAGAAGCTCATGGAGAAGCTTCATTTTTTGTGTGTGCTTTCATATATTTTCCCATGTGTGCATACACCTGTACATTCTAGCTTGTGAGGAGTCCTGAAAGAGGTGGTCGATGACAATTTTTACCCAATTAGAAGCAGCAAAATCTTGACTTTGTAATAATGTCACCATCTTTTACCACTTTTTTGAGCTAACCACATTCACTCAGTTCAGAAGCTGATAATTATTTGTCGTGTCTTAAATTATAGGCACAAAGATCTTGAGTTCTTGTCTTGGGCTCATTAATGTACCATGGGAGTCCTTTTAGGCACTACCAAGTCCAAGGGTCTTCTGGAAAATTTGGTTTAAGTAGCACTCTGCTTTCAGCTGTTTTGTAGTTTATCCCCAATACCAAATTATTATGTTTTACCAGTGATTTCTTCCCTTTGGGTCAGTGCACTAATTACGTCCTGTGTCGCTCAGCCCTGATGAGGCACAGCTGGAGTGTTCCGTCCCCACATCAACAGGCACATGGAAATAATGGCCTGAGTTCCATGAAGGGTCACAAAGATGGTTGTGAGATTGGAGCATCTTTCATATGAGGAAAGCCTGAGGGGGTTGGGACAGCCCTGCCTGTAGAAGACAAAGCTCAGGGGGATCTTGTGAATGTGTATTATAAACCTGAAGGATGGGGATAAAGAAGATGGAACGAGGCTCTTCTTAGTGGTGTTCAATGAATGGAAAAGAGACAGTGGGCACAAAACATTTAAAATAAGAAAACATTTTTTTACTATAAGGGTGATTGAACAGCAGGACCAGTTTGCTCAGATGGGTTGTGGTTGCTCCATCCTTGAGGATTAGGCCATTTGTGGCCTAAATGGACACAGACCTGAGAAACTTATCATGGTTGACTCTGCTTTGAGCAGAGGCTGGAATTAGATGATCCCCAGATGCCCCGCCAACATCATCCATTCTGTGGTTCTGCGGTTCTCCCTCATCCTCCTATAAGATTCTAACTTTTTTTTTCTCATTTTGCATGCCTTCAAGGTCTGCTTTTTCATTGCATGCTGGTAGGATTTGTTTTGCCATAGGTCACATCTTGAGAAAAGTTTGCTGAGTGATTTTATTTCTTTCGCATCTGTTTATGCCCTTAAATAAAAGTTAAATGCTTCTTGATAAAGCTTTCTGATGGTTTTTCGGACTGAATGTAACTCATTATTCTAGAACTACTTGCTCAGTGCAGTTTTCTGACATTTCAGTGACATTTCCTTTTGCTCGTATGCATTGCCTGGCTAGGTTTTATGGTATGCAGTGCCCGGACATTTGTACACGTAGAGATATCAAAGCTTTACTCTGTCTTAGGTCCTGCAGTCCCACAAGGGCTTTGAAACAAACTCTTCACAAAGCACTTTCTGTACATTTGGATAGGAGAAAATAACCCAGTATTACTATTAGTACCTAAGTAAATCACAGCCCTGTATCTGCACAAACATTCATTCCCTGTGAGGAAGTAAGAGATTTATCTTACTCTGCCTCAGTTTATCTCCTCACCATTTTCATGGTCCTCTAGACTGTCACTGGTCCCTGCCTTTCAGTACCAGGGAAGTCCTGCTCAAAATACTTGAATTTAGTCAATATTATTGATCACGTATGAAGTAATTTCCACAATGCAGTCCTTCAGAAAAGAGATTGAAAACTAGATTTGGCTCATCCTTGCAAAAACATGGTTCACAAAGATGACCAACACAACAATATTTCATCTTCTGAACCCCCTCTCTCCTCCACTCTTTTTTTTTTTTGGGAGTGGAGATTGGAGGGAAGTGGATACATATGTAGAGCCTGTCTTTTTTGTGCTTCTGAAAATGCAGGGTTTTCTTCATTTTCTTCCTTAATACAAGCTGACAACTGAGCAAAATGAAGAGGGGAATGGTGCCCTTCAGAGCCGTGGCAGCTGATAATTACCTTGTTCTGCACAGGGCTCTCCATAACCCCAACATTGTGAGAAGTGTGCTTGATTACAGAGTATAAGCCCAGCTTGGTGTGAGAGTTCTGCTTCATTAGGAAAATAGAGCTGCAGTGCTTTTGCTGATCTTATTTCCATCTCCATTTTTGCCCTAGTGTGTAAAGTTAAACTACCTTTATGCTCAAGTAGCTGCCAATCTTTTATCCTTGGAGAGCTTTTGAGGTAAATGCATGGAGCCAAACAATTGATAAAATACTTGTAAAAGTGGGTAGCGTGAGGAGAGGATAACCTGGAGGACCAGTAGATCCTCTTCAGAAAAAAAAAATAATGTTGTGATAGGATTTCTCTGGGGAAATACTAGTGTTTATCATTTGAGTGGGCTTGTTTGTTCAACCCCTGGAGAAAGAAACCCCAACAAAACAAAAACCCAATATCTATCCCATAGGGAAAGAGTCATGATCTCCTGGAATAGGCAGTGACTGAGTACAATGATGATGACCAGAGGCCTTTTAATTTAGAAAAATGGGTACATTGAACATTGTGGCTCAACAGCCTGGCTCTGCTAGGTGCAGAGAGAGCCATGACAATCCAAAACACTCTATTGAAGTAAGTTGGGATTTGGAGCATGGAGGAAACTTAGCTGAAGGGATTGTTTTCACCACAGGATGATATTTGCCAGGCTACAGGTTTTCTTCTGTCAGTGACCAAGTATTTAAATTATAATTGTGTGGATTTCTGATTTGTCAGCATTTCAGAGCACACATAATGACATTTGACAGGTATCTCTTCTCAGCCCTGGCATTGTTCTTCAGTACTCAGCAGTGAGTGTGCAACCCTGGGAGCAAAGCCGAGACTTTGTCTTGGACAGGAAAATTACTCATGAGGTTTTAGACCTAACTGCAGGTTTGGAATTATTTATTCTTTCATGGATCCAATGTTCAATCCAATGAGTTTGTGAGTGCAGCTGCACTGGCATCAAAGGGATGGTGCAAGATTAGGGATGATTAGGGTGTATGTATACCTTGCAATAGAGCAAGAAGATCCATGAGCTAGGACAGTCTGGGACCAGTGCACACTTAGTACAGTGCAGTCAGCAGCAACTAGCTTGGGGTGGAAGGCAGATAATATCCTCCTGAGATATCTCACTCCCAGCAAATTTAAGCACAGATGGTAAGCGAGGGTGGGAAGTAGGAAGAGTGAGCATTTCCCTTCAGGTAATGTTGCTTTCATGCTCAGTTATAAGACATATTGCTGCCATTTTTGGTGGCTGCGGAGTCCTCATGGGGTCAGGGCAGGGTACCACCATGGCTGTCGCAGATCCAGCTTGGCTGGCACGCTACTACTAGTGTAGAAATTCCATTAGCTTTTCAGATCTCATGCCTATGTTGCACAGGCTATGAAGCAAACTAGTTCTGGTTTCCTCAGCCACGTGTGTCTTCAGCTGATATTCTAAATGCTGCAGTTCACTTTGCAGTGATTTTCTGGATGGTTTTAAAATCTGTAGGTATGAAAACCTGGGGGTTTTTTGAACCTAATCATTTCCTCATTTATATCACTATTTAAAAAAGCTCCTCACATCTACCTGTACAAAAGGAAAAAAGACTGATTTGACTGTCGGAAAACAGCGACCATTTATATGACCAGTTATTCCACTCTTAAGGCTCCTCTTAAGTGATGGGACTGCTGTGAATTTGTCTAGTACTGTGCTGCAGCATATTAGGCATCCATGTTCCTTCTGGTTACCTGCACCTTTATGGAGCAATGCTGGTCCTCCCCAGCCTGGTGCATTTCCCATGCCTGTATACTCAGTTGCTTCCTCTTTTTTAATGTATAGAAGAAGAAGGTTCACCACATCAAACCTATTCATAAAGCTACTCTGAACTGTATAATTCTGCTTAAATGAAGTCACCAGAGAAGGAAAGAATGGTCAGTGCTATTACAACAGAGTGAGGCAGTATTACTGGAAATTTAGGTAAAACAAACACAAAACTCTCATTACAATCTAACCTACTTTTTAACATTGCTCCAAAGACAAATGAGTTTTATTTCCACCAGTGGCTAAGGTTTAAAATAAGATCTTTCCTATTATGCTGCTCATGACCTCCTTAGATCTTGTCTCAGTCATAGTGCATGGAATGGAGTATTACAGTGTTGGCTCCCAAGGGATGCTTGAGTCTTAGTTACCTTTTAAATTAACTAAACCTTTTGGAAAGATTAAACCATTCCTATGCTATTATGTTTCATCTGGTCATTTTATTGTTTTAATTAGCATTTTATGTTTTACTACCCTTGATCAACATTTTCCCTGGATCAGAACAATCATAAAGACAGTTCACCACAACAAATTCTTCTCCCCTTTCTTGCCTTAGTACAGTCACTGGCCATGTTGTGAGCAGCACACGTGTGGCTCCCAATGTGATGCCTTCTGCCTTATTGTCAAATGTGCTGTTTTCCTAGTGCTGAAGATATTTATAATGTAAGGGCTGCTAAAAATGTCTCAATCAAATCCTTGAAATATTTTAATCTCTTTCTATACAGTAAATGTAGTGCAGCCTTTGATTGTATAATACATTTTATTGGCCCCATGCTCTCATTCCTAGGCAAGATTCACTGCTTTCAATCAAGATCAGGCAGGGAAGACATATAGGCTCAACTGGTTTTGTAAGGCCATTTTGAGGATTTTCTGAAGCTGTGCCAAAGCCTGCCTGCCTCATTTATTCCTGTAGCTTTCTGAGTTTTTCTGTGCCGAAGCACAGTGTGCTTTCACTGTCCCCTTCCAACCTGTTATGCCATGATTCTATTGCATCTGAGGATCAGCGTGTCACCAGCAGAGCAAACTCTTGCTCCTTGCCAGCATCCTCTTTCCCCTTGGACACACCACCCTCTGCACAGGGGGCTAAATTTATCTAAGACTCATTTCTATGAAAGCAGTTTCAGCCGTTCTAGATTCTATTTGAATCTCGGATGGCTGAAACTGCTTTCATAGAAATCAGATGTTCCCTCTTTTTGCTTTTTTCAAATGCCTTTTGAAGCCAGGGTTCAACAGCAAGACACTTGTGTAACTGAAAATCAGCTTCAGTACATGCTTTTCTATATCCTCCTGGGATGACAGTGCCTTGTGGAAGGAATTATCAAGCTCTGAGAGAAAACTTGCTAAGAGCAGTGTGTTTCTTTGCTTCTAGCTGACAATATTGAGGGGTGCTAAACTTGGCACCTTAGAACTATTTTCCTAGTGTAGGAACGGGTTAAAATCTGGTGTGCAATTAAAGCATCTGATAATTCAGCAATTACCTTCATTTGATAGGTAAGGCATTACCAGTGCTCAGGTAGGGAGTTATGTGAGACCCATGGCTACTGGACAGTACATCTAACAGTGGTTGTGCACCACCCTCAGGTATGTCTCCATTGCAAGCTACAGAGACCCAGGGTATTTGTAAGTCCTCTAGTCTGGGCTTGGGAAATGGTCTGGTTAGGTTAGAGAGGGGAATTTAGCCTGCCAGGAAACAGGGAGAGATTTGCAATAAGGTTTAGGAGGCAAAGTTCATATTATGCAGGTAAAAACCAATGGTATCTCAATCATGTGCTAATGAAAAGAGAGAGTGGTTAATTAGACTTTTTTTATTTTTAACCATGGGAAACAGACACTGGAATGTGTATGGGAAATGCAGCAGAATGTGCTATAGCCCAGGAATCTGCAGAAAACCTGCTTTCATATTCTGGATAGACTGTTAAGGTAGGAGAATTAATAGCATTAGCAGCCTCTGACAAGATACACAGCTTTCAGATTTCCTTCGTGGGTGGGTGTAATGCAAGGTGGGTGGTGGCAGGATGATTTTCAGTTTTAAGGAGAGCACCCAGAGCTCCAGCAAACAGCTTTAACAGCTCAAAGAGCTTGCTACCAAGATGAACAACAGTGCTAGGACTGAGGAGGAAGAATGGGGAAGGGAACAGAGGGAAGGAGGAAAGGAGGGAGGAAGGGAGGGAGGGAGGGAGGGAGGGGTGGAAGAAATATCCTGAAGATTACCATCAGTCTTTGTCTGAGAGAATACTGAAATACAAAAGGATGACTTGGTTGATTCAGCTTCACTTGCTGTTGGGAACCTCCTCCCCTGCCCTCCCTCACATCCGATCTCAGCCCTACATTTGAGAGCATGTGTCAAGCACAAGGGAGAAAGGCTGCTGAATATTTTGGTCACAGTCTGTTTCTTTGTGAAAAGTACAAGATATTTTGAAACGGAAGCATGTCTCCTGGAAACACCTTTTCCCTTCCCTTTCCAAACCACATTTACTTTTTTCCCAACATTTATAATCTCAACTCAGGTCAATCTAATTTTAAACACAAAACTTATCCTACTTTATCTTCTTTCCTGCTGTTTACTAAACTCCTTCCTTCACAAACACAATTCACATTACTGTAGCAATTATGGTCTTTTCATCCTCAGCATCAAAACCGTGTAGTCAAATATTCTTTTTTTAAAGCTGCCACATGGTATGATATTGTGAACAAGAGTATGTTGTATTTAGTTACAGTCCTCCCTCTCCAAAACCATCAAATGCTTGTGGGTAAACATTTAAGGTATCAGAGTAAAGAAAACTTCCTTTCAAGAGCCCCTCTCCCTGCTGAGAGGGAGCTGACTCCTCACATACCCCAGCCTGTGTTCCTGGCTGGCTTGAGGCACTGCTGCTAGTTGCATCCCCATCTCTTCTGCTGATAACAGGCTGAGGAAGCAGCACCTAGTAAATGCAGCTTGTTTTGGGACACCTTTTAATTTTTTTTTTCTTACCCTGGTAACAGCACACGTGATGAATCTGTGCTGGCACATGTTCCCCTTGCTGCCACCCCCTCATTGTCTGTTCAATGTCCTTGTCTATTCCTGCCTTAAATTGGGCTGCAGCATCCCATGTATAGCCTCTTCCTTCCTCAGTTTTTGTGTGTCTGAAGTCACCAGGCTGATGGGACTTTATTCCTGGCTAGGACTAGGTTCACTATTTCTGTAAAAGCAGGTCTTCTGACTCGTCCGGCTCTGGGCCAGTTACCAAAGAATTTTGTCAGTCGCTCTCCACTGTTACAGCATTAAAGTAGGAAAGTGCCATTTTTCATGTGTTCTTCCCTGGCTGCACTAGCTCATCTATATTTTAACCCCTGTAAAAATGGCTTTTTACCCCTGGGAGGCTTCTTTACAAGATCAGCCTGTGGTGGCTGGGGCCCCCAGACATGCTGCAGAGAAATGCAATTATGCAATGGGGCTCTGTCCTTTCTGCCACTGGCAGCCTGGTGGAAACAGGCTGTTGAGAGACCCTACAGATACGTGAGTCAAATGTGAAATCTCAGTGACTGCAGATGCTCCATATGAGCCAGGTTGCAATTCATCAGGAAAATAAGCTCTGGACAAATGCCTTGGGTTGAGCGATGTTCCTCATCCTTGCTTGTTTGTGTCAAAACCAGCAGAAGACTAGGAGGTGGTGGTTGCATTCCCATGGGCCTGGAGCTGGATGAAAATGTACAGTGGTTGGTGCCAGGTGGGGTCCCTGCGCCGTCAGGGATCACCAGGCACCCTGAAGGGGTCACGTAGCACGAGAAGTATCCAGGACTGCGTTGCAGCGGGGTGGGTGGTAGTACCATGCCATTGGGAAGGTTGCTTCATGTCACCATGGTAGTCACCCTAAGCTAGGCAGGGCAGTCTCCCCATGCTCTGCCCTGAGGCACCTGCAGAACTCCCTGCTGCTCTCACACCACTCACTGCCCAGGGAAGGCTGCACAGGAAGGCACTTCCTCTCCTGAGCTGTGCTGGGTATAAATAGCTTTTGAGGCAAGTGGAAAGGGCTGCTGGCTTGCCAAGAGGCCAGAGCTGGTGGCACGGAGAGGGCTGGCAGGGGTGGCAGCAGCAGGCTCCCCTCCGTGCTGTGTCTCTCAAAGCCTCCTCTGTCTCAGCTGGCTCCCTTTGAGCAGTTGCTAGGTAAAGGCAGGTGTGTCAGCTGAAGTAGTGGAAATTTCTATTCATCTTATAAATAGTTGAACAGTTCGACTTGGTGAAATGTGAAACGAGCAAACATCCCATCTTCTCCTCTGAGGGCAGATCGGGATTCAGTCTATAGTGCTGTCATGTCAACTGTGTCAGTGCTGTTTTCATGATGCCAAGGCCGTATAAGTTATTCATGTGAACATAGCAAACAAAGGTTTAGCTTAACCAAAGGATGAACATTCCTCTTTCCACAGCTAGGTGCAAAAAGTGCAGAGGTCACTTAATTTGTGACAGAAATAGACTGCACCATCTTTGGGGCAGTATGCTTTGCAAGTTTAGAAATATGACTGCAGGCAGGTCTGAGGGCTTCTGGCACAGCATCCTTGGTAGCGAGAGAAAATGTCACTAAAATCCTCATGCAGCTTGGCTGGCTTGCTTGAAATTTGCTGGGAAAAATTTTAAATTTCCCTTGTAATCATGTTTATACCCTAGGCTATTAGAAGGATTTTTCCTGCTGCTAAGCCCTCATGCTTCTTGTCGAACTACTCTGACCCTTGTTCTCTCGTGTATTAAGACAGATCCTCATCAGTGGTTAATACTTCCTATGAGACTGGAGGAGCTTTTCAGGTCTTTCTCTGTGACTGAAGGGTTTGTGTTCTCAAAAAAATGAGACTTCACAGACTGAATTTGAAGCTTTATGTCAGTTCGGCAATATATTAAATGGAGTTTATTGTAGGATTTCAATTGTAGTAAATTTTAAAGAAAGAAGATTTCTCTGTGATATTGCCTGGAAACAGACGTGTCCAAGAAAGCTTTCATATAACCTTAAAGTATTTAGTCATCAACATCATCTAGTAGTCAAAGAAGAGGGCTGTGAGTAAAGATAACATAGATCCTAGTTCTGCCACAGGCCCTTTTAGCTGGACTGACTTAGCCAATCCCTTCTGCATCTTAGATGATCAAATTGCCATGGGTACATGAAGACTAACATGCACAGAAAAGCATGGTGTGCTCATTAGATGAAAAGGAGTCTGCAAGAACAAGTTTTTGCTTTCTTTTTTTCCCATTTATTCTTGTTAACCAGGTGGTAGGATTATGCTGATCCATAGCTGATCTGGGCTCCCACCTCCATGTGGAGGCGAGGACACTGCAGTGGCCCTGGGCAGCAGCTACTTCCAGTTACTGCAGTGACAGTGACTAAGTGACATGGTCTGAAACTGGACCAGCACTGCATTTACACGTAAAACCAAAAACATTATTTTCAGGTCACTGGCTTACAGGTGAATTATCGTGTCCTGCTCCCATTTGCCCTTATTCTGCGTAGCTGCTTTCTAGAAAGGGGTGTCTTGTGGCAAGCCGAGGGAGGGTGCTCTGATGAGAAGCCAAAGGGCATATGTGAATGAAACCCAAACCATTTAAGACCATCTTATGCCTCTCCTGCATTTCTATTTTGTTATACTCGCATCCACAGAGAAGGAAAAATTTAGCTTTGTTAGGTTAGCTGTTGCCCTTAAACCCATGTTTGCCTGTAATCTGATTAAATTTAGGTAAAAGGAAATCAATCAAAATTAAGAGAGATGACAATGACAATGCTCAGCACAAAGCTGGTGCTTTACCCCTTGGCGTGTGATATAAGCTGTAAGCGAGCCTTGCTACCTTCCTGGGAGATTGGTAAGTAAGCAGAGCAGTCATATTTAGCAGATGTAGGAACAAGAAAGCCTATAGCTACAGCATGAAGGGGGAGGATAAACAATTTATAAGTACTTGTAAGTGATGATGGCACAGCTCTGAGTCGCTGTTCTAATTTACTGCTCGCTGCTTGTCTCCCCCGCAAGCCTCAGCCAGCAGATTGCAGGGCCACTGCATTTTGAGCTCTGTGCAGTCTCAGACACATGCTGAGGGCTATGCTGTATGAACCACACTTTCATTTTTGAGAGCATACACGAATAGCCTCACTAAATTCAGTGGGATGCTTTGCATAAATACTCACTCTGTAGGGCTTACATTGGATAGTGCTTATGAGGTGAGCCACTTAACCGCAAAACTTAGCAAAGTCATAAAAATACAACCGCTTTTTATACAGAGCTACTGTAGATCATTGGCCTCAAAAGTCCTTGTTTTTAACATGATAAATGGCTGGCTCCCAAGCGCAGTCACTACTGTTGTGGAGTGTAATCTGATACAGAATGGTAAACAAGGTTTTATTTGATGCACAGTATTGAAGTGAATTCATGCTTTTAAAACTCCCTTCTCTATTGGTCTAGCCAAGCACAGTGTTCTACATTCTGCAAATAATTACTGATGTGGACTTTTCAAATGCAAATGTTAATAAGGTATTGCTTGAAAGTGTTACATGGTCTCAATTAATTAGATGCAGGAAGCCATTTCTTGGTAGGATTCCTCATCACCTCAATGGAAAGATACAGATTTTTTGAGGAACTTTGTGCAGATCAAAGGCACTCTTTGAACTGCACCTAAGTATTGGTTCGGCCTGGGAAATGAATTGTTATGGGAGATGTACTTAACTGTGAGTGAATATATATATATATCTTGGAGCAGGAGAAAGGAAATTGTAGTTTCCTTAGAACTTCAAAGGGAGGAAACTTTATAATGAAAAACTAATATATATCTTTGCATAACACTTTAGATTTTGTGTCTCCTGCCATTGTGTAATCTTGCATCAAAGGATACCTAGGTTAGTATTTGAGGAAGCCATCAGCTAGGAGACCAGCACAAGCTATGGAGGAAGTGAGAAACAGAGAGCTATCAAAAGGATTTGGAATTGATGAACATGGGATTGAACAAATTATGTTTTCCCATATTAAAATTTTATATTTGAAGAACAGCTTTAAGAAGTTGTTTAGACATGTTGTGTGACCTGGTTACTGTAAAAGAGTCCGTAAATATTCATTTATTATCAAAGTTATAGTTTCCATGATTTTGTTGTCCTTTCACATTGTGTGGGATTTGTTTCCCACCAATATTTATGAAACATCTTACATGCAGTTACTTTCAAGCAAATGTTGACAGAGACTTCTGATCATCAAATTTAAACTTAAGAAGATTTTTGATCTGGTAAAATTCCTAAAAATCTGAAAACTTTCTGAGAAATACATATATGCACTCAGCAGGTACCATGGAGGTGGAAATGTGATCATTCTCAAGGGAGAAGAATGAGGTAGCCAAAGATGTGTATTGCTCGTACAGTAGAACTACAAGTACAGTTTAAGTTTTGAATATCCAATGTCCACAAAAAAACACTTCACAGATTATTGAAAAAAGATAATTAAAATAGTTTTGAATTCTGGATGAAAACTTCAGTGAGCCAATGGGCAGTTCAAGTACAGAAAAAAGAGGTAATATTCTATTAAGAGATAATTTGCTAGGGATTGTTTGCCAAGTTTCATTGGTTGCCATCTTTATTTTGCATTTTACTCCAGGTCTTTCAATGAGTATTTATTTTGTTGGCCAAAGTCTGTAAAAGCAACTTAAGATGCATATAAGTACTTAGAAATCACTTAGCTGCTAAGTTACTAAAGTGATTTTAGGGCTGCTTGAATTTTTGTTCATAAAAGCCAAGGTCAACATACATAACACAGCAGAGTTTTTATTCTGCTGTTCACTTAATTCAAACAAACACAAAAACCTTATGCAGAGGTATGTGAGACAACGCTCCCCTTTCTACAGATGCTATTTTGTACACAAAAATACAGATTTCTCTTACACCATAGAGGCCAAGTTGGTAACCAGCAGTAGTACTCAAACCTGTTTTCCTATGGATTTTTTTGTTAAAGTTGAGGTCATAGTAAGCATCTGTTACGACAAATGAAGTATGAACTCTCATTTTAACCTTTTCCTCAGTGAGGCTGTCACTGAGTTTCTCAGCCTTCAATTTCTTTCTGAGAATTTAATTAATTTGGGACATTTTGCCATACACCAAAGCTGGTAGAAAATCAGCAGTGGATTCAGAAATTATTAAAGGAACTAACAGATAGACATTGGCATCATATGATACTTATTTATTTCAGCAACCAGACAGCAACAGAAAACAAAAAAAATACACTCTGCAGTATTCCTCCTCTAGGTTTCTTCTTGGTGTTTGCAAAAAAATCATGCCCCCCAAAACTTCAGAGACCGCTCGTAAAAATTGACTGGGTAGTTAAGCATGCTTAGTAAAAGTGTTACGGGTCCTGGCATGCAAATGCTGCTTTAAAGAAAGATAAAAATATGCTTGATAGTCTTTACCAGGCAGAGCAGGTGAAAGCCAGGCTAGCCCACCAAAGAAGGCTGCTGTGTTGAAGGTGCTGACAGCATGATTGCTAAACTCTAACTTACCTGTAATAAGTTGTGCTATAAATAATAATTGTATTCTTATTGGTGGTCCTGTGGTATGTCCTCTGCATATTGTCTCTACCAGCAGTAGAAGGGACATTTTTAACTTACAGAGACTAAAGTTAACACTGTTTTCTTGTTACCAGATAAGGAAGAGAAGTACACACTTGTCATTATCAGTACCTGATCATTCACAACTGGGAATGTGATGTGGCACCCGCCAAGTCCTTGTGGAATGCAGTGAATATTTTAGCACCAGAAGTGTTCAGGTTCCTACAAAGAACTTAAAAAACAGATGGGATGGTTTCCTGAAAACGTGTATATGCCATTCAGCTATTTTGCTGTAAAGAGAGCTTAGTGGTTCATGAGAGATTTGCTATTTAAAGCCTTTTTTCTTCTCCCTTCTCTATCCATGGTGTTACACGGTAAGCCAATATGGCCCAAAGTCACAGAACAGAAAAAAAGGGACTCCATCTGCAGTAGGTAGCAAACTCTGTCTCTGTGAGAAGTGAGTGTTGTAGCAGCCTAACAGGCACTCAGTCATGTGTAGCTAGCTCCCTATCTGCAAATCTCTGTTTTAAAATATCCTAACTGTAACACTACAAAGCTTTAGAGCAAGTTGTGGGGGTCGGTGATGCCTTTGGTTAGGGGCGAACAGAAGCATCCCCTGGGATGCTTTGTTCCTTGGTATGGTCTGTCCCGGTTTAAATCTCCCGGTTGGCTGTCAGCCTCGTCACTCCCCTGGCATTCTCCTATTGGTCCCCATTCCCTAATCCCACCTTTCCCCCTGGCCCCAGATAAAACGGGGACCCTTGAGATCGGGTGTCAGATTTGCTTTGGGAGTTCGGCTGTACAGCATGGAATAAACCATCCAGCAGGATGATAAGCGAATCTCCTCCCTGCCTCTTTGCCACCTGACTGTATTACCGAATATGCCCCAGGGTCTGTGGGCTTGCGGGACCCCACAGAGCCGGGCAAAAATTACGGTAATAGCAAGTCAGTTTGATTCTGCCTTCCTTGACTCCATAGGAATCTGCAGAAAGCATCTGTTTAAAACACTGCTGTCTTGAGGGCTTTTTTTTTGTGCACAAGCCCCATCTGCTTGTAGAGGAGTCTGTGATGTCCCCTCAACAGGATTTTATGTTTCTGCCTAGTCTGTAAGAAATTCCTCTTCTGAGGATCTCAGCTGAGTCAGAGGTCCATTGAGATTTAAGGCTTAGCATGGACACAGGAAAGACAGAGAAAGGGGATATTGTGTCCTGCTGTATTGCTGCTTTCAGACTAGCCAGATCATTTCTGGAAACTGGGACAAGCCAGGCCAGGCATTAATAAAGCTCAGAGCTGTATCACATCCTTATGGAACCCCTAGTTCTGCTGCTGAGCAGCTGCAAGGGGAGCCAGATCAAAGGCAATGAGCATTTGTGCACGACAAGGAGGAAGGCAAGTCGTGCTCCACCGAGACACAGCTGTCCATGCTAAAGAGGATTCCAGTTTTGAGGAAGCTATTTCCTTTGAATTACTTAGGTCCTGACATTATTATTGAAAAGGTTTAGAGGATGCCTTGGATGGCTTTAAATATGAGAGGCCAGCTCTGTGGTGCTCGGAAGGAGAAGGAGGTGAAGCACTCAATCCTTTTGACTGAAAAAAATTTTAAGTGCTCACTGACAATAGCAAAGGGCCATGGAAAAGGCTGTTTACTTTGGCACCAGACAGAAATGTTGTTGATGTAACGAGAACAGAGCTTTCTCCAAATTTCCTTCTTCCCCGATTGCATGAAAATTATATGGCTGAAGGCTATATGCTAAAGACACTTAATGTGTTTTAAAACATGCCAGGGCCTACAGGATTTGCTTACATTTGAAGCAAGATGTAACTCACCTATCAAGGGATGGCCAAAGATATCGCTAGGTGAACTGAGTATGTTGCTTTTGGCTAGTATATGTTCAAGTCAGCTAGTCATCGGTGTCAATCTAGTTCTCAAGATGTCCTTGGGGTATTGTTGAGATATACCATGTACTGTATTCTTATTGGCGGGTCCAGTCTGAGGTGAAAAATCTAGATATTCGACGTACAGAATAGCAGTCATTCTCTTACCATCATAACTCTTACAACATGGGGCTGAGTCAGATGACTCTCCAGACAATGCAAAGACAGCAGTTTGGGAATAACATTGAGGATGTTTTACACAGAATTCTGGTGCTTGGTGAAAACAGAATTACTCCCTTCAGTTTTATCTCATCTTCCATACTGAATCATAAGGAATGAAAAAATAGTGCCACAAGGTCAGTTCCTGATATAATTATTTAAAAGTACGTATATCTTGTGAGTTGTGTTCTTTCCATTGTATCAGACCTTGTTTCTGAGCATCTGCGCACTGAATACTATTATGCTTGGTGAACTGTGTGCCTGGGCTATCTTTCTTCTGCAAAACATTCAAAGCACAAAAAAATTATCAGTGCTTCTGCTAGGCTAATGAAATTAATGCTGATCCTTGACATCTTTATTGATTTTGACTTACCACTCCACAAACCGTTTTACAGAAGAGTGTGACCAACAAAAAATAGCACATACATTTGCTAAAATACCCTGCTTTGTACAGTAGATATGGAATGTTGCAGGAAAAAATAAGCTAAGCTGGGGTTGTAAGTCTACCTACTATTTTCAAAGAGTAGAGTGAAACTCAAGAGTAAACTGAAGAGTGAAGGTCTCTCAACCACATGGCAAAACTGGATTACTCCTATTAACAGTAATTATTAACTTTTTCCATGCCAGAATTGACACAATCGATAAAACCTTTTTGTCTTTGCAGTGAGAGCACTTGTAATAGGAAAAATTACTAAATAATAAACAGATGACTAGAAATAGTACTTTCTTCATTCCTGCTCCATGCATTTCTCTATGTGATGTTACCAAGCTCTAGCTCCTCTGTTAAGGCTAACAAAATAACGCTGTAAAAGAATAAAATAACAAAAAAAAGTATATATTCTGCCATTAGATTTCCTTCCTGTTATTTTCCTGAATGTTTCTCCCCTCTCCTTTATAGGTACACACAATGAACCTTTAAAAATGTGGAGCTGCCTTCAAAATTGCTATCGTCATCCAGATCAATTTGGAACAAAGTCCTGTCTCCCAATCTATTCTAATTTCAATGTACACACTCTGCTGGATGACTGCCAGCATGGAGCTTAGGAAATGATAAATACCCATTTAGTCACAGACGCACAGTTTTCCCTGGGATGGTGGGCTGGGATTGCTTTGATATTCCCAAAGTTGCTGCATGTTTACACATTCACTAACGTCACTTAGTGTGATATTTAGAAGCTGGGTGTAGCAATGACACATGGAGGGAAAGGACAGAAGCTGCACATGCTTTTCAAAAGGGCTGAAGCTTGGACTCTTGTTTGCCTGCCCTGAGCTGATAGCCTTCCACCTCAAATAACTGTACCTAACATGAATAGAAAATTAGGTTGGACTAATCTAATTTCAAACAAGCTGGCCACAGCCAGCTACTGTGAATCTCAAAGGTCTTATGAACTTGTTATGATAAGTATTTGACATTTGTACTGGGCACTAAATGTAGCTCTCAGTTGCTATAAAGTTCAGCACACTGTGCAAGGAAAATGGGCTGTATGCATTGACTTTATGCTTATTGGTTTGGTTGCTTGTTGGTCTTTTTTCCCCGAATTACTACAGAGATGTGGTTTTCTTTGTGCATCTGGGACATTTCCAGAAAAGGGATGAATTAATAGCTTTGGATGACTTTTCCATATAATTAATTTTTATACTCTTCTCCCCAATTATTTGAGGACTGGATCTTTTGCAAAGTCTGAATCTAATGTCAGGGTAAATACTTTCCAAAGTGATTTGAATTTTTTTTGGTGCGTCACTTGCTGGTATGTTAGGTATACGTCACCTTTAACAAACCCTGAATAAAAGCTGGAAGTCTGCAATGCAGGCAACCCTAAAAAATGGAATAAATTTAAGAGAGAAGCTCAGATTTTTCATTTACATTAACAAGTCATTGAATGAATAAAATACTCGGTTAAAGATAATTATGAATATTTAACTAATACTGTAGGCAAAAAAAAGTCTCTGGAAGAAACTCAGAGCCTTCTAATGTATCTGTTGTGCAAAGAAAATGTTAAAAACACATTCCTGTTTTCACCAGCACTAAATACAAACATATGTTTTGACTATATGGATGATATATGGACTGGATTCTTTGCTGTTTTGAGTTTCTTTGTCATGAGTGGACATTACAAAGGAGTCTGTCATGACCCTTATCTCAGTTTCTGAGTGGGTACCTAAGTGATGTAGTCCCCTCATAAGAGAGTGGAAAGATGTGGAACGATTGTCTCAGAGACACAATTAAAATAAGGGACAGCAGTGCACAGCTTGCTCTGTGTCAATGCTGGCTGGATGAAGAGATTGGTGTTGGGGCTCATTACAGTTAGAGGTGTACAGTGCAATGTCTACAGGTGAGCCAGTTTGTCTTAAGATTTATTTTAGACAATATGATCTGAATCACTCCTAAAGTGTCTTTATCTGTTGAGGGGAGCCCAGGAACAGCTGCTCATACATACATGCCTACATGATAGACATGTAAAGACAATGAAATTAATCTTATGTCTGTTTCCTATTATAAAAGGCAACTACCTTGATTTATTACTTAAATTGTTTAACTAGATATTTTTACAAGAGGATAGAGAAGTTTTAGTTTCAAACTTCCTAACAAGGTATTGCTAAAGTGAGTTTGCTTTTTGAAAAGTTGACATTTAATAAAATCATGACTTTGATCATAATGTGCCAGTAAGACAGTTTGGACACAAAACAAGTTCCTAATGTTTTAAACAATGGATATAGGCTTCATAAACATTCTTAAGTTAACTGACTTGGGAATACAAAAAAAATATGTAGACAGGCAAAGAAGAAGTCCCCGCTAAGGGTCCTTTTTCATGTTTCTATTGAGGTAAGAAGTGTTTTCAAGTACAGAATTGCTAAGGATGTGACTAGTTTAAGAACCTTAGTTGACAATTAGTACTAACAAGTTTTAAATTTACATCTCGCTTTGTTCTGTGCAGGCATACAATATTCTTTCAGTATCTCATAGGCTAATTTAGAACAAGCCTAGATAGAAACATTTGTTTAGCTTGGCCATCCTTATCTCCAGCTCCATCTTTTTCTAACAATCTACCAGAGTTACTAGTTTCAATCATCAAAATTCACTTGCCACACACAAAATCTATTTTATATGCCACCTTTTCACTTTTATGCAATTCAGAGCACGTGAACGGACTTGAGCTTGAAGAGTGCTGAGTAGCTGCATGACCACAGCCATTCTACAGCATGTGGGATGGTGTTGTCAAATCTCAGAGTGACACTTGGGTGCTGTTGCAACCTGGACCTTGGCCTAGACCCAAATATGTTGAGCGTAAATGATTGCTCATTAAGTTCTACTGTAAAAATTAATTTGCACTAATAATGACAGAAACAAATGGTAATTTGCTTTGTAGAGTGTCTGTACTCCTTAATAAATTAATCTCCAAAATAATGTGCTACACTATATTTTCTGGTTCTATCACATGCCTATTCTTTTTTCTTCTTGTAATGGATGATGACAAGGGCACATTTGTCAATAATACATAATGGTATTATTGACAAATAATACCATTAAAGAATAACAGAAGGAAGAGAAGTTGTTCTTATTTCAGAGAAAAGGAAACGTATTTTGGGAATGAACTATCCAAGATACAATAAGTTAGGTTTAACCCTCACATACATCTATACAAGGATGTTCGTGCTTCCCAAGTATTGGTCTGTGAGTTGTTGCAGCCTTTCTGCAGTAATATCATTAAATTCCAAGATTTTTCTTCCTCTTCAATATAGACATGAAGATTTCCTTGAATGTTATGTTCTCCAAGGTCAGCAAAACATTGTTTTCTTTCTGTGATCTGGAAAGGAAAACATTTCTGGCCCTTAAAAATATGTATTGTCTACTTAATGGATTTGCAAAAGAAGCCTAGTGAAATCTGTGTGGACTAGAAGAGTTGTTTTGCATCAGAGCTATTTAAAACAATCCAAGTTAATAATAACATTTTTTTAGATGCACAGGAGTGCATGTGAATAGAAAGAACTATTCAATACAGGCCCCTATAGGAAGATTACTTCAATTTACACATTGATCACTGGTGGAGATAACGCATGTTCAGGCCCAATGTCTTTTGTGTATGTCCCCATCCTGGCATGAATTAAACCCTATTCATTCTGCTGAGAGGGAGCCCAGGGGATTTCTGGCTGAATTGTACAAATATATAAAGCTTGGTAGTACTAATTCCAATTTACAATGGGAGTGGCAGTCTGTTTGCTTACTAAATTTCAGGATAAGTTTTCCACATTTCATTTGCTGACAGTAAATTTCAAATCTGCTTCCAGGGGGGATATTGTAATCCTGCATAGTAAATATGCTTGTAGACATTCACTTAAAAATTGCATGCATCTGGTGTTTTGGAGACGTGAGCAAAAGTCTGCTAACTCTATGCACCAATAGTAAATAACTTTCGTGAGGTATCTGGTTGTTTCCTAGATATGCGTTAAAGAAACAAAGTCTAACACTTTCCCTCAATTACTTCTGAGTTTGTAATTAAATCCATATGAGAAGAACTGTTTGTTGGATTGGGGTGAATAAAGTGCTAGTAAAAACAGCTCTAATTTCCTGGCCGGTCACTGTTTTCCTTCCCTTGTGCACCAGTGGCTATTCCAGGGATCACTGCCAGATCTGTAGCCATGTCCCCTAGGGCTTTGGTCTTGACACATCTTTCAAAATAAACAGGACAGATGATGTGGACAAGCAAATCAGTTATACAGACCCAAGCAAAATTTTGGAAGCACTACCACCCCCCTGGGGGTGTTGCTTCTTGGAACCTTGCTTTTACTATATACCAGGGAATAAGGACATGGTGAGATAGAGCTTGATTCCCACCCTTGCTTATTTTGGGAACTCTCTGACTAAACCCTGAGCTTGATTAAAATGCAAATTCTACTGTATACTACTTTAAAGTTATCTTAAACATTTCCATTGCCTTAATGAAGTTGAAATCAAGCCTGTAGATTGGCATCTCAAAGGCAAATGTGGGCACTACAATAAAAATGATGTGGGTGAATCAGTAGGTGTCAGATTGCTGAGTCCATAATGAATAATTATCTCAGCATAATTATTCTATGTGCTGTTTTTCAGGCAAGATGTAAAATTGAGGCCCTTTTGTTTCTTGGTAATTAAAACCACATCTTTTATGTGATTGCACCTTACAAAAGAGTCTTTCTTTTGGAGAATATGGTCTGCTAATAGTATCCAAGGCTAGATAAGGAGTTATTATACTGATTATTACAATTGTCTGTCCTATATAATTTTCTCTTTCAGCATCTCTGTTACTAATTTTTGAATTTTCATTTCAATTTATAAATGTATTTTGTAGAAGAAACTCATATGTTGTACTTTCTGTAATACATTTTTTAAATTTTGTGTATATGAGCAGGATTTTGATACTGGACCAGATTTGGTATAATTTTCAGTTCAAAAATCAACTGCTGGATTTCAAAAGCAACTGGATGCATTCACGGGGTAAAAATACCTGAAAAGTGTTAAACACAAAGACACAACTTCTGTTTCAGGAAATCCTTGAGTCGTAAACTGGTAAAAAATGGGAGAATATTCTTAAGACAGAGTACTGAATGTTCCCTCTAGTCTTAAATTTTTCCCTTGGTATCTGTTGTTGACCACTATCAGAACAATAACTGGGGCTATACATATTTTTTATTTTGTGCAGAATGGCCTTGCTTAGTTTTCTGTGTAATATACTGTAACCACTGAAAAGAAATGCTCCACCATTAGGTTTTCTCACCAAGGCAAGAATGCAAACCTGTTTTTCAAAAAAAGTATTGAAAATTTAAGTAGATTATTTTCTCTTGAAGCAATGTTACTTGGGATATATTTTTCTATAGAAATATTCCTGTTCTATTTTATTACCAAAATGGGCATCTTATCAAAATGTCTTGCACTTTCTCTAAGTGATGGTGGTTTTTTGGACATTATTACTTGGCCTGCTCTTGGAGTTATTATGGGAAATTGGATGCAGAATAATGGCTTCTCATGTTCCATCCAGCTTCCTCAGCATATCCTCTTTCGCATTTGCTAGGTGCCAATGCAATTATTTTGAGTGGAAGAATCACAAAAAAACAAATTTAGATGAGACATAGCTAAAGGCATTTTCACACATCTATCCCAGAGATAAGAGTTAAAGGATACTTTTGCGTAGAGCAGTAAGTCTGTCTAATTAAAACTGGATTACTGACCTGCTGCTCAGAATCAGATTAAAGAATTAACTTAGCACACAGTGACAAATTGGGATTTTTCTAAAACTTTTCCTGTCATTATTTAGTGACTGCAGCCAGTAAGGGCTGCTTTTGGCTTTACCTTTGACTGCCCACAGATTACGCCTATGCTGCCTGTCAAAATGTGACTTGAGATGAATATTTCTTTTTCTCTGGCAAAATTAGAGGAAAAAGGTATAGAAGACATGAAACATCCAACTCTGAAGTCAGACACAAAAACTAAGAAGCCGGAGATGAAATCTATCTGACGCCTTTCTATCTTCATAACTTGGATATGATAGGAGAGTGTTCCTTTTGTGAAACAACAGTAGGAGGAAGACAGCAAATAAAGTGTGAAGAAGATGGCTTGGCCATTATAATGACAACTAGGAGATGAAAAGAAAACCACTAATCACTCCATGACTGGTATTTGGAGAAAGAAAATCCTCATGCTTGAGCAAGGCAAACATCAGAATCTCAGGTGAAACTATGGTAACATACTGCATTTTCTTTGTGACAGTACATGGTGGGGTGGCTTTAAACAAAGCAACAGTTATTTATCCTGGCTGAAATTTGACTGACCAATGATGAATACAATTTTGAGCTTATCAAGAAGTCATCAAGATTGCTGTGTCTGGCTGGGTTATGACTAAGAAGGAAACCAGAGGCACTGGAAGTAATGTTTCAGACTCTGTGGAAAATAACTGAGTATGTATACCCAGGTCTTGAACCTGTTTGAACCATGTTTCAGGAAGTGAATAATAAAAAAAGGAATCTATTATATATAATATAAACTTTGATATATTTCCATGTGTCTCCTGGGCTGGGTGTGGAATTGGGGAATCAGCTCTGGCAGTCAGTTGTGGTCTGCAGTCAGCTACCTGTGGGACTCAGGTGTACCCTGTGCTGATCAAACTGTGAGACCTGTGCTTGCCATGAGACATTATGAAGAGATATGTCATGTGCTTGGAGAGGTACAGAATAAGGCAGTTCTCAAGCAGGAGGCAGAGGTATGATTTTTTCTCCTGTGTTTGCCAAGTGCATTTACACGTGGAGTACTTGGCTGCCACTTGTGCAGACTTCCCTTGGAAACATTTTCCATCTGTCATGCTCACATGCAAAATAACCCCTGGAGATTCCACCCCCATCCCTGAAATGGAATCTCTCTTTGTCTCTTACAGCTTTCAGCAAGACTTTTATTAAAGAGACAGAGAGGAGAGGAAAAAATGCAGACAAGGTGCTTTCTAGAGTTTCATATCCAAGAGGTGTAGCCAACAAGATCACAAATGCCTGGAATGGCGAAGAGAAAGGAATTCAGTTTCACCTTGACTCCTTATTTCCACTAGCAATCCTCCCTTTATCTGCAGCACTGTAAACTCCATCAGCTGCTTCATCCAGGCCTACTAAGAATTGAGTCTCTTTATATGTGGAGAGCTGTGAAATAAAGTAGAGCTAGTAGTCCTCGACACTGCTTTCTCCTATACTTAGAACTGCATGTGAAATACCAGCCACCTTCTTTACAAAAGTAGTAGAAAATACTTTCCATTATGATTTGTAACACCATTCCCTCTTATAATACATCACTCACATCAACAGCAAAATGCAAAAAAAAATCACTGAAAAAATACATGAGAGGATGGGCATCCTAAACATGATCAGTGATGATGCAGGTGTCTCTCTTATGTCTTCTTTTTTCAAAGCTGTAGTTTTTTTGCAAATAGACCACTCTCTTATATAATGATTGCGATTTTCAGAAGACATTCTTTGGACAGCACTTTATAATATCTACAAGATATTTAATGAATAGACATTAGGATAACTAGATCATTTGAACAAATAGGATCTTTCTTTAATAGAATTTCCTTGATTTAAATTTCTGCTTCACATATTATGTAAAAGGAAGCTGCATATTCAGAAAATTGAGTGGCAAGGCCTGCTTAAAAGACTGGCTGTTGTGCCTATCACTGACAGTGAAAGTCTGAAATTTCTGTTGTAACTTAGTTATATTTTGGTCATAGGGACATTTAAAATTATCTTTAAGTATAAGTATATTGGAAATAAGTATAGCTATTATTTTTCAGAAGGACTTTTTGGCTTCTCCTGTCTACTCTCCCCTTCCAACTCTATACAAGCCATATCACTCAAGGTACTGGAAAAAACAGGTTAGCACATATTCCATGAAGAAGTACTGAACTTCTGCCCATTAACTGGGCTCCTTCAGCTCTCCTGCTTGACACCACACAGTGTGCCAGGCTGTGGCTGGGCTGACGAGGCTTTGCTGTGTTTCATTATAATAAAATGCACAATCAGCTGGTGCAGTGATAAAAAAAACAGGTTTATCAGGGATAAACAAAACAAGTTATTCAGAGGGAAATGATCCATAACTTCTTGTGATTGAAGTCTTTAAGAATTACTTGTAGGAGAGGAAAGGAATTGCATAACAAATTTGACTCCCTGTTTTTTTCTCAAAATATGAGTGAAATGAGGCAAAACTATCCTTTGAGCAGAAACACACAAATGCTGATCATGCTCTTCAGCAGGCCTCTTAAATGTGTTTTTACTGAACTGAATGCTACGACCAATTCATTCTGTAATGGAAGAAAAAGAAGGTGGCAACCTTGTGGAAGTATCACTGATTAGGAGAAGACAGAAGACAGAAGATGAATTGGAAAAATTCTTTTGAGGCCTCTCCCCTCACCAGTCCAAAAAATGAATACAAATCTAATGACATTGTTTGAAAACTGAAAAAAATACAGGCACAAGAAAGTACTCTCAGCTTACCAGAATCAGGCCTGTTGCAGAGACCGTCGTTGTGTCCTTCTCCACATCAGTTTTCAATACATTTCAGTAATTGCTATATGCTGTTATCCAGAATCCATGCTTCACCATAGGGGTGTCTGCAGTTCCGTTTTGGCTGAGGAATTCATGGTTTGTAGGGATAAGAGACAAAAGGATAGCAGAAAATGGCAAAAAGGCAAGATAAATCTCGTGGTGTCCTCTGATCTCCATGGCCTGCTCTCTGTAGGCAGTGACCCCGTGCAGAGTGCAGATGCACACACATGAATACACACTGCCTGTCTCTCTCTTCTTCCCTGCAGTTGGCTTCGCCATGCCACCTGTCTTTATACCAAAGGAACATATTCCTTATTCCTAGGCTTGCTGGAAGGAGGGGGATGAGGGATGGAAAAGGAGGCTGCTGTCAGGATGCAGGGGAAGAGGGGTTCTGTCAGGTGATCCTGCAACTTCCCCGCAATGACTATCTCACTGTGCCCACCCCAGGTCAGGGGACACTGTTGATCACAGACTAATATGGGCAATTGCACCTTGTGTGCCTGATGGACAAACTGCTATGGTAATTGCCTGTCCACATACCGTACACACAGTGAATGACAGATTTCTGATGAGCAATCAAGACTCTGGACAGAGAACGATTAGAGACAGAAATTCATATACATTTGTACATACAGTTATAGATGTAAAAGGTTGATGCCTAATTTGTTTCTGTGAACGCTTTTTGTCAGCTTATGGTCAATGTTTCTTGCACTCATTGACTGAGTTCCTTGCAGTGTATCTCCAAGGGCTGCGTCAGTGTAACATAGTCGTGTATTTTCTCTAGGTTACCCGCATCATCCTCACTGACTCAGGGAGCAGGGCTCTTGTTTAACTGCTGTCTGTCTCTGGGGCAGTGCTACTTGGAAAATAATTGCAAATTTGTATTTATTCTTTTTTTTTTTTAACTGAAAAGGGGGCAGATAACGATCTATGATGCTAGACAATCTTCAGTAAGTACAGACAAGACTGAGACATTTCAGTACTTTTTTGCAAGTACTCCATGTGAGCCATTTCCTGTTAGTCTCCTTGTTCTTAACCAAATGTTGCACTCACTGTTTTGAAATGCGAATGTTTTAACTTCTGCACTGCCCAGGGCATTCCTTCTGCTGCTGGCTCAAGTTTGCTCTTGGTTTTAATGGCTCAGATTAAACCCTTTCTGAACATCTTCTCACCTGTATGAATGGGTTTTTCACCACATATGAGTGTCGTGTCATTGCTGAAATGACACAGTCTTTTCCTAAAATGTGTTTTTATTCCCTATCATCAGCTTGGTGTGGCCACACAAGCCATGTACATTCTGTTTTTATCGTCTGACTAATCTCAACACCTCTATCAATTCCCTCTAGTCCAAAGGTTAGACAAACCCTGCAGCTGACATTTGCAGCCTCGTATTTGGAATCAGGACCGTGAGAACATCTTTGCTTGAGCTTCTAACCACCACCTGCAGATAACTTTTCCATTTCTCTGGCAACTTAATTATGCATTGTAATTGATTTGGAGCCTACGAAGAAGAGATATCATTGTGAAACATGATATTACAGATTATATACTTATCTAATTTTTAAGTCCTACATTACATTACCGTCTTTGATGAAGGGAGAAGAAAGTTCTTTCTGACTTAGGAAGTTATTCCCAAACTCTTAATAAGTTATTCTATTTTTTTTTTTTTGTTAGCCAATACTGCAGTCTGAGGATATGAAATCACTTCCCCCCCCATACCCACCCCCCGCAAAAGAGATCAAACAATGGAAACTGGGACCTGTGGATACTCCAAACATTTGCAAGTGAACACATGTGAAAAAAGAAGGAGCACCACCTAACAGTCTTTTTTGATTGCTCTTTATCAGAGTGTTCCCATCTAAAGGGATGTAAGACTGTGAACCTCCCAGCCAGCATGGGTATATGAAAGCAGGTGCTGCTTGACCTACCTGACCTCCGTCTATGACAAGCTGACCTGTTTAGTGGATGAGGAGAAGACTGTGGATGTTGTCTATCTAGAATTTAGTAGTCTTTGACACTGTCTCCCACATCATTCTCAAGCAGAAATTAGCTGTTTATGACATGGATAGGTGTGGTCTTCCCTGGGTGAAAAACTGGCTGGATGTCTCAGCCCTGAGAGTAGCGGTAAATCGAGTTAAATACAATTGACCGGTCACTAATGGTGCTCCCAAAGGCTCCCAAAGTATCAGGGCCAGTCCTGTATAATATCTTTTATTGATAATATGGATGTGGGGATCAAGGGCACCTTCAGTAAGTTTGCAGAAGACACCAAGTGGGCAGGATTGTTGGTCTCATGGAAGGCACCAAGGCTCTGCAGAGGGATTTGGACAGGCTGGATCAATGGGCCAAGGACAATTGTATGAGGTTCAAGAAAGCAAAGTGCCAGGTCCTTTCCTTGGGCCACAACAACCCCATGCAGCGCTACAGGCTAGGGGAAGAGTGGCTGGGAAGCTGTCCAGAGGAAAAAGAAGCTGGAGATGCTGGTTGACAGCCAGCTGAACGTGAGCCAGCAGTGTGCCCAGGTGGCCAAGAAGACCAAGGGCATCCTGGCATGTATGAAGAATAGTGTGGCCAGCAGGACCAAGGAACTGATTGTAACCCTGTACTTGACACAGGTGAGGCCACACCTTGAGTGCTGTGTCCAGTTCTGGGCAGGTGATACTGTGTATACAGTATGTGGACAGGCAATTACCATAGCAGTTTGTCCATCAGGCACACAAGGTGCAATTGCCCATATTAGTCCGTGACCAACAGTGTCCCCTGACCTGGGGTGGGCACAGTGAGATAGTCATTGTGAGGAAGTTGCAGGATCACCTGTTTTCTTTAAACATACAATGTTTAAAGAAAAACATTGAGGTGCTGAAATGTGTCCAAAGAAGGGCAACAGAAGTAGTGAAGGGTCTGGAACACCCTTCACTGATGTGGAGTGGCCAAGGGAGCTGGGGTTTAGCCTGGGGAAAAGGAGGCTCAGGGGAGACCTTACCACTCTCTGCAGTGACCTGACAGGAGGTTATAGACGGGTGGGGTTGGTCTCTTCTTCCAGATAACAAGTGACAAGATGAGAGGAAATGGCTTCAAGTTATGCAGGGGAAGTTTAGATTGGGTAGTAGGGAGAATTTCTTCACCAAAAGGATTGTCAAGCACTGGAAGAGGCTGTCCAGGGAAGTGGCTGAGTCACCATCCCTCGAGGCATTTGAAAGACATAGAGATGTGATGCTTAGTGTTAAGGTTTAGTGATGGACTTGGCAGCGCTTGGGTAATATTTAGACTTGGTGATCTTAGAGGTATTTTCCAGCCTAAATGATTCTATGATTGTCTATGCTATTCTCTCCTGGGAATGTTAGCTCTAATAAGTAGCATTTTAAATAATATCTTCCAGAGTCTGAGTGCCTTTAGTATTGGGATCATTACAGACCTGTACATTTTGTTGCAAACATTAGTAAGAAGAAGAATTGCTGTGAATGATGAATGTTTTCCATACATAGATCTCTCTATATATGCATCAAAATGACATTCAATAAAACTCTTTATTGATAGGACCAAAATACATCTCAAACCTTGCCGTGCTGAATCTAGAAACAACAAGTTTGGGAGAGTTAACTTCCTCAGGAAAACAGGAATGAATTTGTAAGTAATTTAACACATGATATTCAAAACCTGCAAAAGTCAGCCTAGGTAAGATTGCCTTTTACATATGTTTAAAAGGAGAAATAAATAGAAATGTGGTGTTCTTTCAAAATTATCAGGTATTACTGTTCAGTATATGTGACATAGAACGCACCAAGGAAGATTTATCAATGAAGTGACTGACAGCTTCATGCTACTATTGCACAGTTCATGATAAAACATGACAAAATGGTCCTTACAAACATCAGATCATGTGCAGACCCACTGGCAAGGAAATGAGAAGTTTCAGATGTGATGGACACACCTTTCACATCTATTGGAATGATATTAAGAGCTCCAGAGAGACCCCTCCTTAATATATGAAGACACCGAGGTCTAGAGAATCACAATGCAGTCCACTTCAGAACCTAGAATAAATTTAGTGTATAGCAAACAACAGTGCTGCAGGGCAAACAGTGCAAAAAATTAGTGGTCCCTCAATAATGTCCAATCACCATAAATCACATGGAAAATCTAACTTGCACTGAACTTTTGGTCTGCACACTAATTCTCTGGAGTGATTCAAAGGATGAATTCATCTGATCTGCTTGCAGTACTCTGAAAAGCCAAAGACGTTGATTGGGAAAGACCAAGGCTTTTGAAGATGATAAATTTGGATGAAACCAAGTATGTGATAAAAGAACTGGAGGCCTGGCTGCAGAGCCTCTTGCCTGTGTTTACATGCTATAAACAAATGTATATGTACACAATAGTGCCCTGCTATGCTCATTAGCTTGGAGCTACTCCTGTGGAATAAAACAATGGGCTTTCATTGCACGAAAAGCAAGGCATGTGTGTTAGATATGAGAAAATCAGCTGTGTTGTGTAGCTTGTCATAGCACCGGGAACAGGCACCACTACCAGTTATGAGAGTAGCTGTGCTAACAGAGATGTGACTCATACAATCAGTGCAGCTCAGGAATGACTATCAGTGACCTGAGTAACACTGGTTTTCAGAGAGAGTCAGAATTGTTTGCCATGAGCTTATGGGCAGCAGTAGTGGAGCATCTTTATTGTTACACCTCCTTGTGTTTCAAGGGAAATTTTCAGTTCAGCATGGCTGCAGGTGTGAAATATGGAATATCAATTTTTCCTTGTTTTACCTCTACAGAAGTGAAAATGTGACAAAGGAGAATGCAACCACATGAGGGAAAATGTCTGTGCCTCAGAGTTCACTGGGAATATCTTCAAAAGACTGCTCTCAGAAACACCAGCAGTGTTACGATCCGGTTTAAACCCAGAAAAGCAAAGAAAGCGAAGTCTCTGAGCATAAACTGGAAAGAATTAGAAGGTTCAAAATATTCCCAGGAACGAGATTAAAACCAAATGAGGTTAGACGACGATGCCAAAACATTGATGTATTTTATTTAATAGCAGAGAGGCAAAGAGAAGGGAAGAGAAATGAAAGAAAGAAATAGAGAAAGAAGTGTGCGTGGGGGGTTGGAGGGACAGGGAGAGGTGACAGGGGTTAGGTGGAAGCATATCACCCATCTGAGGGTCCCAACAACATCTCGTTGCTCCCCTCCATCTGGTCTTCTGGTGGTGAGGGTCCCCTGTCGCCGCTGTGGGCGTGCCACCAACACGCCACACATGCCACCACACCACACGCCACTGCACACCGCCACATGCCAAAGAGTACCGAATCCCATGGATTAATAAACGCTTTGGGCCAGGTGGGAATGCCCACGTGTCTCCCCTTGCAGGGGTTAGCTTGACACACTGTCCCTTGCAACACTGAGGGTCTGTTGCATCATCTCTGGTGCTCTGGTGCAGGGTCTGGGGACCCCTTTGAGGGGGGCCCCTTTGATGGGCCATGTCACCCCCTTCTGCTGTGGATAAGCTTTCCTGCCCCCGGGTGAGGGCCCCTCAGCTGGGCTTCTCTGCACAGTGGAGGATGGGCAGTCACTGCACCTCTGACCAGAGGCTTTTCCAAGATACCCAAAGCCTCTCTCCCCCCCACCCTTTGGTGCGAGAGTCTGTGGGAGCCTGGCAGCTGATAGCCCTGGGGCTGTGGTCTCCACCTTGGAGGTGTTAAGCTTGTGCTCTGTGAAATGTCCCCAGCCCTGAGCTGTTACTTTATCTTATCTTCATCATGGAATGGTGTAAGGCCTCAGTCAGGGCCCCATTCAGGGTGTGTCAGTCTTCTCTGCAGCTTTTGTAATACAGTTTTGAAAGTCCTTCAAGAAAATATTTAAGTCATAAATTATAATATTTCAGTCTCTGACAAACAGGAGACCAGCTGGTGCTGACTGCATGTGACAACCTCTCCAAGTTGAGATAGAGCAGTCACACAAGATCAAACTCCCTGACAGTTAAACATACATTACCTAGTCATTGTTGGCCTTCAGCCATGCTTCTTTTTTTCTTCATTGGGTTATTTTAGATCTACACCTATGTTTCCCTCTAATCAGATCTCTGTAGCCAGGTGCTCTGGAAGTCCTTGGACTTCAAAATCTGGAAGAGTGGAGGAAACACAGTCAGGGAACCTCTGACAGACAGACAATGTATTGGTGTTGAAAAGACAATAGTCACACGAACATCCAGGACACAGAACAGATGTGACTAAGCAGACAGAGAAAAGCAGAAGGAAAAAAATTCCTAGAATACTCCTTTTGTTATTCTTTTATATATCTAGAATAGTTGTTATGAATCCAAAGCTTAGATTCAGAAAAACAGAGCCTACTGTTTGCAGGATGTTGAGAACTAGCATGCAGATAAACTAGCAGTGAGAAAGGTCAGTAAAAAGAAAACTCAGTGGTTGGAGGGACATGAAAGAGATCCACAAATATTCAGGTAAGTTCTACCTGTCCTAGTAAGTTTTGTTGCATTGCTTGTAATGGAGCAATTTGCAGCAAAGAAGGAATAGCTGCTTTGCCACCAGACCCTCAACTTAGTGCAGTCTGTATCTGCCCAGTGGGTAGACGTGACTGGAAACAAGAGACCTGTGACCACTGACAACACAGATGTGCCTTTGAGCAGTGACTTTGAGGCTGAAGTTAAGACATGAACATGCACACTACTTAGAAACACCGCATAAACACATGAACACGTGGATTCCTAGGGGTTAAAGGAATGAAAAAGGCTTATTAAAGCTGTCTGGATTGGTAGGAGTTGTAATGTTCAATGCAGGCAGCATGAATAAATATTAATATTTTAATGTTCTGTGTGGTTTTGTGTTCACTTACTGTCATCTAAGTTAAACTCTGACTGAATGTTCTGGTGTTAGTACTTGTGTTGTCACTTTAAATCAAATTCTTCCTTCAAATTCAAAAGTTTATGAGACTTAAAGCATCCTTACTGGAGTTTGTCTTTCATTTACAATGTAGTGCCAATACAGTTCATGGGATTACAAGACTGGATCCAGTAATAGTGTATTTATGTAAGTGGTTATGCATTTCTTCACTTAAACTTACTTTGGTGACTGCATGATGCTTTTTTTGGAAAATAGAATAAGTGGTGTAGTGTATTCAAACATTGTCTCCTAATTTTCACATGAGAATTCAGCTTTTAGAACTCCTATCAGCATGTTTGATGTTAAGATAGACTTCACATTCTTTACAAACAAGTGCTCCATTGATTCAGATTAAATAGTGGTGAGTGGTGTGTCCTGCATCTCTTTGTGATCTTTGCAGAAATATGAATGAAATGGCATTTGAAAATTGTTGCAGAACCACAGCCATGCACTTTTGAATATTTCATTAATTAGTTGTGAATTAAAAAAAAAAATCTGTTGCTGTGTTTCTCAGAGTGGAATTGTGCCCCAAGACATCTCAGGAGAATCATCTCAGTGAGCAGTCTAAGCTCACAGAGTAAACAGAAGTTGTTCCTGTCTCCTAGGATTGTTTCTGCCCAAATTTTTTTCTAGGCAGAACACTGTTGCTTTTTATTCCTTCTGTTGAGACTTTCAATCATGTACAAGAGCAGTTTCTGGTAATCAGGAGGCTGCAGCTGGCTACAGCAGAGGCTTAAAAGTTGTCAAAAAATCAAAGCCCATTTTTATAAAAGTGACATTACCTATCAGACACAAACTCTGGGGAATCAGCAATGTTCCTGGAATTGTGGCACCTCGTACACAGAAACACAGAACCAGTCAAAGCTTTTCTGATGGCACCAGAGCCAGCGACAGCTTGCAGGTCTGTGGAACATGCTCTGGAGAAGGGATGCCAGCAACAACTAATTGCCTTCTGGAAATAAAGAGGACAGCAAAAGCAAAGAAGGAATTTAGAAAACCACTTCAAGTCTTAAAAAATATTGGCTTCAATTTGAGAATCTGACTAGTCTATTTCCTTGAATTATTTCTTCTGCTATCACTTTGAGAAATGCAAGGAGAATGACTCAATCCTCTAGCATCTTACATGCGTCTTAGTCATTGTCAATCACAAAAAAGTTACAGTCTGCTTCTCATGTTGAATTGAAACACTTCCTGAGAGAATAGGCATACTTGATGCAATGCTGAGTCACTCTCAGCTGCTCACCATTATTAGGTATTCAGCACTGCTAAATTGATACAATTAATTTTCCTGAAGTCCCATAAAAGTCTCTTTATCCTCCTGACATCCCAATTTTATTTCTATTCTTTTTTATTGTGGTAGTCAGTTTGCTGCTAAAACATTATTTCTTTTCTTTTTTGTTATGGTAGTCAGTTTGTTGCTAAAACAAAGAAAAACCAGCTTTTGCTCTTGCTTTTATATTTGAATCCCACAGAGCAATTACTTTATTCTCATTTTTTTCCACTTATGTGTGAATCACTGCATCTTTCAGAATATGAATCTGTAGAACCTGATGCTCTTAGGTATAAAGTGAAAGGATAAAACCTCTTAGCCATCTCCTGAAGTCATAGAAAAAGAATCACTGGAGAGGCTGACCTACATATGAGACAGTGTCCCTTAAACAAAAGTTTGGATATTTTCTGTGAATTATTGAGGCAGATATTACCATTAAAGATAGGACACACAGGTATAGACCAGAATGCTTTCCATTAAACATTTTATTCTTCAGTGCACTTGACCAACATGAAACACTCGAAGGTATTACACTTACTCCCCTGATTTACACCAAACTACTTTTTGTTTTCTTTTTTAATGCCTGTTTCATATGATTCTTGGGCATGGGTGATTTAAAGCTATAAAAGAACAGTTTGAAAAAAGCCATATTTAAAAATGGCTCCTAACCCATCCCTCTGGAGAAAAGCATGGTCATAGTAGGTGTTCTCTCCAGTGAGAAGAACTGGATGAGGCATGCACCTCGATCCTGGCGTCCAAGACACTGTGATTCTGCCTGGTAAAAGCAGGAAGCATGTTTCAGAAAGGAATACTTGTGACGACTTGTTGGATCTGTCTTAGCTTATCTCACCTGCCAGTCTGATGTACCAGGAGAGACTGATTTCTTGGAAAGCAGATTCCAAAAGGTGGCTGACCTAATTTTCTGAATCGGCAGGCAATGTGCTCCATATACATGCACAGTGTAAGGATCCCAGATGTTAAAGTCCACCAGAGAAGGTTTCTTGAGGGAGCAGGTTTTATGTTTTGCACTCCATGAACAAACTTTCCAGACCTCTCTCCTGTAAAGCACAGTACTGTATTTCAAGCTGAAGGCAAACAACTCCCCTTCGTCTCCCTCTGAAAAAACAATTCCTGTTAAACCATGGAAAACTATTGTTAAGTCCTTAACAAGGCAGACAATTTGCACTCTCTCCTACTGCATTTCACATGAATGAAACAGCATTCCTGCACTTTGTGAACTGCTAATGGCAAAAAAGAGGCTTTCCGGATTTTAAGCCCCCTAAGAGACAACAGCAATAAACTTTCCAAAAGAGAAAGGAACATTACCTCTGCTACTGCAAAATTATCTCTTCTCCTGAAATGTCACTTGCCTTTCCTCTCTCAGCCCATTCACTCTCCTCAGTATGCTTCCTTGACCCCCACTTCTGTGGCTTGAAACCTGCAAATTTCAAGGTCTAGGCTAAAATAGAGATGGACCTGTGACACCACAACTGATGAAACAGAAACCATATTTTTCTTACTGATGATGCAGAATTTGTTTTTAAGAGTCTTTCTCTGTGTAGAAGCTTGACTCAACACAGGCAGTAAGCGTCAGCGATTCCAAGAACAGGGGTAATGTGTATTGCAAAAAGGATCCCAGAAAGGACAGTGGTTTTATTCTATGTAGATTGTCAGGATCTTCCACACCACCAAAGAAGTAAATTGCATAACAGCACCAATCTTTTCAGTAAAGCTTTTCCTTAACGCCTTTTTTGTGGCTAATGCTGTGCCAAGAACACTTGTTTGTGTGGGACTTTCCCCATGCCATATCATAGACTGCAGGGCCTTGGATATTTTCCCTTAGTTCACACTGGAAGATAAACAGGACTGGATACCAATATAAGTAATCTGAATTGAAAAGAGCCTCAGCCTCATCACTTTCCCTAGTGTAAGTAGACAGTTATTGCTGTGATTTCCTGCTAATGAGGAAAAATACTAAAATGTTGGCAGTTTTGGAAGCTTTTTATAACTAGCTTTGGACAGCAGAGGCATTTAAATATTTTTAAGGAGAGTCCTGCCTTGAGCATATAAAATTAACTGAATTGCACTTAATTAGGTCATCAGAACTTTCTAATCTTTTTACACTTTAGAGACAGATTTGAAACTCAGTAAATGTGAGTCTGCAGTTCTTTTAGGAAAATTGTTAAGGTATGTAAACTTTTAGACATATCCATACTGCACAGAACTTGAACCTGATCTTGATCTCTTGATTTTCTTGCTCTCAACTGTCTGATTTTCCCACTAAGGAAGGCTGTTGCTTTTGTAGAAGACTAAACTGTTTGTGATATGGATGCGCACTCAGTAGTTACCAAAGGAAGAATGTCAGTAACTGTTTGTGGACTGTTTGCTTTAGGCAGGAGGATTTTTACAACTGAGACTCTCCTACAGCACTATGGTTTGTCTATATGAGGTAGTACATGTCCTCATAAAAATTATATAAGGCCCCCAAAAGTGCCCATTGTGATTCCAAGTTTCATGTAAATTGGATCTTCAGTTGATGCAAATGTGCACACTTTCATTCTATGGCAAAAGGCTGTTAATATGTGTTGAGCTTTAAAAAATTAATTAAAATAATTGAAATTCACACTTCTGATTTCTACAGCCTCATTTTATTATATTAAATAACATCTGGAAGTTCAATTATGCCAGTGTTGAATCCCAAACATCACTTTTGTGTCATTGTGTATAAGGCAAATTTCCCCATTTCCTTGCTGGAAATGTTCCATACATGAGGTATTAACTTGCATAATTAGAGACATCCCGAGAAAACCTCAATAAATTTTCCTACTTTTGGTAGTTATACATTGGGGAATGACACTGTTGGTGCTTTGCTGTCAAAACTTTACATTAAGAACAGAGAATAAAAATCAATTTCTACAACAAATTGATGGACTGCTGAAGGACTTTGTTCCATATCTGTGCTGACACCTTGAGGGTAACCAAAGCCATGTGCTCTATATTTGGAAACCTAGAGAACTAACTCATGTTCATGTTCTGTCCATTTATTGAAAAAAGAGAAACAAAATCATTGTCAGAAGCAGGAATAACTAGATGGAGGCTCAAATTGCCTTGTGTGCCCGGGTGCTGATTTTTAGCCATACAAGGACAGACTTGGAAAGCTAGTTGTGCTCTTCCAAAAACAGGCAATGGAGGGAGAAGGGCCACTGATTCTATTCCTCATCTGGTGCAGAAAATCTGGATTCAGTTTATTGTTCTGCCATGACCCCAAAAGCTTCAGTGATCCTAGAATGATTTTTTTTCTTGAAAATTAAGAGGCATCCAAATTATTTGCCTCTGCAAATGCAAATGTCTTCTCTTGATCTTTCTTGTTCTAACATAAATTCATTGTAAAACTATATTCTGATATGCGCTTTAGAAACTTTTTTTTAATGTAAGCACTGTAGATAGGCAAAATGAAATTGCTTTGTGAATTGAGCCTTTCTAATACCTAGACAAGAATATAGGGTCCTAAATGCCTTTATCATTTTGTGAAGTCTTGTGTGAAAGATGGGCGGAATTGCAGTCTCTCCACTTAATGTGGAACAAGAATTGTTCTCCACCTAACGCCTCAAAAGGGGCAGAGGAGAAATGACAGCACCAGGATGAGACCTCGGCACCAGACTTTCTTGGCTGCCTGCAGGAAGGGAAATGAGTTACAACAATTCTATATGGGGCTAGTGCTTCTCCTCTCCTAATTGAAAATTGCAGGTTCTCCTGGGCTGGTAAGGTGCCTGTTTCCTGCATTGAAGGTCCATGCAATTTAGATACAATTTGGTCCTCCAGTTTCCTTTGAAAAGGATACTCATATACAAATATCTAGATAGAAAGAGCTTTTTTTTGCATGTATATGAATTGCATTTATATGCAATGCATACTGCGTATACATACCGCTATGTATTTATACCTCTGTGGGTTGTAACTGCAAAAGATCGTGATTTTCTTTTTGCTATATCTGGACATGTTGATTTGCAATGAGCTGCATCTGAAATCTCATTCTGATCATCATTTACAGGTATCCACAGTTTGTCTTGCTTATGAGAGCAAATTTCATAGGCATTTTACCTCAGGAACCTGGAGGTGTCAAAGTCTCATTGACTCTGGAGCACTGCACAAACCAGGGCTAGCCAGTCCAGCTGGGGCATGCAAGGTGGTGTAGAAATTTTATTCATTGAAATTGTATTCAGTGATGATCATTTTAGCGAGCATGAAGATTGTCCTTTTCTTCTCCATGGTACCCTCAAGATAATGTTGCTGCTCTGAGCAGGGGTTGGACAAGCCTGTGTTGGAGTGAGCTGCTTAGAGACTGTAACAAGAGAAACGAGACTGAGGACCCATGCCACCCTCTCCATCTGTTTGAAAGTGTAACTATACTCCTGGTTTACAGTGCTGTTACAGCCCTGGTCTTTCTTCAGGTCATGCATCCACCAGCCCCGGACTGCAGAGCATTTTTTGGTTTTGTTTTTGCTAAAAAGAATATAATGGTCAGAATGAAAGCAATGCATCAAAACTCAGTGAAAATTAAATATTGTTCTCCCTTATCAGATTCAGAAATTTCAGCAAAACAAAGTCTTTACGACATTTTTGTATACCATCAGCTGGAGCCATCATGAGAACAACATGTCTTTTGCTGTTTTGTGAGACCTGCAAGCTGTTGCAGAAGTTATATTCATTTTTAGCCCTTAGGGAGCTTTAACATATCTGTTTTAGAGAAGAAGACGCTGTGACACAGTTTCAGTTTGTTTGCCCACCGACATGTTTTCAAGAACTAAACGAAAAGTAAAAAGACCATCTAGTGTTGGGGCTGTTTCTTCTGCTTTATATGTGTCATGAATTGTCTGCAGTGCCCTTGCAGACTCAATAGAACTGCATCTAGTGTACCATTCCTCAGAAATCAACATTCATTTCTAAAACATCTGCTTGGATTTGACTTGAATCCCTCTCTGCTGCATCTGTATTTATCAATATTTCAGAAATTTGTGTCACCTAGTCTCATAATCTAGCATGTCTGCACAATTGACGTGATAATCTGAAACTTTTAGGAAAAATCAGCAATGAAATAAAATATCATAGGTATATGGTATATTTAGACCTGACAAATACTCTGTGACTAATTGTGCCTGTTGGCATAGTCATGTCATTTTATACCCTAGATTTCCTAGTGCCCATTTAGAAGAAAACCTGCATTGTAATGAAAGAAACCTTCCTAGGAAGAATAGCCAAAAATATTAAATTGCAGCAGCATATATTTTTAAATCTATGTTTGCAACATTGCAGTAGAGATAGGTAGACTAAAGAAGAGCTGATGTAAGTCTGTGAACTTTTCCCTCTCTGGCACATGAAGATTTCTCCGTCCCCTCCTCTCACTAAATACTTTTTAAATTTTCCTGAAGTGCAGCTTGTATTTTATGTTAGGGCACGGTCATCCGTCCAAATTTTGTGCTGGCAAAGCAGATATGCTTTTGTCTCTAGAGCATATATCTGGTTATTCACTTTTCCCCTCTTCTCCTTTAATTTCATGCAAGGAAATTTCCTGGGGAATTTAAGAGTCATCTAATACCCCATTCACTCAACGTGAAATTATATCTATGAATATTTCTCCAGTGAAGGTCTAAAGTCATGAACTATTGTCCTCTTTTCTGCAGATGAACTTGAATGTCACAGAAAGAGCAACAGGCATTACCCCAAAATATGAACAGATTCTCTTAACCAGTTCTGTGGGATTCTTCTCCTTTTTATTTCTCATTCTCATCCAAAGATCAGATGAAGTTGTTATGATTAAAAGATTAATGTTTCAGATCTCTGCAAAATATGGAAGACTGAACATTAGGTAGTACAGTCCTTAAAAAAGATAAAGATATTTGTTACATAGGCTTTTAAAGCTAAAATAATTTTTCTATACACACAGCAATATTAAAATACCTTAATAAAATAAAGCATTTAGAGGATTTACACAAGTAAGAGATAATTGGGATGTGACATGTAGCTTCAAGATATCTCACTTTACATTATTTCAGCATTTGTGTTGATAGTCACCTGTTTGTGCTATCACAATAAACCTAACTTCTATGTTAGTTTGTGATAACAATAAGAACTGTGAATCAATAATAAGAAAAAATAATTAGAACTCTAAGCCCATCTATTTTTGCTTTTTGTTATTATCGGGTTTTATTTCTTTTCTATGAGGTTTACCTTAATGTTTTTGCTTTTCTGAAAGTTTCACCCACTACAAGTGTTGATTTTAAAAAGCCCCCCTTAAAAGTTTCTTAGGTTTCTCATTCACATGGAGAAGATCAGGATCAGATAGGGCAAACATCTCAGTGAAGCACAGTCCTCCCCTCCTGCAATGGCATCCTGATGTACTGCCCCAGCTTGGAAAATCTGCCCTCTGTGACTGATCCCTTCTTTTCCATGAATCAAATACATAGTCATCTGAAACCATGTTGGGTCATGCCTGGAGTTGTGGGAAAAATTAATTTCCAAGTAATTTTCTCTACTCCATCAACAATGCACTGTGACCTTTTATAAAAATGGGAAGTAATTAGGATTTCAAATTAATGAATTTCCTACCTCAAGGTGGACTTGTACTCCTAGCTTTTGATAGAACTGCTTTATTATGAAGCTTCTGACTGTTCAATACAGTTAGAATCTCAGATTGCATGCTGGCAGAGACTTATGAATTTTATTAACGATTGAATAACTAATAAGAAAATGCTGTAAAACTTGCAGATTTTTAAATAATTCACACTTACCTTAGAAGACTTCTGCCCTCTTTTTCTGATTGCAGACAGAGTATACTTCAGCTAAGACATTTTCCTACTGATTTGATTTCTACACAATATCTTTTTCTGCTGCTCTGGAAATCTATTACTTGAATAACACAATAGGCCTCCTTCAAACTGTGTGGAGCACAGCACAATCTCTTTCATTTCAAGCCAAGATGGCCCAATTGATGTAAATCATGGAGTCACTCAGCTTATTGCTATTTATAAAATTAGTCACCTGCAGCATCATCCTGGATGAAGTGGTTGAAACAATGTTGGAACTGTGCTAGGAGCACTTGAAATACAGAGAACATCTTGTCCCCCTTAGGCGCTTGGAAGTTGCACAATTCTTACCTTGAGTATGGGGAGTCCCTTTCCATTCATTCTGAACCAAATATGAAAAGTCAATAAAATACTTTTTAAAAAGTAGATTTTTTTTTCTAGCAAAATTTTATATCTTTCCATTCTTTTCAGATATTGAAAATGACAAAATTGCAGTTAGAAACTTGGAAGACAAATATCAAAATTTTGCAGACCCAAAGGACTTGACAAAAGGCAATTCTACTTTTTCTTTTGTGGCCCAAAATCTGTCTAGCATATCAGGCTATACAAACCTCAAAAAATAGATCCACGGAAAATGATGGGATCAATCTAGTATATGATTTCTGTTTACCCAGAGTAATCATGACTTATATTCCTATGTTGTTTTGCAAGCAAAAAGCATTATGACTTTCTCCTACCTAATTTTCTGTAGATAATATGAAAGAGAGAAAGATTTTGCAGTTTTCTATTACTCATGATGACAATTGCATTAACAGTTTTGTTTTTCTCCAGAGGCTACACACAGTGCTATCACGACATGATCTCCTGTAACATTAGAAGTAGCAACTCAATGTAAAGCTCAAATAATTCTTGCTCAGTGATGTAAAAATGACATTCACATCTGTGAAAACAGAATTTGTCCAATCTCACGTAGTACTGAAGTTCTTTTCTCTTAGTAGCTGTTTGACCTTATAAGGCAGAAGATGTTTGTGCCACTAACAGATGCCATTTTACTGGATATGAATCAGTTAAGCAGTGCCATGCTAAAGCTGCTAGCATTAAGAAGGCCTGTCTGCTGATTTAGTTCAAAGCAACGCAGCTTAAATGTCAAGTATTTATATACATATATTATATATATACATCTGCAATTTAGAAAGAGGATTGTTTAGAAACAGCTTCCTGTACCTTGCACGACACAGACCTGAAAAGTGAACTGATGATGCAGATGTCACCAAACTAGTTTCAATGGACTTATTTAATGTGTGGGTGACTCTCAGTGTCAGAACATAACAGTCTGGCAAAAAAAGCATTGATTCCTGGACAAAAAGCTTGATTTTCATTTTACTTAGTGTTGCAATTACCTGTGAACAGGCAATACTATCTGTCAAGAAAAAAAGGGGGTTCTGCTGAAGAAAGTTGTTTTATCATTAATTTTGGTTGATTGACTTATCTCCTGAAAAATCATGGATCCAATAATGGAATGAAAACGGTCAGTGAGTTTATGGAAGACTGAATTATCATGATGACTTGACATGATTTTGGTTGGGACCCTAATTTATACACATCTCATTGCTGATCTAGGCCAAGATCCTTTCTCTGACTGGCTCATGACACTAGTTGGAATCGACTAATCAATGTAGTTTTGGTGCATGCTTGAGCCACAAAAGATAAAGGGATTAAAAATTCAGGCCAGAACAAGGCAAAGCAATATTATCAGTGGAAAAAAAAAAAACAAACCCAAAAAACAAAACAGCAACAAAGATCAAACAAGTATAATTAATTTTTATTTTCCATTTGCCTGAAGTATTTCAGGGAACCCCAAATTGAATGTTGTGCATTGTTTTCAGGTTATTTATACCTGAAGTAAAGGAAATTCTGAAACAATTAGTTGCATTAAAAGTCAGACCAATTAAACAAAGTTGTTTTTGAATAAGCATACATTCAATTGTGTATCAAATCTGAAAATAATTCCAAAGTATTTTTCTGTATGCATATTATGTGGATTTTTAATTTGTTTTCACTCATCTGTATGAATATTCCTAAAAGAACAGGTACAGAACTATCTGACCAGACTGAAAGCTTTTTTTTAGCTCCCATTTTCTAAATATTGATTTATCTCCAGAAATATTAAAAATTTGTCCCTTTGCTTTGTGTCTTTCTCTTTTAAACCTTAGGGGTTTCAGTTAATTGTAGACCCCACCTGCTTTGATCATGAGATTGGCCTAAAGGCATATTGAGGTCCCTTCTTCTCTGAACAAATTCTGTCTGTATGATCAATGTCTGTAAACACTTTTTTAAAAAGTTCTTTTTCTGTGGTGTATACCATTTTCTTAGCTACTGAAGGAATAAGACCGAAATATTTCACCCATCCCAATAAAAAGTCTTCACAATGCAAATTCTTCACTTACATACAGAACTAATATATAGCAACAGAGATTCACTTATCAGTGTGCCTGAACTCTGACATGTCAGGCTACCATAATGAGCAAGAAAATTGCTTATTTTGCTGGTCTGTTTACTCAATCCTAAGTTGATCCAGCATGGACGCCAGTGTAACTTGAAGATTCACACACTTGAGATAGCAGCAATTCCACTAAGAACCACCAATTTTCACAATGGGACCCATCACCTGCTTTCCTCAACATCTCCCTAAAGCAGCTGGCAAAATCTGTCTGCACTATGCACGTTAGTGCCAATGAGAGAAAAAGGAAGAGATATCTCATCTGCTTTAAACCACTTTTAGGAAGGAGGTGTCAGCTTGTTTCCATTGCCCAGGAGAGCCTGCATAGTAACTGTAGCCGAGGCAACTAACTCTTCTGTTGCCAAACTTAGACTGCGCAGATCTCATCTTCTGTTACTATTGTGAAGATAAAGCTGAAAATCTGCAGTTCAAAGTTTTCATTGTGCATCCCCAAAATCTTGGACTCTTTACACCCATTTCTGTACAATATCCCTGACTAAGACATTGAGACACATTGAGACACTTATCCTAATCCAAGATCAGAATAAAAATTTCTACTCTAGAATGGCCATAAATGAATGATCTCCAAAGCTTTCAAAATATCTTTAAAAATTTTATTGCTATTAGCATTTTCAAGGTGTAACTGAGATGAAATAATTATATTGTAAATACTCCTCAATGAAAGGAAATCAAATGCTTTTACATTACCACAATTTAAATACCAGTGTGATAGTTACCTAGTTTTAACGCTAAGTGCATATTTCTTTTCCTGTGAAGACATTAAAGTGCATCTATTGTGACTTTTACTAAGTAGAAGATTAGTACCTATTCACCTGAAGAGTACCAAAAAAAAAAGGAAAAGATGACAGATGACAGTTTAACTTTGATTCACAGAATAAATCTGGAACAGTCTTCAGAACCTAGAAAACAACAGGGAGAGAACCCAAAGCCAACGCAGATTTACCAAGAACAAATCAGAGCAAAATAAATTCACTCTTTCAATGACCAGGTAATAGGTCCCATGGACAGATGAGGAGCAGAAGAACACATGCACCTTTACTTGAGCAAAGTTTTTGACAGTCTCTGTTGATATTCTCATGTCCAAAGTAAGAAAAACACAGGCTTTATTCTGTGGGCACAAGGCTGGTTAGATAACCACACCATAAAGAAGTTAATAAAAATCTAATTATGCTCAGGGTTCTGTGGGGGGTCTGCCTTAGATCTGCTCCTGTTCAAGGTTTTCATTAGCTAAACAGATGGTGGAATAGTCAAAATGCTCATTAGTTTTGTATCTGACAGAGTGCTAGGAAGGACCCCAAATGTGTTGGAGGATAACAGTGAAAATAAAAGTCTGGAGACATGGACTGGAAGCATAGGATGTAGCTCAAGATAGAAAAGGAATGAGGGCAAGGTTAAGAGAAAGGGCAAGATAGTATAGAAAATATCAGTTATATAAATTCAGGATGATGGTAAATATCAGAAAGCAAGTTCTTCATAAAGATTTTAAGATTATAGTGGATCACATACTGTGTCTGAATCAACAATGTCAGGTTCTTTTGGAAAGATGACTGTCCTGCTCATGGTGTAAAAAACCAGAAATATGTCCCACAAGATGCATGCTATGATCAGAAGTTGTAGAAGCCATGAGGAAGTGAGATTGGAAGAATGGATACAATCAGGCCTAAGAAAGACAGAGAAGGACGTTTAGGAAAGAAATTTTAAGAATATTAAGCCATTCCTGTTGGTACAAAAGGAAACAACACTTTTTTCTGTACCCAGAAAGAATGGGAAAAGAAGATAGGCAGTTAAATTGACACGCAAAAGATTAAAGTTACTAGAAATGTTTTCTAATTATAAAGTTAACTGAGCATGGGAACACTTGCTAGATTGGGAAGACTGGATCCTCTGTCACTGGAAGTCTTTAATGAAAAGTTATACATTTTTCAGAAATAACATCGATATTGTGAATCTCTAGAGCATTTTGATGAATCAAATTGGTTTGTGTTTTTGAGTCTGCTTGAAGGACACAGCATAGTAGGTAAAACAAGAACTATCTTGTTCTCTTGTACATTACTCTAAATCTCAATTTTACTTATCTAATGAGTCAGTATTGGATATTAGCACATCATTTCAGTAAGACTGGACACTTACATTTTATTGCATTTGCTTTCAGAAATTCTCCTTTTGTTTAAATGAGATAGATCTGGTAGCAGCCACTGCTCATCACTGCTAGTTCTTGATTCTTCTAAGTGTTTTTCCATAAGCACAGCCATTAGGACTAGCACATATTGCTGCATAGTGTGGAATATCAGTTTTTACATTTATTCTAGTTATTTGTGTAGCATCCAAATGTGGTGGCCAAAGAACAGGAGTAAACCTGGAGTAAAACAGGAGTAAAAAATGTAGCTGTATGAAGGCTGGTGTTTATAGCCATATGTGACTGTAAAGCTGTTGGCTAAGAATTGGCAGGGGTTTTACATTCCATTAGACTGGAAGGTGCATAAGTGACTCTCATGGCTTTGGAAACATTTAGAGGCATTATAATCCCACTCTGTCCTGTGTCTGCAGTGTAGCTCTCCCTAAACAACCTCGTTCCATGGGGTCAAGGACTAATCAAATTGTGAGCTTCTGTCTTGTACTTGGGCACCTTTCGAACCAAATTTATACTAAGGTTGCAGTGGAAACTTTTTCCACATCTTTCACTTGGGTGAGGATCCTGACCAAAGGAGCAGGTTCTCAAGAGTCCCACAGGACATGCTACCTGACTGAATCTTTCCCAAAACTGAGATGTCCAGAAAGTTTTCCTCATTTCGGTCCCTTGTGTCTAGCACAGGGCAAACTCATGCTGCAGCTTTTCCCTCAGCAGGTCCTTATCTAAACTCTTCCTCAGTCAGGCCTTTTGAGTTTTTACTGTCTTGAAACTCACAGGAGAAGGTATGCAAGTCAAGTATATGTGAGACTGCATGAAGGACTTCCCAGGATTAATATCAGACTGCAAACTTGCCAGCACTACAATAAACTTAATTTCCCTCAAACTGTCTATACCACCTTGTCAAAATACACTCAACACCTCACTTCTGTTCCTAAATGAATTAACCTCAATTGTCTCTTTTTTCCTCTATTTGCCATCATAACACTCTTTGTTTCTTCCTGTATTTCCTACCTGGCATTGGTTTAGCCAGGAGGCTCTCCAGGAGATGAGCTCTGCTCTGGCTAGCCCAGATCCATGTGCTTATGGAATGGTCTGGCAGGTGCTTACCCTGCCTGGGTAAATACCTGGTACTTTTTCATTATGGGTCTGGACACAGATTTAGCCCTGGGAGCCGGCCCAGGAGCTGTGTGCAGTGGCTGATCAAAGTCATGTTTGTGGTTAAACCTTCCTTTCCCGAGTAAGAGCTTGAGAAGCTTTTGGGTAAGACTGACAGATAAGCATCCTACTCCTTTGGATTAATTACAAAAGAAATCTTTTGTTGAGGAAAACAGGCCAAGTTTTTCCTCCACCACCTCCCCACCTCCTTACATAAAACTATTTAATCTGCTAGCTGTAGCACACACAAAGGACCGAGTAGCAGCCCTTCCTATTTCCCACACATATCTGTATTTTCCATGACTGTACTGCTGTACATTTTAATAAATAGGCAGCATGTCTGCTGGGTAGGACAAAGATAAGTCTCCTTCCACCTACCACAATCAGTGGAAAAGGAAACATAGAAACAAAATGTATGATTAAAGGAGACAACAAAAATCACCTTCAAAATTTGATTAAATGGAAGCATCTGAAAACTCATTAGCAGTTTTACTGAATTTAAGATGGGTAGTTTTCTACCAATGAGCATAAATTGGAGATCAAATTACTCTGCTTGAGTTTCAATTAAAAAAAAAAGAAAATAAACCAAAAAAAGTGTTTTATTCATTGTTCCCCTGATGCCCTGGTATAGACTATTTAGTGAGTCATAAACATTTCAAATATAAACAGAAAAGTTCTTAGAATTTGAGAGGCGGAAAAATATTTTGTGCACAACTACTCTTGGATGGAAAGCACTCTTGAATAAAAATATATCCCAAGCATTGCCAGAAAAAAATTACCTAACCCAAGGTATTATAACTTCCTTTAGCATTAGCTACAGAATTTAATTTCAATTAAATTCTTTCAATTTACCTCTCCTGGCACGTATACCAGGGCATTGTGCTGCAGAATAGGGAGGGGGTTAGAGTGCCTCTTTTATCTGCAGATTTCAGCCATTCTATTTGTAAATGTTCCCTGGTCCTTTACCCCACCTGGATCCCATGAACTTTTAATCAATGGATGTGCAAGAGGTTGTGGTGTATGTGTGTGTTTTATTTGGTTCTTGAAAGGGGTTAGTCAGGTGTGGGGAGCTCAGTCACAGCACTCTAGCTCAGCATAAAATTTTCTGATGGACTTAGGTGTAATCTGAAGTAAAAAAAATTATTGCAAATCACTTAATCCCCAAACCACAAATTGTCTTAAAATAATACTCAGTCTTCACCTAAGAAGAGGAAAACAAATTCCCATGACATGTCATTTGTACATACAGAAAGCAACAAGCTCAGTCCCAGCTTTGAAACAAAGTGGTTCCAATGAAAGGTAGATTGAGTCAATCACTTTGCAGTATGCATGTCAGGTCCAAGAAAGGATCTTTGCCCAGATAATATTACGCACAAATAAAAAGCTGCCTGGTTTTAACTATTTTTTCTCCCCAGAAATTTATTGGTGGAAAGTCTTCTAGATATCACTAACATTAATGATATATAATTAATAATTTAATACTTGGGCCTGAGATATTTGCATCTGTTGCCCCCATGAGAAGAAGGATTTTTTTTATTTCCTGCCAGGAACTCTGTATGTGAATTCAGGAATAAGCAGTTCATCCCATGACATTTCCTTATGCTCAAACAGAGAAGGTGACACATAAAGCCCAGGGGCAAAGGGAAACCTGATAGCTAAATAGCTGAGCTGCGGTCGGAAGTGGTGAATTCCCTCGACCACAGGGAAAGCTTCCTGTTCTTTGTAGATGAGCCTATTATTGGAATACACTTGCCTGCAGTTAATCTTCAAAGTAATTAAATGGAAAGGAAGCAATTAAATCACTGAAAAGGAATTGCATCTGGTTCAGAGGGGAAAATCCAGGCCTAGGAAGTATTTTAGTGATAGCTTTACGTACTCAGTGTAAACAGGTATCTTCCTGTTTGCATAGATGATTAACATTTATCTGCTAAGAATATCTTGTGGAAATCAAATGAGGTTGGAAATCAGAAGTTATCATTATTGTGGCCTAGGAGTACCAGGGAGAGAAACGCTGATATATGTTTTTCCTATGATGGGATAAAATTGAAACCTGGGCCCCATATACTCATCTTGCGTAAATTAGCCTGGCACCTTGAAAACAAGTAAAGCAATGTACGTTTACTGCTGTTGAGAATCTAACTCAGCATTTCAGTAAGCACCTCCCAGAGAAGGAAGACCATAACAATGAAAATGAGAGGCATGATTCATACCTGTCTCCAAAGAGAAAGATAGTCAAGTTTAGAAAGAGCTTGGAATGATTCCCTAAAATCAGGTGTCGGGGCTATGCAAAACAAGTGCATTTTAAAGATTGATGGGAGTCTTTAACTAAATTCCATTTTAAATGTGTTGAAAGAAACATTTGTTTTATAATTCTCTTAAATGCTTGTTCATTTACTTTATTAATTACTGCAAGACAGCAAATATCATTGCATATTTAAAGTGTATGTTTTGCTCAGACTGGAGCAAGGGATCCCATATATTGCTCCAGTCCATAGTATAATTGCTGGAAAGCCTTCCAGAGGATCTTGCAGTGATGTGCTTATCAAAGCTCTTACTGACGCTGGAAAGTACAGGTGGTTAAACAGGCTGTTACACAATTAAGAGATAGTTAAAGAGCAACTACAATAATTAAAAATCTATAGTTGAGAATAGAGATTCTCTTGCAGGAGCATAAGAGGCCAAAGGAACCATAAGAGCTTATCTTCTACTTTTCTTTGTCTTTCTTATCTCTTTTATTTTTCCTTTTGAAAAATTTTTCCCTGGAGTTATATGGGATCTAAGTATTTGCACTGTTGCTGTCATCTAAGAAGCTGGAAGTTGGGCCAGCTGAAGATAAAAGTTGATGTCCTGATAATGAGTGGACAGCTGTAGGTAAGGCAGTATAAGCTGCCTGCGACATTAGCAGGGAATACTGGTAAGTGATGGTTGCTGTGACTGAGCAAAAGGAGGTGATGCAGAAAAGAGAGCTGACATGTTTAAAACAGTAGACTCAAACTATACTTGTGGGAAAAGAGTAGCAGGAAAGAAGTCGGTAGCAGGAACTAAAACCCAAGAGGATGCATGTATGGATGGGACATGTAGGTGTTTAATTGGACAAATAGGCCATACGTGACGGGTGATCCAGTGGCAAAGGTGCAACCTTTTTCTCAGATAAAGATAAATATTAGCAGAAAAATATGCCTGGATTGTTCACCTGAGACACAAGCATTTGCTCCTGGGGCAGGGAGATGGGAGTGAGGGTTTGGGGAGAGAACAAAAATACTGACTCTTTCTCAGCAAATGTTACATAAAACACTCTTCATTACTTAAAGTAGTTCAGTACCTGGCAAGAAAAATATATCATTCATGCTACATACGAAGGACCAAACTTTACTTTTGAGAACACATAGGTGTGGTCCTACTGTGTTAGCCCAGTTCCAAAACAGGTCCTTGATGTATATAGATCTAGAACCTTTATTTTCATCTTGTATCAATTTTTATGTTACTGTAGTGTCTCTCCCATTCTCAGAGAATTGAATGCAAGATGTCAGTCAGCTAGATCATCATTTTCTTTATGATCAGCCCTTCTAGCTACATATGCATTGCTATAATGCAGATAATTCTGTACTTGGATGCTTAGTTCCCCATACACTACTGTCTACCGTTTCAGACCTTAACAAAAAAGAATTTTAATATTCAGATTACATAATATGGAATTTATTCAAATTGGACAAATTAGTATATTAGCCAATTTATTTTACTCAATGTAAAATATTAACTTGCATTCTCAGAGACTGGTCTGCTAGCACAATTACAATTGAATTTTGTGTGATACTTCTAGAAAGGTCCAATTTTTGGTACTCAAGAATAGTCATGGCTTGACATATTTATGCTCAAAAGTGCTTTGGGCTGTTTTACTTTTATTTCTATTCAGATGTTTCCTAAAAGGGGTATGACTGTGGGAAATCAGATTCTTCAGCCCATGCCAGAAAGATTCTCAGCAACATTAGGCTTCCTGTATGTGAGGCAAGGACTAGCTAAGGGGTAGCAGGGAACCTTTGTATCAAGAATCTACTTTCAGCTATCTTGCCAAGCTGGAAGGTTTCAGAAAAAAAATTTGTCTGCTCAGTAGAGACTACTGAGACTTTAATGAACAAGCCCCTATTCCTCCCCCACGCCATCTGCAGCAACAAGCTAGAAATCTACTAAACAGCCAGAAATTTTCCTCCCTGTGTAAATGCAGGTACTGCAGATGCCTACCATGGCTGGGTGAGATGCTGGGCATAAGGAAGAAGGAAGAGAGTGGGGAGAGAGGAAACAGCAGGACTCAGCAGTTAGAAATGAATTGGGAGCGTGGAGGAGGAATAGGACTAGAAAAAAGGAACATAATTTAAGACTGCATCTCCATATACATATGGATATACATATATGAAAAACTGAATTAAAGTTGATCAGGCAGCCTTAATAGTGTAATGTCTCAATTTGGCGTCTCTGTCAAATGGACCCCCTGGTGTCCCATAGAAACTTGATGATCTTATAGGCTTAGTTCTGCTGCCCACCCTTCATCACTTGCTACTATTTGCAATGTCCTGGACTGTGTACAGTAAGCTGACAGGTACAATACAGGGCCAGCAGAGTTGTGCATTTTTAGAGCCAGGCAGGATAGCCTGATGTATTACTCATGGTACTGCTGGAAATGATACCACTTTTAAAATTTTCTTCCTAACTTTACTCAGGGGTTTGTTCGACTTCACCCAGGGGGAAGGGAATTGAAGTTCGTCTTCCTAAGACTCTGTTCACCGGGAGAGGCCGCCTGATGAGTTTAACATCTATACAGACTGGGAGTAGCCAGGAGATACACAGGAGATAACGACCATTAACGAACATTACCCCTCCGAACACCGCCCCCTGGAGCGGTTGGAGACACCTGGTCCGGCAAAAGACTGATAAGAGAACAAAAGAATGAGGACCAAATTAGTGATGAAGGCGAAGGGAACAATAACCAATAGGAGATTAAATACTAAGAATTGTGTAATTTAAAATCAATCAACAGGAATTTCTTTGGGTTTTGTCTATACAAACATGTGAAAATCTGGTAAAGAACTATGTGTGATTTTCATTGCACAACGCTAGCATGTATGGATGAAAGGATTTCTATTGCACATCCTGGCCAGAATAACATCCTGGCCAAAATAAAGCAATGCCTTGATTCTCTAACACTAAAAGATTCTTGTTGGAGAGTTTCTGCTTTTCCCGAAGTTCTGGTGACAGTACTAGACACCTTCGTAAGGGTGCATGAGTTGACGTCACTGAAATTTTTTGTGGGAGTAACTATTCACAGGGTGCTAAGTGCCATTTGGGTTACTCGGGATCAACTCCATGTCTGGCTCTGCTGTTCAGCTCAGCCTTTTTCAGCCACTCTGGCATGGCAAGCACCCATTATGGTTAATTCTTGCTGCTGCAGTGGATTCAAGGGAACTGCTGCCAAGTAGACACAGCTGAATGTTACCTTAAGACTGTTCGAATCCATGGTGGAATTATTGGCTTGGACCCTGGCTACTTAAGTTCCTGGCTACTTTCCTGTCTCGTTCACAAATAAGCCTGTAATATCTCACTGAGAAGCTAAACAGACCAAAATTGTACCACAGTGTGACTCAACTGATGAATTTTTATGAAGAGCAAATTTAGCAATTAAAAATTTTTATGTATATTCTTGCAGGTAGAACCCCTACAAATACCATCTGAATTAGCAATCCCTACGTTGTGTCAAACTTAGATGTTGATCATATTCTACTTGCTTATTCATGCACTATGTTTCTGCCTTTTCAGCTCTTTTGGACTCCTGCATCACCTCGAGTATGTTCACTCCTACTGCAGCTCGACTGTTACAAACACACGTCACCAAAACATTTTGAAGGAAGTATGCAGCTCTTTTGCAAGGAGCCTGATACACTGTCCACGGGGAAAGCAACCACAAGGTTTTATCTCGAACCCTAACGGGTTAGCTAAAACGCTTCTTCTGGGGGAGAACACAGGACTCATGGACGATTTAGGTCAATTATTTCTCTGTTCCATAACTGCTACTCTTACGGCTGAAATTGCAGATAACCGCGGGTATGTCTCAGTGCTGTTAAACTTCACTTAGTTTGGAATGCTGGCAATAAAAGGCCAATTTAATTTACATTTTTGGCCTTTTCTAACTTACTATAACTGAAGAATGACTTCCCAAAGGCGTGTAGAGAGCAGTTATCTCTGCAGGATGCTATTCTGGCTGTGAAGAGGGAACAGGAACACATAAACAGCCAATTGATTTGCTGTGGTTTTGATAACTGCAGCATTTGTCTTACTTTATGTCAGGAGACACAGTGGCCATCCTGCCACTGTGCTGTGTGGGGATTGTAGGACTTTGGAAATGTTAAAGTTTGGTTGTTAATCTCTTTAAAAGCAAATTAAAAAAACCCAAAATGTGTTAAAAACTGTCTCAAAATTGTAGCAACAACTAAGTAATAGGTGAATCAAAAAATATATCAGTGGCACTGTAGAATCCTCACCTCTTGTCTGCATCCTGTAATGAATGAAATCCTTGAAGCCTGAAAGGATGGAGAACTCATTATTCTAACTTTCTTTTTTTTTTTTTAACCCCCACAAGTGTCATGTAACACTTTGAAGAACATGGTGCAGCTGCCAGGCAAGTAGGCTAAAACTACAGGACTAGTGAGTACAAGAGCGAATGCATAAAGCAAGTAAAACTGGGCAAGTATTTCATGCCCTTATAAATCAGAATGCTGGCTCAGCCCTTGCTTTGTGCTATAGGGTTAGGATGCATTGCAACAAACAGATTACCTAAGGAAGCTAAAATATTTTTAATTAAGGTTTTCCCCTATCCATCTATCAGTCATATTTCATCTCCATTTACAAGAATTTAAAATCAACAAAAATGAGCTCTTCAACGATGTAATTTGTATAAAAATTCAGCAGTTCTGATGCAGATAAATCTAGGGAAGAACAAAGAGAGTTGCTGGTAGTTAGATATATGGTAACCCCACATGGAAAGAATAGCAAGGCACAGCAGGGATACTTTCTGCTTGTTAGAGAAAAATCCCAGGGAAAGATATAACTGGAAAAAAAAAAAATCATTCCTACACATTTGTAGATTGACAAGAGAGCTGACCAAACATAGGGAGGATTATCCTCCTTTCCCAGACTGCCTGGTAAAACGAGTCGCCCCCTGCAGGGGTCCTTTAAGTCCAGGGCTGGTGTGATTGTTGCAGTGACACCGCACGCAGGCATGCCTGGTGGTGACATAACCTGCCAGCTGGAGGGGACTCCCCCAAAGGAGCCCATGTCATCGTTTGCTTCTCAAAACACTCCAGAGGCTTTCAAGGACTTCTGGAAACTGGATATAGCCAAGAGCAGCTGTTGTAACAGGTGTGCTGATCAGTGATCCCTCAGGGTTAGATCCACAAGGGAGTAAAACCACCACTATCTCCGATTTTTAGGTGCCTGCTTGTGGATCCATGATCCTCACATCCTTTTTTTTTCTTTTTTTCCAGCTGTCACCTGCCTTTGGATGCGTGTAAAGCGCATCAGAGTTAGGTAGGCACAGGAAGCTGCCAACACAAGGCCTGATCTAGGATTTCCCTCTCCCTGCTGAAGGCTGCCAGCAGGCAGGGGTGGCTCCTGCCCGTCCTTGCCCGTGCAGACATTTCACCTCATTACACAGATGGAAACACCCTCAAGGTGGCAGATGACCAGGGTATCGTCTCCTTTTGAGCGGCCTGGAGCAAGTTTGACAGCCTCTTCCACCCTGTGGCAGGGCTTGGCGGCTCTCAGATAAGAGGAGTGGGTCAATCCCAGTGCAAGCACAGCAATCACGGTGTGCCATCATAGATAATGGAGCTACTGACAGAGGCAGGCACAAGGTACACCTCCCATCCAGGGGATCACTCAGTGGAACTGCGATGCACTAGCTGTGAAATATGCCTTTTGGTGATTCATGCTATAAATTAAAGGTTATCCTAATTATTTTCAGTACAAAATGTACTGTAAAGAGTTATTCTCCTGGCATGAATCACCAAACCAGTCCTCCCTCTAGGTTAGCGGCAGAGACCAAACTGCAACCGGTCAGAAAAAAAGAATATAATTTAACTTCTCCACTCATTTTGAATCAGGAAATATATTCTGTTTATATTTTCAAGGGAACTAAGCCCCCAGTAATTGAATTCAGGCACTCTTAAATGCAGACTTTTAGTCTATCCAGCACGGATAGCTCATTTGTCAGCTCTGGGTGTTTCTTCAGCCTGTACCGGGGTGGAGTACCGGCACGGCTGGCTGAGAAAGGAGCAGCTAACTAGAGGAACTGTGGGCTTAGCCAACTCTGAGAGACATTTTTGAGGGGGAGTGAGGAGCAGGAAACTTTGTAAGTCTCACTCTTGCAGGAAGATATCAAATGGGCAATTTGGGGAAAATCTGCCGGAGCATCCATGGAGATCTGTGGCACACAGCTGAGACACTTGGTGAAGCAGGCAGGGAGGGGTGGAGAGGTGGATGAACGGGTCAGATCTTCTCCTAGGTTGCCTTATTTTGGTCAAAATTTTGACGGAACCACATATTCCTGCAGAAAACGAAATATGCAGCTTTTTTGCAAGGGAAATATTTCAACTAGTCTTCTTTAATTTTTTGATTTTTAGCTCCTAGAGTTTTGGACCCTTAGATACGATGGTAGTGAGGTTTGTTCAGAGGTATCTTCAGCCCATTCAAAGCTCTAGCAGTGTGCTGACTCTGAATGTTCAGATTAGGTTTGAGCTTTGGAGCATGGAGTCAGAGCAAGACCTCTTGATTTGAATTTGAAAGCAAAGGATGAAAGGAATAGTGAGTGCAAGAACCATCCCCACACCGAGTGTGAATGCTAAGGTTGCTGCGAACTGGAGCTGTTTTTAACAACAAGGTATTCTGAACTCCACCTAACTAGCTGCAGCCCATCCCTGCACAGTTTAACCCCTAAAGGAGGGGACTCTCACTGCTGCATTTTGTCACAGAACTACGTATATATCAGCTTTTCAAGCAGTGATGAGCCCTGGAGACATGTTCCTGGGTACAAGAAAGAGAATAATTAACAAAGATGAGGGTATCTGTAATATTTTAGTCACCCCATAAGACACTGTAGGCAGTAGATTAGATTAGAAAGAGTTAAATGTGATCTGGAGATAGTTTGCATTAACAGAGAAGCCATGGACAAGACCTTGCTAAGTTAATTTAAAAAGTTCTGATTTTCCACAGCCTTTGTTTGTTATGGTTCATGAGTCCACTCAATGGAAAGCAAAATTAATTCTAACAGTTCTCAGGGGAAAGGAGAGGAACAGGCAAAAGTTTTGGCCTGAGAATTGTTTTCTAAAAATATATACTTGTCAAAATAAGCAAGTTCTACCAGAGTATGAGCCCAAGAGGAGGTACGGTGTGGTTTAAGAACATTAATCAGATACTTTTAACCTCTAGAACAGAAAACAAAAAGACACAATTTACTAAATATTTTCCAAAAGTGCCAAATTTCAAATATTTTTCTTTCTGCAATGTCCAAAACATTCGAGTTTTTACCATACCACCAGAATAATTTGAAAATGTTCAAGATTTATAAGCTGAGTTTTAGAATTTGCCATAGCAAGGTATTTAGTTGGGGAAGTTTAAAGAGCTGATGAAAACTAAATGAAAGCCACTCAACCATAATATAATGCAAGAGGAAAGGATCTAAACTATTAAATACACCAGAAATAAATGACCAGTTTTTTTCTTCAGTGAGTTTATTTTTCCTTGTACTTGGGCTACCACGTAAAAAATAACATTAAAACAAGGAGCTGCTATTTCTAACTGTCCTACTATTAGCATGTACTGCTGCCAAAAGTCTTAATTAATTTACATTTCTATCATAAAAGAGCACTGTATTTTTCTTTCTCGTCTACTCCACATTGTATTGGTCTTACTCTACAGCATTCTAATTTAAACCAATGTGTTATCTTTGTTGCTTTCTACTGAACTCCTTCTGCACACAGAAGTATTCTAAATAACTAAGAAATTTTTTGTTAAAAGAACAAAACAACACAAGTTGTTGTGCTCCATACATGTAAGATGAATATTCCTTTTATTATACTGTTGTTTTAGTGAGATTCAGTCAAAATTTATAGAGAGATAAGGATTGTTTTTCTCTGCTGTTTTATTTTCACAACCTGATCTGTCCTCCATGAATAGCATGAAAACTGTACTAGATCCAGCCAAGAATTTTCATACATATATTTAATGTAAAAGCATCATTTTCCTGCTGTAAGTGAACTTCAGATAAATAGATATTTTGGAACTGTGGAAAGATAGAAAAGGATTATTTTCTACCTTTTTTCTTTTCCCAGATATACTAAGTCCAAAGGATGATCTACATATCTTTATTTTGATGAGTGTTTTAGTATTTTAACTAGTGGAATAGAACTAGATAATTATTTTAGGAAAACTTTATATCGTTAATATTTCTTCTAGATGTCTCGAATGCAAAAGCATGGCCTCTGCATCTTCAGTTTTGTTGTGCTATGGATCTCCACACCTGCTGTGAAACATGAGCACATTTTCATGGTTTCAGAGAGGACTGGAAATTATATAGAACCATCTGACAACCTAGTTGTTCTCTTATAAATCATCAGGTTGGGCTTTGTTTTACATTTTTCATAAGTATCCCTTCAAAGAGCAGGATAGATTTCTTGGCAAGACTCTAGCAGCTTCTTCATTGGAGATCTCTTAGATCTTGCTAGACAAACATTTATTTCAAGCATCATAAAACAAATTAATCCTACTTTTGGACAGAGTGATGAATTAGATAGCCCCCAGCACCTCTCTCTGTACCATGATTAGATCATGTTTCCTGAAAAAGAGCATATAATACGATTTCTGGTTCTGAATCAGACTGTAGATTGACCCTGTTAACCAGACAGTCATTTCTCAGTAGAATTGCAGGGTGTGTGGAAAAAACAAGGCAAGGGAGGGATTTATAGGTGGATGTTGAATAAAACCTTGTGGAAAATATGATGGAGAGTGTAAAACATTCTATCATCTGAGATTCCAAGACTTAACTCTTTAGCCCAGCATGTAGCCTGAGATAGCCCACAGAGATTAAAAAATAGTGAAAGAACAAATTTTAGCTACTCTTTTAGGGTGGGATGAAAGAAATTTGAAGTGTGCAGAAACATAATTTTTGCCATTCTTGTCAGTAGTTTGAAGAACAAAAAAGACACATGGTATTTACCATAGTGCTAAGGTCTTAGAAATGAAAAATAACAATTATCAGAAAAGTTCTGGAGAATTTGTTAGAACATTTGTTTTTCACCCATTCCCTGTCAGTCTGTGAACACTGAGAATTCCGTAACAGTTTAGAAGTTCAAAATTTTTTATGTGCAGTAGAAATTACTGTCTGTGCTACAACAGCATCTGGACACTCCAAAAGGGTTTTAGCCTTTTGTGGGTAAATACACACCTGGAATGCTCAGAAGCTATGCATTTCCCTCAGAGTTCATATCCCTATCAGAAAAGACAGGAATGACATTCCTAGTTTGTATGGCGTGTAGGTTTTTTTTGCTTGGTTGGTTGGTTTTTTGTTTGTTTGTTTGTTTTGTTGTTTGTTTTGATTTTAAAATTGTGGAAAAAATGCAGAGCAAGAGTATATACACTGCTTGAAAATCACCCAGGAAACCTATGGTACATATCAGAACTGCCGAATGTCATTCTGTAAGCATATAATGATTTTAGTTTTAAGTGGACAGTAATTCTACAATCACGTCTAAAAGTTGCAAGAGATCACTTGAAGGGATCCAATGGCTGGCCCATGACCTCTGCTGATAAGCCATTTAGGAACCACAAGGAGAGGCTGTACACATATTTGTTTGCATGGCCTGTTGTATGCATCTGAAGCGGAGCTACTGCTTATGCGATGTGTGCCTTCTTAGTACATGTGTCAGAATAGTATCAGCAATGCAGTCTGGCAATGAGGAAAACCTGAGTAATTGAAGTGGAAGGCTACTAGAGAGAGAAAAACATTTCTCCTGATGCCTTAGTAGATATAGAGGGGAGATTTCTGCAACAGATGTCTTGAGTGAAATCTCTAGACACTTCAGAATATTGAAGGAACTGCATTCCCTGCTTGAGAGGTTTGTTGGATGAAAATGGAGATCTGCTGCTGCGTTTTAGAAGGTAATTATTGAAGTGAAAAACTTCATCAGATTAAATTGCAAGCACTTGGTCATCCCACGTGAATCCATAATTTGTTGTTCTGCAAGGTCATAGATCACCATGACATCAACAAGTCCCAGAAGACTTAGCTTGTTTGACAAAACTGGGAACAGTATTAAGTGACCAAAATAAAAGGAAGACCACATGGAGAACCGTGAAAAGAAGCAAAACCTAAGGTGTTTCCTGTAGTCACGCAATGTATAACAAATACTGCATGTAGTCAAATGAAAATAATCTGTTTGGTGAAGACAGGAAGAGAGCCATATGAAGCAGCTGGAATAGGAAAAAGATGGGTTTTAAGTTAAATAAATAGAAATTAAAGATTTTTCGCTTCCATTCAGTGTTAGAAATATCAAAACACAAAATCCCCAATATACGCTAAGTTTGTGGTTGAAAAAAAAGAAATTAAAAAAAAAATTCTTACATTTGGTGGAGCCTTCAGCTATGTTGAAGGCATATCTCCTTAAATTGTAATAGAAATGTTTTACTATCCACTGTCTAACTTGTAAAATATTTTATTTGCAAACAAATGAGATAAACTCCAAATAAGAAGGTTTCAGGATGGTTTCTTAAGAAATTTGGCTGATCATTACTTTATTATTATGAGACTGATTTATTAGAAATTGTCCTCAGTTCTCTAGCACTATTTATCTGAGGAAATTAACACAAAGAATATAATTTTTAGAAATCTTTACCTAAAGGAAAGAAGTTGCTGGAATTGATTAAAATTATAGTAGAGAGATTATTTGCTACAATACTTAGCAGTTTTTATTTATACTGATGCATTATAGCACTTCCATAGACAGGTTAGCTTCACCTCTGGCAAACTATATTTGAGTTTGTTCTACAGGCTGTGCTCCTGACAGCTGTCAGGCACAGATAGCTGTGGAAACCAAAGTTATGTATTTGTTCACTGTTCGAGGATAGGGTTCCTGAAGTAGATCTGACCTGGACCGAAGCATGGGTCTATTTATATCTTTATGCCTACTGGGTTCCCAGTTGAGCATTCCTGCCTTGCTGCCAATCCATGGGTTACATTTTCCAGCCAGTCTCTTCTGTGACTGAGACCTTCCCTACTGCCCTGTCAGTTTTCAGTTGTGGGAATCAAATTACGCAAACATGGCAGAAAGATGGAGTGCAGTAGAGAGGAAGGTGGAAACATTGCCTGTGGAAGGGACACCATCTGTCTGGCTGGAGGAACTCAGGTTTAGCTGGAGGTGCTCTGTTTTTTTTTTTTTTTTTTTTTTTTGGCTGATTGATGTGAAGGACAAGATTTGTGAAGAACAAAACTCAATTTTATGGTTAGAGCACAGTGCCTTCACTCTTCTTGGCCAGTGGAAAGACAATCCCTGGAATTGTCTTCAACTATTCACGCAGCTGAGGTATCCCCTATCCACTACTGCTTGCCACCATAGTCTTCTTTTGGACAAAGTCTACACTGGTGTTTAACCAAGGTAAACAGAAAGGAAACTCAGAAGTCCTACTCACTGTTGTATCTGAGCAGAAAACCTGAACCAACAGCCAAACATATAAAAGAAAAAAAAGGTAATATTATTGCACATTGGAATATTTTTCAACTACCGTTACCTATGCTGAAGGTTAAGGAGAGGGAATGTGGCAGAATAGAAGCAAAAAACCTGTAATTTAGTAATTAGAGTGCCTAGCCTGTAGGCACCTGTCTCCTGAAAGAAGATGGAAGCAGGGGGTTTGGTACCTCACCTTCATGTGCAGTGTGTGCAGGGGGTTGTAAGCCTTGGCATGAAAACTTTCAATGCATGTGAGGGACACCTCGGGCTACACAGCAGAGAAGCACCAAGCTGACAAATGGAGCTGAGAAGTCACTGGTTCCCACACAGGGCAGAGAAGCAAGGAGTGTTCTCTATCCTTGATGCTCAGGGCCTGTAACCTTCTCCGAGAGAAAGCTGAGAGCTGTCTTCCAGAGAAGGGAGTGCGGTCTGCTCTGAGCAGGGAAGCTGCTTTGCTGCGCAGTAACTGTGTGCAATTATGTAAGTAACAAATATCTGAGAGGGACAGAAAAATAAAAGGAAGAGAGAAAGTAGAGAAGTGAATAGGCTTGCCAGCTGAGCAGAGGGCATTGGCCATGCCAGCACATCCTCTCAGGGCAACTGGGACATCTGAGGAGGAGAAAGCATTTCTCTCTCCTGTTTTCATGTCCTAACTGAATTAAACAGTGGAGGGAGCATGAGATTGCATGCTTGGGTTTTCTGACTCTGTCCCAAGGGGCTAAAAGTTGGGTTCTCATCCTCATCCAAAGCCAAGAAGATTTCTTAAAATGAAACCTTCATTTAAAAGTTTGACTTTCAGGACAGTCTCTGAGGAATGAGAAATTTTTATTGCATCTTCTTTGATTCAAAATCGTATTTCCCCTCTCAAAGGTAAGTTTCCTGAACACTGAGGTGAGCATGGGAAGAGACATTTTTCACATCCTTAGCTGAAACATACAGGTGAGTGAAAATGAATCAAAGTTTACGGGGGGGGAGGAGACAAAGAGGGTCAGGTAGAGCATGATTTGATCATCGAGGTTCAAGGGTCCTTAGTTTACCAAGGAGATGTCCTGGGCTGCAGTATTCTGTGTCAAAGAACAATTTCTGTGTTTCACACTAAAGAAAAACTGTCCCAGCAACAGAGACACCAAAACTATAGTTTTTTTCATCCTAAGCTGCTGTCTTAACATCGGAGTAGAACATTTCTTTGTCCTATTTTCTTCTCTTCTTTTGACTCAGCAATCCCCTTTGTAGAGTGACACAGCTTGGATGGAAAGAAAGGGTAGAGAGAAGATGGAGAGAAGGGTCAGAGTCAAATAATCTTCCTTTGCACCAGACTGTGCTTCCACAGTTGAGACATTATTCTCAGATCCAGCTTGCTTGGATCTGAAGGCTGAATTGAACTACAGGTTGTTCTGCCTGGGTGAAAACCTCCTAGAGTTAGGCTATTAAAAAAAAAAGGGGACGTTTTTTCTCCTGCATCTTGTGCAAGAAGGAGTAGTTCCCACTATTTCTTGGAAGGAATTGTTTCCTCTTAGATTGTTTTCGGAACTCTCCAGCTGAGCCTCCCAGAGCAGATCTCACATTAAATAGTGTATATTGAGTGGAGGAAGAATGCTAAGTAAAGGAAGGCCCAGCTTCTAAATCTAAACAGGGCTTAGGCATGAGAGGCAGAGACCTGGCCTAAAGCCTGGTGGTGGTTTAGTCCCATACAAATTTTATTCTCTTCCCCCTTCACTTCTCAAAGTAGAGTATACCCAGTAACATATTTTAACTTAAACATTTCCAAATGCTGGGATTCTTTGCTCTGTTTTCATGTTTAGATACCTTCTATCGAACTTTTGGACTCAGTTCTGCCTCTAGTTTGTTCTTTATTATTTGTCCCTAGCATACAGCTGAGACTCAGTTTCCTGACTGCCTGCTCAGAAGGAAGGCGAGCCTTTGACTTTGGCTGCCCTTAACCTCACCCTGGCCTGATTTCTCCCAAAAAGCCGAGGGTTAGGCCATATGTAAGTAGGGATTGTTGGGATTGCAATTGTGGGTGCAAGTGCCTAAATCCTTCTTAAAACCCCTACTCAGGACAGTAAAGTTGGAATCAATAAACTCAAGCCAGGAGATTCTGAGGCAGATATGAAAATTTTGAGGTAAGGAGTTAAAATAAGTGCGTATTGGTGGTTCATTTTCATAATGGGATAGGAATTCATTCATGCTGGAAGCCTTTGTACGGGAATGTACAAAGTCTTTAATTAAAGTTGATTAAAATGGTAATTTTGAGCTCTGATAGTTTAGAATAACAATGTTTTCTGTCCTCACTCCATGTCTGAAAACCTTTAAACTACTTCAGTGAACTGCAACCTAAGTAATCCTGCTCCTATTTTTAGGGACATAAGCCCTGGCTTCAGCAGGGCCATGGCATTTAGAATAAGAAGATTTTCCAAGTGTGGAGGATTAGCCTTTGCAGCAGTTGTATGACAAAGCAATACAGTTGCCAGTGATAACAAGGAGGAGGAAATAATTTATCATTTATTACATATTCATGCTTGCCTTTTTTAAACACAGCAATCTGCAAAAATCCATCCAAAATGATCCATGTTTTTTGTTTGTTTTGTTTTTGTTAGTTTGTTTTTTAATTACTCAGAGCTTTCGGTTCCACAAATGTCTCACCTCACTGCAGAGCAGAATAGATGATGCTCTGTCTGGATGCCAGCTCTGTCCTGGAATTGAGAACACTAAGCATCACAGTTTGGGTCCTGTCTAATCCTCTGGTGTGGAGTTAACCTGCTGAGACCTAAAAGCTTGTCTCTTCCTGGTACTGATCTTTGTAATCATGAGGAAAGCAGCTAATTAAGTACACAGATGAAGGGACATTTTATTATTCAGCTCTTAATTATCTATACTAGCTTTATTCTTCCGGTAAAATCCATGTTCCATCTGAGCAAGTGAGCTAGTGCCCTTAAATTTTATGACATCAATCCTGCACTGGTGAACCTGCAAGATGACAAAGGAGAAAAATTACCGAAGCATCAAACCATCAGAGGATAGTGCAGAAGTCTAAGAGGTAAACTTGTCATTAAAGCAAAAAACCCCAATCTGCAACTTTCCTTACCCCCCTTAAAGCCCCGTCCAACAAAACACCCAAAATTCAAAGCTCTGTTATAGTCCAGATGGCGAAACACACAGGGTGTCGGAACTAGCATGGATAACACCAGGTCAGAAAAGTGCAGCTCTGTATTTTTACTGATTTGGGATAAATCTCCCCTTTCAGTTGCACAAATTTTCAATGTAAAAAGATGACATCTTAGTTTAAATGTTCATCTGGTCCTGCTTACATTGCCTTGAAGTTGAAGCTCTGTAGATTTTTCAGAGATCTCCTTCATTGACATAAACATTCACAAACAGATCACTTCAGACTCATGTATAAGTGTTTACAGCTCCAAGGAGATGCATCTCTCTTTATGCTACCTTATGGCATGAAGAAGCCATCAGTTCCTCAGAGAATACCCCATTGCCCGCATACTGCAAGCTGCTGGAATGATTTTGTGCCATTTGCCTTTCTTGTGGTGCCTTAGGTCTCCTCACAGGAAGCTGTTGAGCTCAGTGGGACAATAGGAGAGCCTTAAACCCCCGAAGACTTCTTTAAATTACTGTAATTGCTAGTGGGCAGGTGGAACAGCCAATCAGAAATTTCTGTAAAGGAAGTCCCAGGCATCCTTCCTTTTCAACACCGGTGCTCGCTGCAGGGTGCTATGAAAGCACAGCAGAAAGACAGTGTTCCAGATGCTATGTTTATTTCTACGGAGATTGTCATGCATTTTTCTGGACAAAAAGATACTTTGTGTTTTCAACCGAATAAAAACAGTAAACACGGGTGAATCTTTCTTAGTGAGTTTAACTGGGACTTAGTATGAGCAATTTTGATTTTTAATCTATTTCACTGGGTCTGGACATTAGCAAAGTTTTCATCCTCTGATACAGACGCATGGTCAAAGTTACAAAGGCATCTTTGGTGCTGATAGATGTACCTGCTGGGATTTGCAAAGCACCCAAATGTTGCAGACACCATATTTTAATTGCATTGGCAGAATCCTAAAAGAGACATATCCACTAGATGACAAAAATATCTAAAAAATCAGTTGTGGGAGCTCCTAAGTTTCATGTGTCAGACTTATGATTCCCGTAAAAGAGTCCTAAATTTTGATGGAGGAATCTGAGGTTTCTACAGATTCATGGGAGACTCCAGCCCTTCTCTTTGCTTTGCAGTCTGCAACTTGTCAATGCCTAGAGTTAACAAATCAAAGTTTTAAGAGAAATATCTGAAGTACTGATAATTCTTGTGATTTAGGCCTCAGATTCAGGCCTTCCGGGTGTTTTGATCACTTCAGAAACTACAGATAAGGTGGATTGTTTTTTTTTTTTTATTAGGGTTTTTTGTGGTGTTTTGGGTTTTCTCCCTGGGATTAGAGAAATCTTTGGCTTCAGCGTCCTTCTCCCTAGGCATTACCTTGAGCATCAGCCTGCATGGTGCTCAGGCAAGACCAGACTTTGAGCTACAGTGAAACTCAGCCAGTCGGTATGAATAAATAAACCAGAGAGGAGTGTATAAGGAAATGATTTTGGGTGCTAAAAATAAGGTGTACAACTTGAAAAGTAGATTTCTGGTTCCAGCTCTTGCTGTGAAAACTGCTTTAGAGTTTTTAGCTCATTGGCTAATAAGAGGGTGAGAAATTGAAGATTACTGCCCAGGATTATCAAAAAACATTACCCCTAATACTCCTTGCTGGATATTCTTTTCTCTTAATAATATCACTCAAGTTTCTTGCAATGCAGTGCAGGAAAGGCAGCATGTCCCCAGCTGTCCATCCTATCAGGCTCATGCTAGTCTCTTGGATGTGTGGGTTGGACTTCCCTCAAGTTAGAGTCAGTAGTATTTAAGGCAATGTCTCCTAACTGCTCTGCCACAGAAAACATCCACTTCTGCTGCCTCGATGGTAAAGAAATGGTTCCCTGCATTACTTTGGAAGTACATTGAATACCTCTGCTGGAGTGGGGTCTTCAGCAGGTGTGGAGGGTGTGCTAGGCATCAGCGTGCATACAATGGGCATATGCTGAAGACACAGGAGCCTAGAAGGACTCCTAATTAGGAGGCATCTAATGAAGTTTATATGCCTTGAATTTTAGGTGACAGAAGGAGGGGTGACAATGCTGCCTTCTAATTTGATTCGAAGTTTGAGTTCCTAGAGAGGCACTTAGCTGATTCTTCGAAGTCTTTCAAGTTTAACTTCAGAGTTCTTCTGCCCCTTGAACCCTAAATAAAGAAGCAAAAGCTTTTTCTTTACTTCTGCCTTTAATAACAGCCCTCTGGATGGTTCCGTTTGTTCTCTATGGAGCCTCAAGTCTACACTTATGTTGTGGCTGTCTTGTCTGACACGTTTGTAAACTTAGACATCAGCATGACACTGCAGCAGAACACTGGTGATTTAGGTGTAAAATAAAATTAAGGTAAAAATAGTGCAGGGAAATTTCACATAATGTCAGAGACCCTATTCTGGCATAATTCCATGCCCTCCAGAATATCCTTCCATTAAACCGATTGCAAAGCTTATATGCACTAGAAATTGAAAGGCAATGTGGGTTTATCACTTAATCTTCAATATTAGTTTGTCCTTTTTTTTTATTACATGGGACACTTTAGTTGAGTCTCTTCAGAGATGATATAATTTCTTTCTTGATTTTCCATTTTAGAGTTGTCAGTGGAGCAAGTATTTGTCATAGATCATTTTGACCTGAGGTCTCCTCATCGACAATGAGGACCATACTCTGAAATATGTTCAGCTTTCTTTTGAATCTGTCATGAATTTGCTAATCTTCAGCTCACCCTCTATGCCACTCAGATAAATTATAAGCCTAGAGATTCCGCAAATGCTGAGCAGCATCTCTCTTTTTTTTTTTATTACTTTTTCCTTGCAACAGAGATTTGTTTCATGCACAATCATTTTAATTTATCAGGATACGTGTTAGGCATTTTGAATAAAATCAACACTGAACTGAACTTTCACCCAAACAGGAACTAAATTAATCTTGATGGTAAGAAAATAGTGTTTAGAAATACTAAATCTCCGTTTTGCAGAAATGTGGCAATTTCACAAGAAAATGAGATATTTACAAAATCATTTGTATGACACACTTGGCTGATCTTTGGATTAGAATAAGCTTTTATTTTTTTCCAGCTTCCTCATCACTGATTATATTGGTTCTGGATTTTAATGTGCAGAACCATAAATTTATATAAATCTGGTTCATTGGGGTTTTCCCACTATGGTTTATTATATTGCTACCTCTTAGCTAGATCCTGTTCTAGTGAGGTAAATCCCATGGGAGCTGCACTTAGATCAAGCTATGCATACATAATATGCAGCTGGCATTTTATATGAAGTGCTAATGGAAGTGGCTGATTTTGCTTCCAGTGAAGTCGGTAAATGCAGAATAAATCCTGAAATGAGTGTATATATACATGAGCATTATTGTTGTACACACATACCTTTACCTGGCAGATGTGCTAGGGGCAGGCAACACTGGCTAAGAGCTATGATTATTAAGACAGCACAAATTTTAGCAAGACTAACAATCTCTGAACCGTAAGAAGTAATGGTCCCAGCTTCTCAGATTACTTATGCTGGGATAAAACTGGAGTACTATAGTTAAGAGTATATGTGTTTGCTCCTAATGATATCTTTCTATTGGACAATACAATTTTAATGAAACCAAAAGTGGTGAGGTGAATTTGCTGATTTCACTGAAACTTCAGGAAACACTTTCACACTTAAAAAATATTATCTTTCCAGGTCTGTAATATTTTATTTTTCCATTATTAAATAGCTTTCGAATTTTAAAAATGCGTAAAATGATAGAATCACAGAAAAATTCATGTCGAAAGGAACTTAATCCAGTCTCCTCCTCACAATGGGATCAATGTTATACTCAAACCAGATTATACAGTAAAAAACTGTAGTAAAAAAATCAAATGTGAGACAAAATATTGTGATTAATCATAAACCAAGGAAAAAGGATAAATGATGCTTTCAAGACAATTTGAAATTATCTGCTTTCTTTCTGGTAAGTTATGAAAAAGTTATCGAAAAGATGGGTTTCTCAGGAAGCAGAAGCTCTTTTATAACTCATTTATAACTTCAGTTGACAGCATCACAATGTACCAAAGCTAACATAATAATATAACAACCAGATTCAGCAACTGAAAACCTCATGTGTGAAAATTAGAGCTGGTCAAAGGGCTACACTGTTGTAAATACTGTGGTCGATTTACTCTGAGTGAATATTGACTTTTCTTGTACACCAGAGTAAGTTTCTATCCTAGAAGATTAGCAATCCAACTTGCATGCTGAGCTCAAGCACAAATTATATGTCATTTCAGCATCAAATGGAAAAGTTTATTCCAAACAGTGAGGTTACCTGACCTCTCCTCTTTGGATTCCTCTGCAATTCTGTAGCAGTATTTTAAAACAGAACTGAAATTCCAGAGTCAGTGCTCCTGGCTCCCCCAACATGCTAAACCCTCCCCATTCATCTGGTTCTCACAGTCCTGGAAAACTCCATCTCTCTCCTGTATCAGCTTCTTGCAACAAATGAAAGTGAACCAAAGATTAACCACTGTCCTGAAAGATATAAAATGAAATGAAGCAAGTCTTTCCATGTCCCTCTTCCCCATACAGTTGATACCATAATTTGGGAAAGGAACATTGGCTTTAAAAAAAAATCAACATTCATGTATAAAAGCTGTGGATCTTAGTTAAGCACCTAATACAGTCCAGAGTGCTTCTTTTTAGTTTTTTGATACTTTGATCTGACAAAATGATGCAGGCAACTTTGTACAATATTTTAATAGAAGTATGCTATGAACAAACAATTCCTATTGCAAGCATGACAAGAAGAGACAGTAAAGGCTTTGTTAAAGCAAAAGCAGAAAACAGCACATACATAAGGAGTCTGAATAAAGTGGAATAAAAACTTTAAAAGTAATAACAATGAAGAGAAATAATAAAACAAAAAATAAATGGCAATGGAAGGAAATTAGAAGAGTCAAAGATGAAAAATGCAGTGAAGCAGCAAAATGGGGAATCCAAAATAAGAAGAGAAAAGGAAAGCAAATAAAAATGAATTATATAAATCTATGTGTAATCACACTGCACAGAAATAAGGAAAGTAGAACAACTAGGGAGGTAAGGAAATAAACCAATAATGAAATTATGAATGTAAATTGAAATATGTGCTTTTGGAAGATGGGAACAGCAAACAAATTCTGTAATGTAAAGTAATAATGAAAAGCAAGGGGCAGGCTAAGAATTTTGAAGGAAATTTCTTGTTGACATGTTTAAAAAAGTTTCAGGCTCACTGATTTTAGGATTTTGGATTACAGCTGACAAATCTTTCCGTGGTGGTAAAAGGCCATAACTTTCTCAGTTGCTCTCTCTGATTTTTTTTACTTTAATGCTAGAGAGACGTGTTGGAAAGTGTCTTCTGCCTGTCCTTCAGCTGCAGCAATGTACAGCCTGTAGTGCTGGGTCTGCAGTGCCTGGGCTCCGGTCAAGACACAGCTTCTGACGATTTTTTGAAGGTTTGGGTTAGTTCATCCACCAAAAGCTTTGTGGAAGAGCCAATGCTAAGAAGACAATGTTTGGTGGATAACAGCAAAAAGGGTGTTTTCACATGTACAAGCAGATACAGGACAGAGAGAAGGGAATCAGACCTGGGGGTGTTTCTGTTAGATGACCATCCTTCTTAAATACTCACGGTAATGTCCTAGTTGGGTTCTATCACTGTACTATTTATTTTCACATCTGAAAACTCTTGTAACATTGTGAATGATTATGATGCCCCAAGAGGCTGAAAAATTTCAGTATCACTCAGAAACTCTGTAGCTGAGCAAGAAGATGACACAGACATGTCTTAATCCTGCATCACAGACCACTGTTTTTTTCTTATAGTACCCCATCCTTGCCCCCCTAAATTCTTTCACTGTCAATAAAGATTTCCACTTACTTCATCTAATGGCTGTTTTGGTCTTCCTTCCTCTCCCCCTCGTCTTTCCGTCATAGGTGCTACATTGGTACCTGTTCATTAGCAAAGGGGACAGCTAGGGAAAGGAGCTTAGGAAAAAGCAGTGGGAGCTGCACATAGGTTGTCAGTGAGGAAAAGTGAGCTAACTCAGAGCCAGAGAATTGAATATCTGGCAGACACAAGTAGGGAACCAAAAGGAGTCAATGCCAGTAACAGGTATGGTTCAAAAATGCTGTGTTGGTAAATAAGAGGAAATTAAGTGCCCAAGGCTGAATTGGCACTGATTTGCTGTTCCAGAGGAGTTGTTTATATCCTTTCAGAAAGTACACATTGAAGCCTTGAGGTACTTAGGAATGTCTTGTCCCTGTACTAGGGTCTCTCAAAGGTGCAGATCTCCTTGACTCCAGCATCTGCAGCAGCAACTGCGGACATGTGGCTTTTGGAAAACAGCTGGTCCCCAGTCAGCCAGCATGAGTGTGGGAAGATTCAGCCCACAAAAAGCCCTGTAGCTATGTCCCCACTCCTTCTATAGCAGTCCTGCACAATTGCTTCTTGAATCCTTCTATCATACAGCTAACTTAATCTAAATGTGTGCACCTCAAAATGCAGTTTTCAGCTGAGTTCCACGGATCCAAACAATGCTGAGAGGTAGCAGATGGAGGTAGCCTGAACCAGCTCCCCAAGGAAGGGTCTGCCACTCCAGCAGAGCACTGTTAGAGCCTTTATAACTGCCAGACTACAGATCTAGGTGACAGTTTCCATCTTCAGGGAGGCATTAGTATATGTAGATTTCAAAAATGTAAGTTAGCACTGGCTTCACTTTTTACTGCATGGTTAATGGAGGTTTAATCATATTCACACACCACATTTTGTGAGACTCCAATTCTGTAAGAATAGCATTTTTGGTCAAAAACCATCAGGGTTTATTGAGTGAATATACATATATATGTATGGATATAATTTTTAATCTTATGTTGACAATTATTGAAAGACTACCTCCAAAGAAATAATAACATAGTGACACCTCCTTTTCTTATTCTAACCCAAGAAAAATTGAATTAAATTGTCTATCAATTTCACAGCAATGAATGAGTTTTCTTTTTTCTCAATGACAGTTTTGTCCACTTGGTTAATAGGACAGGAAATTTAACTAAAACATGTATTACTTTGTTCTTTAGGTACAAGTATTAAAAGGTAAAAATATTAGCTTGTGGGGTTTCCTGACATCCTGGAGCAAAAGAAAAGGAGGAATATAATTATCTTTAACCATATTAAAGGCTAAGGAAAAGAGTGTGAATTTGTTTTAGTTAAACTAAATCATTCTACCAGCTTTTGCCCGAAACAAAGCCATTTTAGCAAATTCTGTCAAATGAAACCAAGTGGGATGAAGTGCCAAGTATTTTGCTGCCAACTCTGCAAATGCTGGTGACATTATCCTCTTATTTTGCCAGTGTAATAGAGAATCAATTGTAAGATGCTACAGAAGCTCAGCTCCATAATCATTAATTATGGTTTCTGTATTAACTACAAAGAAAAAAAATTGGTAAAACCTTTCCTAGTTTCAAATGTCAAGTTAAGCCTGTACAAGGCTGATAAATACACTGAAGATTCATTGCTGATGGCATTATTGTTGGTTACCAAAAGTACAGCGTTATTACAGCAGGGGAAAAGTGAGGCAAAAGATTGCGGAATATAGTGGCACGAATTACTGTATTAAAATTTACAGCAATGTTCAAAGACACAGTTGATCAGGAAAGTGGAATTTTACGCTGTGCAGTTAACATGTAAACATTGTGACTATAATTTTTTTTTAAAAAATTCCAAACCCAGAGTAATGTTCTTATCCTAGCTTTGATTATTAAACAAAACAGACCACATGATGTGAGGGTACATTGATTTGGAGATGTGAACCCGTTGCAACCTATCTGCCAGGAACTGCAGCAAGCTTTACTCATCTGTTGAACAAGTATGTTAGTCCCCTTTGCCATGTAAAACATCCTTTTTGTTAAGTTGGAGGAAGAAACTTGTAAAGAAAAATCCTCAGATTTGGACTCTAAAGTCAGGGTAGCAAAACAGCGGGGAACTGATGTTATTCAGCAAGGTTGTCCTTAACCCTTTTTGCTAAGATAACCCTTGCTTTTGTTCAGAAAGGCAGGCTCAGCCAAAGTCTTTATGGCTTCATGGTTTTTATTATTATGCTTTGGATGAAAAGATATTTGTGGTCGAGCCTCTGGGGGATATACCAACTTCTTTGTAAATATTAGGTCACCCATTGATTTACAGCTTTACTTCTGAAGTTTTCTGTACAAAGGAAAGTAAACCCAGTAACCCTTCTTTTGGAAATGTACTTTGCGTGTACCTTTCACTATACAGCATTTCAATAAAAGAAATAGAGCTCAATGACTTGAGGCAATATTCTATTTACAGATAGTTTATTTTTAATTATCTTCTGCCTGTAATGCTTACTGTCAGACTATATCTTCGATACACTTACACAGATTGGTAGTGGCTGAAACAGAAATAAAATGGTTTGATTTTTTTCTTAAACCCTTGGCTTTTTTAACGCTTCACACTGCAAATGGAGAATATGGCATTACAACTAAAGTGTTTTGCTATGGAAGGCTGTCATGCGATCATAACGAGTTTATCAGTGTTTGGAAACTCGCATTTTCTAGTTACAGCAATGGCTGCTTGTCTGGAGCAGTCGCTGTGGTTATTTTTCCACCATAGCTAGTAGAGGATGATAGCACTGTCAAAGCTACATGTCTCAGAGAAGCCTGATTGCCTTTTCAGGGCTGCCTGGTTTTGCTTTCTTAACATCTGGAGGGAGTGTTATATGGTTTGGACTTCAACACAAATCAGAACCATTGCAATGTGCAAGTAGTAATTTGTATTTAAGTACCAAATTTTGTATTTTAGGATATTGCATAAAATCCCTGACTGCATCATTAAACGGTTACACTCTAGTATTTATTAACCAGTTTTCTACTGACAGCAATTTTATCACACATTCATAAGGAGGAGTTGTTTTTCTGGCATAGACATGCATTTGTTATAATAATCACAAAATGTCCCAGAAGGACTATTAAATATGCCTGTTTCTGCAATCTGTTTATGCAATGCATATTATATGCACAGCATATATCTGATTTTCAAGGAAATTGCAATAAAATGTGCAAATAGTAATCTTTTTAAGGCAAAGACTTTTTATTCCAAGTGCATTGCCAGCAGCCAACAATGAAAAGCAGAGTAAGATACGTATAGTTTGTTGTCACAAGATACATCAGATGTGATCACTGTTACAAGTCTTCTTTCCCTAAAGGTATTTTTTCTTAGGCTGTCCTGAAGAAAGCAAGCCTTCTGAATAGGCTTAGTAATTTTCTCTGCAGGGTCAAGAGATGTGCAAATTAGAACTTGCCAAAAATATTTTGCAGGCACATACAGATTAAGACCTTGTACTTGTCTTTAAACAGCCAAAGAATCTCAAGTCTAGCAAGTAGACTAGAGACATGTCAAGTGATGAAATTGAATGTGAATGTAAAAGCTTTTCTCTGCTAAAAAAGAACACAGCCTTTAGATTAATATTAGCAAACCCTACTATGTCACATGGCTACAATCAGCATCCCTCTCTGGGAAGTAAGAATACATTAGTTCAGGTCAATATCTGCACTCCCATCAGACAAAATTACCTAACTGTCTTTGTCTGGTAATGATAATGACATTGTTAGCCTCCAGGGAGCTGACGTCACACAACTAAGCAACTCAGGAAGAGCACAGTGTACAAGTGTATAAGTGAACCGGCAAAGACCTCCATGGGTACGGACTGATTCAGCTGACGGATGCTGTTCCAAAGCTGCAGTACAAAAATCCAAATGTGCCCCAAGCTGCACTTAAAAGAAAACAAGCAACTTGCAAAAGAGTGTTTTAGGCATATAAACAGTTGTAAGAGATCCATCAGGAAGGAAACTATTTCAAGAACAGGAGGCGTGACTGCATCAAATCTATGGTGCGCAAATCACACTCAGACGTATACGTGTGTATTTGCATTTGTGATGGCTAATATTCCTTTCCACTCTAAAAAATTGAAATCCTTTGCCTAATCTCTTTTGCTGTTTGTACTTACCTATATGCACCTGCCTGCCTCCTGTAAGTACATTCAGGTCTTCCAAAGACAGCCAGGAGAAAGTAACTAAAATCAAACCCTGTGAATAAGGCTAACTGTACTGTATTATCATCACTGAAGTAACAGTGGCACATGAAATCTTTTGCCACTAAATAAAGAATGACTGCGAACCGTTTGAACACTTTGTCTGTTTAATAAGAAAGGAACAGCCAGTTTATCAGAATGATTGTGCGGGCTAAGGTAGGAGGATTTTTTTGGTGTTTGTTCAAGGCTTTACATGAAGCTAATTCTCTCTGTATATTGCATTTATTTGATTAAAAGAGAAGTTCAGTCAATACTGCTGTAGAAAAGCCAAGGCATGTCTGAACTCATTAAAGTAGGGTTTGTACGCTGACACTGATGAAAGATCTGCTGCCGGTGCTGCTGCAAGTCCATTTAGTTTTTATTTGACATCAAGTTGCTTTGCCTGTACTGTCAGAGCTTGTATGTGAAACTGCACTACCATAAAAAAAGAGCACATCTGACAAGGAGCCAGGGATTTCTCAAATGATACCTGGACACTGCCTCATTTTCCTGGTGTGTGATATAACAGGTCTGAGCAATCTGTTTTTCATTCACTTTCTTTCCCATCTCAAAATGGTGCCTATGCTCTCTCCACAGTCTCCTCCAAATAGCTGCATGTGGGAGGAGATACCTGCAACACAGCTTCTCCTACCAGCAATCCACTTCACATATGTCTGAGACAGGGAAAAGAAATGGGGCAGTCACAGGCATCCGAACTCAGCACTTGTGAAAGGAAGTAGCTCTGCTAAACCAAAATCTGCTGCTGCCAATGGTTTTCAGCCCACTGGGCTGCCAAGAAAATCTGCTGTCAGTGGATGCAGCTTACCTAACATCATAACTGTGCAGACAGACTTTTTGTAGGGCATTCATGAAGGCTGACTTAGGCTGCTCAGGCTCGTGTCACCAGACTGCCTCCATAGCCTGAGCAGGAGCAGTGAAGCATGCAGGACCATTATGGGATCCCGTTTCTCTGTGGTGACTACAGAGGTGATTATCCTCACTACGCTAAAGTTAGCTTCCATGAAAATGTTTTTAGTTGGGCTTTTATCAAAATGACTGCTTCAGGGTTGAGCAGATTATATTCCCATAGCTCTGCTTTGACATGCTGTTTTGCTTTATTTCTCTCTTCGTGGTGCTTCTTAAGCACTGCCCAGAATTTTTAGAAGCTTCAGATCTGATCTGATTCATCTTTTTTTGAATAGCCTTGCAGTGTTAGCCAGAGAAGTTCCTTTTTATTCCCTCTTTTTATCTGCAAGCTAGATTTCTAAAAGGATTTGTCCCACTCTGCTCATCTGAAGTTTTCTTCATTGGTTCCCTTTAATGATATCTGAGCATGCTGGTCAGTTCTGATCCTGTTTATTAGGGCACAGAAGTCTCAGAAATACTTGCTTACTGGAGAAAAATACAGAGGGGAGGCTGAAGGTCTTGGGCTTGATTAACCTGGGGAAGAGTGTCTCCCCCGTATATCTATAAGCAGGTCAACAAGAAGGTGGAGCTGGGCCCTTCACAGGCTTGTAAGGCAGGAGAAGATGCATAAATTGAAGCAGAAGGATTTCAGGCTGGATACAAGGAGAAGCTGTTTCTCCAGGTGGACAGTGTCTGAGAGAGGCTCCTCACTCACACTGAAGGTTTCAAGATCCAGCTGAATGAAGACCTGAGCAACCTGTCATGATCTCAGAACTGACCCTGCTTGGAGTAAGGTATTGAACTAGAGCTCTCCAGAGGCCCCCTCCAGCCTTGATTATACTGTGATTTGTTTTACCCATAGAGAATCTTAAGCACTGCTGGGCTTAGGCAGGAATGACTAGCCAAATTCAGTGGGGTTTTTTCATTATATTTAGGAGGAAATATTTAAAGGTTTGTCTATATTTTTAGCAAATAAACTACTTAAAACTGTCTCCCTCTATATATATGCATTAACCTGGGAAAGCCGAGTTTTGTGCCATATGAATCTCAGAACTACACATGACAGTGATAGTTTGAAATCCGTTCTTGCAACCATGTTCTGGGATTCAGGGTCCTTGCCTTCTTCAGAATTGTCTCCATATTATTACTTTCCTTTTACTCTAGAAACAGAGTAAAGATTTATATTCCCTCATCAGGAATTTGCTGAGCTCCACTCACTTTAATGGCAAAAATCCCTACGAGCTTCACCCTGTGTGTCCAATCTGGAGAAACCCAAATCCTGCTGCAGGCACTAAGCCTCAATATCATTCAAATGCCCAAACAAAATCTTTACCAAAAGAGGCAGCAGCAACACGCTTCTGCACCCAGAATCAGACCCTGCTGTGGTCTTAACTCTATCACACCTACCAGTTCTTTCAGCAGAGGGAACTTTTGGGTGAGAGAGGAATCAATCATCCTGATAAAGACTTGGAAAATCTTCTCTCCCACCCTCCACTCCCACAAGGCACAGTGGCATCCAGAAGAGCCCAAAGTTCTCTCTCCTTTGCCCTTGTATCACACCTGCTATCACCAAAAGGAAGGTTGGCAGGTTGGCAGAAGGCTTGGCAATACAGTCGAGCATAGTGCTGCTCTGACGGCTATGCTGCATGCAGGGCACAAAACCACTCTGCCCTCTGACACTGTTCCCATGCTTTGTGGACATGGGACCATGTGGAGTGAGAGGGGAAGAGATGTTCACACAGAGACACTCTCTCAGCATCTAATGCAAACACCTGCTGTGGACATCCTCTCTTTTTTTCCCCAAGCAAACTTTTTCCTTCAACCCTCACCAGGGTCTTGATTTGTCTTGAGCAGAGTTCATCCTCAGAGGCCTGTCTCCCTGCCACAAATTGGCAGAATATCATCTTCTTATTCCACCTGGAGAAAATTTGGCAAAGAGCTAGATTTGGCAAGCAGAAAGCAAAAGCCCAACTTTGCCCTTTTAAATGACATTTTTAACTTCCATGGAAGAATTCCAGCTAGGCAATCTATCCCAGAGTTTTTATTTACCCCATGCAAGATAATGCTACTGCAAACATAGCAAGCAACTTGTGTTATTTAGCTGAAAATTACATTTTGGGAACAAGAAAATAAAATTAGCATGTTGAAAGATTGACTCTGCAATGTTCTCTGCACGAATGAATGGCACCCGTGCCCTGGCACAAAGATACCATAGGCACACTGCTTTGCAGGTCCTGAGTATGGAATGCTGGTTAAGGACACTAGATGTGCACACAGATTAAGAATTAATAGGGTTTATAAATATATTTTGCCAGTCAAACCATATTATGTTTAATTCAATATGTAAAAGGGGTTTGCATGTTTCACATCTTATTATATTATATATATATTATATATGAGTGCTAAAGCTGTTTTAGTAGAATGGACAGGCATGCATTTCATATTTTGGTATTAAATTAAGCAATGGCTAATTTTGATTCCTCAAGTACTCATCCAAATAGATTATTGGGAAATTTATATCCCAATATTGCTTTCTAGCTGCATGCACATCACAAATTTATTCTTATTTGAAATCCTTGCAGTCCTTTTGTGATTTTTGAGTGTTAAATATTTTTTTTCCTTCATCTCAAGAAACTATTGTTTTGGGTTTAAGAATAGGGAAATTTCATATTAAAGAAATCAGTACTCTTGTGAAATAACTAGTTGTTTGTTTTTTTTTTTTTTTTTAAGAGATACTGCTCAGATTTCTTTTTGTAAATATTTGTGCAAATTCACAACAAAAATACTATTCAGATTTGTTTTAGTGGAACACCATTATGGAATGATAATTGGAATGATTTTCCTGTGGATGAACTACCCCAGGTAGCAAACACAGCCATGCCAAATACATTCATTACAATCCGTCTTGAGAGAAATTCAGTCCCCCTCAGGCAAAAATTAAAAAAAACCCCAATGTTTAAACAAGCAATCTGCTTGGTATTTATCTACACATGGGCACACATGCCTAATATTCCTACTGACAACCATTTATCTTTTCCCTACTGATTCTTTCTGGTGCTTCATGTTAGTTATTGTTTTTTTCATTATAATTTTTCCAGTCGTATCCCAAGTTTATTATGTGATTTATAACCAAAACCATGATCTCTGGTCTAAATAGTCTGCATGCTGAAAACAACATTAGTCTAATATGCCACAGGATGCTGAAACACTTCACTGATTTCTACAATAAAAGTCAAAAGGATTGATTGTGTAAGAATTCCTTCAGGTCATTAGATTGCTGTGGCAGGTGCTGCTTTATTTGCAAATTCCTACAAAAAAGCTGGTTTCCAGCAATATAAGATTGTGAGGATGGAAAAATTACAATGCTTGGAATATTTCTGCAGTGTATGTCAGCTTCTTCATTTCCATGGTTTGGACAAGTGAAGCATGCAGTACATAGCAGACTGTACAGTACTGTTTTGGGGAGCAGAGAGGACAAAGTGCTTGCAAACATTCCTGAAGAGTTTGATATATGTATTCATATCTAAATACAAGATTATCTTGATGAAGTTCTGGAAGCTGATCAGGTTATTGTTGTTGGGTTAAATTCATCTGTCTGTGTGCGTATACATGCATGTACTGTGCGCATCTATATAGTCAAGTGGGCAATTCCATCTGGTTTCTACTACCTTTGGTACAGAGACATGGTGGGATAGACCTGTTAATGGAAAATGCATTAGATATTTGTCAACATCATGTGCCTAAATTCAGAAGAAGTGACAGGAAAAATATCTTTTCCAAGGTGACCTCCTGTGTTGATCACAAAATCATCTCAATATGTTAATAAAAACACTGATTGCAGTGTCTGCTCTCTCTCACATGTGGTTCTTTTTTCCTCTCCTTCCTTCTATCCCCATGCAGGAGTTAGGAGGTTGAACTGGGTTACTTTCTAATTGCTATTACTCTGTAATATGCAATACAGTTTTCTTAGTGAGACTTATCAAAAAAGGCACCATTTTAATTTAAATGTAGAGCACCTTAGTTCCTGTGAGAACATATCCTGTAGTCTTTTAGAGACATATGAGAACATGTAATTGGAAATAAAATTTAAAGAAAAGTTTAATCATTGAACCACTGAGAATGACTCTGATCATCATCTCTTCTCCGTGCCACACCTTTAAAATCCAAATGAGACTAGTATGTGTACCAAGTAGCACAGTAGATGAGGAAATTACAGTAACTTCAGGATGTGAGTGAGCATCATTGCTCAGTGCCATTAGAGTAAAGTTCGTCTCGGCGAGAGATTTGGCAGCATAGGCTCTCTCATAACCATAATATCGTGGCAACATTAGAGTATGCTCAGCTCTAAAACAAACTGGGAAGACTGGTAATATCTCCTGAACTCAGAATTAGCCTCACAGGTCTCTCTCTGAAGTGCAGTAAGCTGAAGAGCATCTTTTTCCAATATCCCAGATGGTTCTTGTACAATCCCTATAACTTCTTTCAGTCTCCTATTCCCTTCCCGCTTTTCCTTCCAAAATGCCACTGACTATGAATAATTTAATTTGCCTGCCAGAGTTCTCCATCACTTTCTCCAGCCTTAAGAGAGTAACTTTCTAACACTGTATTTCAATGTCTTCTGGCAGAATATTTTCCATCTGCTTTTTAGATGTGTGAGTGTGGGAGGGGCAGAGGAGGCTGGGATGGTGGGGGTGGTGTCAAGGAACGACGCCAAGACATACTTGCTCTCGTTGAAATGATCTACTGCTTCCTTTCTGTTTCCACAGGGCTTGGTACACTGCTCTCACTTCTCTTCAGCGTGGCTGCTGTTCTTCGCTTCTCCCAGAGGTAAGGATAAGAAGGAAAGAGGAAAAGAAAGTCAACTTCTCAATGCATAACTTTCAGAGTGTGTTTAGATTGGAAAAGTCTGTGAAATAAAGCTTTTATTCCATTATCCTAGGCTTTTCACCTCAGTTAGCTTTGTAGCTTGCATGAAAAGTATTTGAAGTATGAGCACTGATCTGAGTGGACAGAGGGAGACGGGCAAGATGTGGGCACCCACAAGGAAAGGGAGCTGAACTCTGTCTCTGTCAGACATCACTCTGGGCATCGCTCTGGGAGCAGGGAGAACAAGGAGATTTCTGGTTGTCACAAAATGAAAATAGCATAAAGCCATAGCTGTACTCCAAGATGCTATTAATATGAATAACACAAGGTTATTTGCCATGTGGATTTTAGGGTTTCTCCTTCACAATGAAGAAATCCCAACAATTAGTAGTTTTCCTCTATCTGAGCTGGAAGGACCCGATATATCGGAGGTCTTCCTTTTGTCTAGACATGCCTTTGAAGTGGTTTTCTGTGACAATACATAAATAATGGGAAGCCGTAAGAGACATCCTGAAGCAGTCTTTAGGATTGCATTGAAGTACAGTTATATAATAAGAAGAAGCAACTTGGATTAGCTCATGAAAGTCAAGAAACATGACAGCAGGCATTATGCTTAAAGTGGAACTTATTAATGATAGATTAAATAACGTGGTATCCTGTTCTCCTAAAAGACTGTTCCGGCAGTTTGATGCCTGTGGCTATGCCTGGTGTGGTGCACCCCATCGCATTCAATCACAAATGCTCAGTCCGGCTGTGCAGGGACTTTATGTAAATAGAGACCTCTTGGAATTCCCACCCCCCTTTGCCACAAGCCAAGGAACTGAACTCATTCTGGTGGTGCAATATTAGATCATGGAAACAGAATGCAGAAATCTTTGTGCAGTGCTGCTGCTGCTGACATGTAACATGGAAAATGGCTGCTGATTGCTCCCTTTTCATGGTGATCTTGTGTATTTCTTTCTTCTGAGTTCTGCTAAGTATTGTGACAATTCATCTAAATAATACAGCTTCTTAGTGGATAATTGATTATTACATATAGTAGTATTTTATCCATATTACGTGTTTTCTTTAGTAGATAATAGTTTGAGCATGTCTGTATGACTGACAGGGAACTGGATGAGAATTTCCCCATTGTGAAAGTTGCAATATAAAATTATGTCACTTAGATGTTCATGGGAAAAAGACATGACTTTTCCTTTTGTTTCTAAGAATCATTAAAGCTGAATTATGCTCTTCTATTGCAAAGTAGAAAACTTAGTTACTGATATCTATTTGTCAGTATTATACTTTGGATGTATTACCACATTTTTCTCCATGGTCTTAGCTGAATTTGACAGATGAAAATCTATATGCAGCTGCGTAATTAATTTATACTTTGTCAAAGTTAGGAAAAGATTTGAATGGCAATTCAGAAGAATCTCATGCAATGCTTAAGTTAGATCATTGCTCCATGTACCTTACAGTGTGTTCAAGACAAAGACTGAAATCTACAGCTTTGTTCTATTTTGCATTAAATTGTAGGGTTCTTTTTTTCTTCTTCTTCTTTTTGAGCATATGCCACCAAGCATGCTAATGAACCAGTCAAAGAATCAGCTGTACTAACAGTTAATGAGAATTCAAAGAGATTTATTTAGCCTAGCATCATCGTTTCAGTGAAGATTCAAAGAGGATTAATTTGATTTATGTCAAAATGGAGGAATCTTTATATAATCTACAGTCAAACTTTCATGAATATATTTATTCAGACTTGCAAAGTTCTCAAAATTCATGTGTAAAAGGCTATGGGAGAAGAAGACAATATTTATTTATATGTAAATTATTCTTTTTGTGCATAAAATCTATTTTAGGTTTCAAATGTGTTTATATCTCCTCTTTGCAATGCTTGGGAATTTGAAGGATAAAATGTGCAGCTTTTGAAATCAATGAGTTTTATATGTAATTTTAATGGACTCCAATACTCATTTACAAAAATCTGATGAGCAGACACAGATAAGAAAAAATTATACAACATGATTCTTAAGGGCACTCTATCATACCTCAAAGAAACTTTTTTCTGGAGTACATATCACACATACGGAATACACACTAGTGTGTTATCAGCATTTCATCTGCTCTCTTTTGGAAAAGCTGCATGACTCACATCTTTCTCATACCCAAGTAAAAAACTCGTGCTAATAACGTCATTACAATGCATCAAAATTTCACATACAGCTATATTAAGTATGGAAAAGACAGCTGATTTTAACACCAGCAGGACTTGTAAGCGCATTGCTGTTCCTCAAACCCCACATCATTACCATTTCCAGGAACTGTGTATGGCATCCTGAAGTGGCTTTTCATACACCATTTCCATGGCTGTTCATGCTCTACTGCTTTCACAGAATGACCCCATATCATGTGTGATGATACTGAGTCACAGATGGCTTTAATACAAAAAGCCTTGTGTTGAGCCATTTTCTTCAAATACACATTGAAATCCAAATTATTCATGAGTAATCATACTTTTGTTAGACAACTTGGGCTGTCTAAACTCCAAATTCACAAGATTATTTATGCTTGGCTAGAAAAGAAAGAAATGATAGCATGCAGTATCAAATGACCTGACCAGCTCTTACAATGTCCTTCTGTTGTTTTTTTTAATATGCTGTCTAGTAGGGCTTTTTAAACAATGGGAAGAAGTAGCACATGAATGCAATCCCTTGTCTGACTTGTTCTTTCCAAGACTTTAGGTGGAATTTTCCAAGGTAGTGGATGTTTATCCAAAACAAACTATGAGAAACAAAAGCGTTTTACTTGATCCAAGTGGCTATTGGCAATTGATATTAACATATAAACTAAGCAAACTTCCCAACTGATATGTGTTTAGGCATATAATGTGATGAAAACAGTAGATCTAGTCTTGTTTTGCACCAAAATGTCCCTTTCCCACTGACTTCACAGCACAACGCAGACTCTATTTCACTTCCATATTCTCTCATGCTCATTAAGGGTATTTGCTAAAACATCTTCTCTCTGAAAGGACTTTCATGCTCTCTGGCTGCGGCCAGTGTTCTCTGTCAGACATCATGTTCAGCACATATTAATAATGTTATGCTTCAGATAAGAAATTAATGGCTTTTACTGTCCAACCCCCTGTATGGACCCTGCACATAACTGTTTAGACGCTCAGAATGACACATTAACCTTGGCATTGCCTCAAAGAAGTAAGGTAGGGAAAATCCGTTTTATTCTTAATTTTAAATAGTCACATATATTTACTTTCTATACTAACAGAATTAAGACGTGCAGGGTAATGCAACATTCTTGGCCAGAGAAACCTAAAAAACTGGAAGCATGTGGAAAGGATACAAGGCTGGTCCAGCGCAGCTCCCATGGGCATCAAGAGGTATTCTGCCACTGCCACCAGTTGGAGCAGAGTCTGTGGAGTTCTGAACAATTCAAAACCTAAAAAGAAACTTTTGAGAAAAGAAATTGAAAAAATTAGAGTTTTCTTTCACAAAAGTAGTAAAATCTACTCCTCCTTAAATGAAACCTTAATATGAAAAAACATGTTAGAAGATTCAGTTAGGCCAGCAGGATGGAAGAAGTCAGGCTTCTCATGAATCGCTAGCTATGGCAGGCTTAGACCTACCATGAGCAGGCTGACTTTTCTAGTGATGGAAAGCTAATGGGGGCTTTAGCAGGGCAAGTCTCACAGGCACTGATTTGGGTTCCTTTCTCCTTTCTAGTCAGCAGTCTTGGCAAAATGTGCAGGAACATGATATCTCGGAGACCTCTATGTTTGTCTTATCTAGTTGTAGCTGGCTAACTCATTAGGCCGTTATTAGATGGTACTGATAGATGAATTCAAAGACCTTATTTACTAAAAACAGCTGAAAGTAGAAGGATTGTAACAGTTTTTCTTTAGGTGACAGTCTCAGCATGAGTTTAGTTAAAGGGTTAATTTTGTATACAGCTATATAAATAAACAATTAGGTTATCTTAATGTGATTTAAAAGAAGAATAATTTCACTTGAACAGGAGAAGAAATTCTGCACAGAACAGTTAATAATGATGGTCTAAATGTTGTCTGCTATTGCAAAATGCAGGTTCTGTGTTCAGTCAGTTGTGTTACGATAACTCTGTTATGTAAAGTCAGGTCATGTGAATGTAATGCCATTTAATGGGATAGGTCATAAAATCAGCTCTGATCTGAACAAAAATCCATTGCAATTTCCCATTCTCGCCTTGACAAGGGATAAAAACTTTTGAGTGGCCTACATTATCTTGTCTCTGAACATATGGTATTCCATTTTAAAGGAATAAATTTACTTTTCCTTAGCCCAAAATGCAATTCTAAATAGCACTCACCTATACTCCCAAGCTGCAATGTGTATATGTTTCAAGGAGAGGAAAATTAATTTTAAGCTACAGAGCCTGAGATCATTGGGGTGGCAGCAGTATGGGGCTCAGTACCACTAACCTCTCAGTTACTTACTTTGCTTTTTGGCTTTTAATATCTCCTTGAGCCTAACATTTCCTCTGCCACCTGTATCTGCATCAGCTGATACAGTTCTAACTCAGGGTTGTTCCTGTTCCATGCAATGCAACAGCATTTTAATCAGTAAAATAAAGGAGTGAAAAATCCCGGAAGGTTGTACCTTATCCTGCTGGAGAACAGCTAAACATGGAAAATAATATCTTCACAAATCACATCATTTAACAAAAGTTATTCCCTTTTATTCCTGTTATCTTATCACTGTGTGAAAGTGGCAGGTTCTCACACATGCCTTTATGCTTCCAAAGTTTAGGTCCTTGTCCTACAAGAAAAAAGCAAAAACTTTACATAATTGAGATCATACCCTTCATAGAGTGACCTAGAAGAACCACTTCAGTGTTCTCTTTACGGGGTAAAGAGAAAAGAATAATCATTGCACAGAAAAAGAAACATTGGACTGTGTTAGAGACCTTGAGGTTTTTTGAGGCAATCTACTCAAAAACTTAGTTTCCCAGACATCAGATGTAGAATGCTTCTCCAGGCCTTTTGAAAAAGAGATGACTCAAAAAAGAGAAAGTAATCGTAACGAAAGCAATGCTCTTAGATCAACCATGAACTCGAACTTTTTCTGTGGTTATTTACAACAGAACTTTGCGATACACTTTGATGTGTAATGAAAAAAGTTATATCATCCTCTAAAAATGTACTGGTTTCTATAAAATATTTAATATGATCCTATTCTATGTAAATAAACTCTAGAAAGAATAATATATTAATTACCACAAGAGAACATCTTCCACCTAATTAACATATCTCTTGAACTTCCTCTTAGCATATACTGTGGATGATATCATGTTGTAATGTGTTATATTTATAATCTGTCCTTTTTCTAGAAGTAAAAATGGGACGAGTACCATTTTGGATATGGAGATTTTCTAGACAAACTATCTGTAAGGCTTCCCACATAATAATATTCCTTTGACTTTCAGACTGTGGCCTCACTTTTAAAATACATATGCTGCACAAGGAAATGTGCACTCCACTCTTTGGAAGTGAAATAAAAGTATATTTTAAGATTTAAAAATGTCAGGATATTCTTTCCCAATTTTTCTATTTCCTAAATATATGCAAAGGGAAAGATTCACAGCTGTGGCTGTCATAGGGTCAGGACAGTGACTTTTCCTTTTTTTCCTTTCCTAAGTTTCATGGAAAGCATTATATGAATAAATAGTTTCTGGGAATAGGAAATTAAATTTGTAATATCAGCCTTTAGATACTGTTCAGTTTCTCTAAGGGGACTAGAAAAGAACTGAAATCACAGTTTAACAGTATTGCATTTACAATGGATACATTACCTTGGACATCAGGACTTCTGGTGTTGCTTGTGGGGCTTGGGAAACCACACTCTACTTATACTCCACTCCCACTTCACTCCATCTATGATTGGAAAAATTCGTCTGAAAAAAGAGTGTAATTCACCTGTTACAAGTGTTGTTCCAGTTGCTCATGTCTGCTTCGCATGCCTTGTGCAATGATATCCCCACTGATTTAAAATTACAAAATATTCTCCTCATTGTTGTTCTTACAGCCAGACAAAACCAGGAAGGCTGACATTTATGTGTTTTGCTTTAATCTGAGATTTGCTTTCTAGAGTCATTTGGAGCCCTATTCAACAAAATTTTTAAGGCCTTAGGCTGGTGATGGTTTCACTTACTTTAAGATACCAGCTGTACTAGTGTGCTCAAAGGTGGTGAGATCTGCTCTGAGTCAGAGCACAAAAGGAAAACATTCTTTGCCAGAAGCATCAATACTGGCTAAATATTTATTCCTCAAAACAGACCTTCAGTTTTCACCAAGTCAAGTTAGCTCTTATTTTTGTTGTTTATGCTGTAAGCAGATGCATTTACAATCATGGAAACGAGTCATTCACTTTCATTCTTTCCATGTTTTGTTTATTATTTTAAACAGTTTATAAAAATTCCTAGGAACAGTACAACCATTCTTGGTTGTACTTCAGTCAAATGACAAATTTCTTAAAGAGTGTTTATCTGGTCATATTCTTCCTAATAGAAAGTACATTATAAGCATTCAATATATCGAGAAGTGTTAATAGTCACATTTGATTATCTGATTGTTTATCACTCTTTGTTTCTGAGATGCTTTTAAAAATTATTCTCTTTATTCTTTGCTTTTCAGTGAATATTTTATTTGGCCTTTTGGTTGTGTTTTTTTCTCCCCGAAATAAAAAATTCCTTACATTTCAGAATCTGTATTTATATTGCTTAGTCAGTCTTCCATCTTGTAACCTATTTTTTCTGCTGTTTTTCTAAAGGGTCCCAAATAAGGTATTTGAGGGGTGTAATTTTTGACTCACTTTAGTGGGGTTACACACTTTTATGAGTTTACCTTAGACGACCAAAATGTTTTTATTCACTTATAAATATGGCGGTGTGTGTTTATACTTAATTCAGTACAAAAAATAGAAACCATTACTCAAGAATAGTGAGTAAACAGAAATCACAAAAACTTTCTCTGACAAACAGAGCATGAAAGGAATGAAAGTGAATGATTGGTGTCTATGTTTGCAAATATGGTTTGAAAGATTCAACGATAGTAGTTATGGTTACTATAAAGCAATTCCATGGCAAAAAAACCACAGGCATTAACAATGTTGTTAGGGAGTTTTAATACATTTCTAGCAAAATAGGGTATATTTTAAATATTGGAGTTTTTAAAAATTTTATTAAGGCAAATTCCTCTGAGGCTTAACCTTGAAGATTGTCATGTTATATTGCTACACTGTATAAAAGTATGTAAGTTCCACTAAAATTCAAAAAAAGTAGGATGGCACATAATACACAAGAAGACATTTTGCTTAAACATTTTTCTAACAAATCTTTTATTTTGCCTCTTTTGGTGCACACTATTCCCTTATATAAATACAACTATTGATGTCAACCTTGCAATTACAACCTTGTTATACCCAAGTTGTTGTCCCTGGTGCAGCTACTGTAGCTGAAATCCACATTTAAAACATTGACCTAGAAAGATAGAATAAATTTTATTTTTGGAAACCACAAAATTTCATATATGTTTACAGAATGGGAATATCTTTCAGACTGTGCAGCCCTGCTAAATAGAGACAATGCACACACAGGCTAAAGTTACTGTATAGGAAGTGCTCCTTAATCACATCATGACAGTGGAAATTTGTAGAGCTGGTGTGCCCCATTTGGAAAGGCCACTTAAATCACTAATACCCGGGACTCTAATGAGCAATAAAAGTGCTTTGGATAGAGGACACTAAAATTTTATGACTACCCCCTACTAGTGTGCTGTCTCACAAATGTTCCTCTCTATACAGAGAGAAGCAGAGATAGGTCCTTATAGTGACAAACTTATTTAATATCTGTCTATGTATAAACTTATCTAGTTATTTATAAAACTATATAAGGTTTCTAAACTATATTTGTATCTTTCTCTCAGCAACCATGCCTTCTGCTATTTTGAGGTGATAGTCGATACCCAAATAAATCCTATTTTCTATATTCAGGCCATCTTTATTTTCAGTTTGTTATAACTAACGGCAGTGGGTCTCATCAGTTTGACCTTGAAAAGACCTTCTATTTGACACATAGGACAATACAGATATGATACGCTCATGAAAGGGTAGAAGAAGTTAGCGATCACGGACCATTTGATGAATTTAAATTGAAGATTCCATATTATAAAGGAGGTGGAGGTGTCGACAATATGTTACCTCTCATCGGACAAAAAATCAGGAGAGTCATATTCTAACTCTTCCACCATCTATCTGCAACCTGCAGCTCTGAAAATGTGCTACAGATTTTCCTTGTTCAGTGCTAAATTTGGACAGAAAATGTAATTAATCTCATCTAACTTTAGACCACTCCAGTGAAGATGCCAGCAACCGAGCTGGTCACCCCAGACCCCCTTTACAGTCATGTAGACATGGAGTTGCTGTAGGGCGAGACTCACAGGCTTTGTATGAGATGGATGTTCAGATTATCCAGCTTGCAGTTATCTACATGGCTTTGGAGGAATTCTAGTCTTAAAAACCAATGTTCAGGCAGACATCATCCTCACTATCAGCTGAAGCTAGTGGAAGCTGCAGACATTCAGCACCAGAGTCCATTTCTGACATACATAATTTACAATGGTTCTTCTGTGGCCATGCTGGAAAAGCATTCTGATCTGTTATCAGAAATGTGCTATGCAAGGAAGTGACAAAAATGCAGCTTTAGATCTTAACTCAGCTATAAAACCATTTTAATAGTTGATAAACTCTGTAATCATTTCATAACCTCAAGCATATTTATGACTTCTGAGAGGTGGTCAGAGTTCATACAGTGATGGGAACTATAGAAGAGTCTATAAATAAATGAAGTTGATAACGAGCTAATTCATCTATTTCAGCATTAAAATATATTCAAAATATAGGACTGCATTGAAGTATACTTTAAATACTGTCCATCTTTAGCTGCTGAAGTTTATTCAGGAAAGCATTCTATCTGAAAAACAAATGCAGTAAAAATGCAGAGTATTTTACTGGGAGGTTTTAGAGACCTATTTTTAAAGTCCATCTTCCTCCAGTAGGTCTCATTTTTAAGACATAAAATGATATATCAGACATATCTTTTCAAAAATGGAACATGTTTCCTTTTGTCAAAGCAGTAGATGCCAAATCTACATGTGATAGAAAGTACTGCGCATGTGCATACCGGATAGAAAAAAGGGATGGAAATATTTTTGACTTCATGTTCCAGAAAGTCCTGTTTATTCTAATAAAGGTTTTATAAGAGGCTTAAGAAAGGGTTAAGAGTGCTCATAGGCTGGTTTGAAGGAAAGGAAAAAGGAAGTAGTGGAGCCAAGGCAATGCCTCAGCTGTGACATGACATGATGGAGCATGGTACAAATTGAAGCAAAGCAAAACTTTCTCTGTTGAACTTCTGAAAAATAATAGCTTTCCTGCCTTATGAGATTGCTTCTTGAGTTTAACAAGGGCTTCCCAATATCAGGAAAAAAAGATGAGACCTCACTCTCCTTTTGAAAATTTGTTTACAATGGTGATCTCCGGTTAAATTCCACTTCTAGTGAAAGAAAAATACTGAGGATATTGGAACATAGCTTGGGGTTTGAGGAACTAAGATGACTAGAGAGTAAGAAACCTAAATACCTCAGCTCTGTGTGGACTGATGATGATACTGATCCTTAGCATAAACCATGAAAATAAGAAATAAAAGCTTGTTCTTTTTGCTCTGCAAAGCTATATATGTACTCAGATTATTCTTTTACTTCTGCAGATCTGAACAGGCTATCCTGGACTAATTCCAACAGACTACATTGTGATGCTAGAATCTGTGTGAATGTGTGGATTCTTGAATATTAAAAAAGTCAGTTCTTTCCATCATGACAAAAATTAGCTAGTAGCTATTCCACAAGACAGAAATACTGCTGAAGGCAGTTGCAGCATCTCATTATTGTATTGGGAAAAGCCCACACATGAATTGAAATGGCTGCTTCAATGGAGTGGATATTAGTGAGGTATAAGGCCTTTTCCTTTGATGTTTTTTTCCAAGCAAACTGTGTAGCAAAGGAAGAAACTAAAATATAAGTGAAAATGAGGATTCTCTGTTCAGCTGCTGCAGCTTACATATATTTGACCACGAATTACACGCAAGGAAAGCTTTCTTACTGTGAGCATGGCAACATATTTGAATAAGTAGGGCAGATAATCTCCATCTATGGAAATTTAAAACTCAGTAAATCTTTTACCAGCCTTGGCCTACCTCAAGCAGGGTTTGGACTAGATGTCCACTAGACATCCCTTCCAACCTCATTCATTTTGTGGTTAGAAAGGTTGTACACATAAGATTGTACACATAAGACAAAAAACATCAGCTTCAGGGTAAAAAGCAGAGAAAAGCAAGACAGATTTCTGCAGTAAGAATGTGTCACAGAACAAAGAAGCTTGTTTTCTAAAAGATTTCTCCCAATAGCTCTAAAAAATAGAGGTAAAAACACTTGCCTTCAGGTTGAAGATAATTTTCCACTTTGAGATATATTCACTACTCACTTAAAGCTATAAATAAAAGACATGAAAGTAGGCTTGATGCTTTACCTTTACACTAGAGGTAATGAGAAAATGCCAGTCTTTACAGTTGCAGGTTTTTTTCCATGCAGAACAGAAAGATGAAAATGAAAAATTAAGGGCTACATTGTTTCTGGGATGCCAAAAGGTTTAAATGTTGATGAAGGCAGAGATAAAATAAAGACTGCACTTCAATAAAGCATTCATCACTTCCCTGATGCCTTCTCCTGGACAAACAGGCAAGACACAAATTGGATGGGTAGTCTGTGAGATAGGGTAGGAAATTTGCTCAGGTTGCACTCATAAGGTGGTGTTCAGTGGTTTCTACCAACCTGTCACAAGTGGGATTCCCCAGGGATCAGTACTGGGCCCCCCACTATTTAACATCTTCTGAAATGGTCTGGATAATGAGACTGAAAGCACCCTTACCTAGTTTGCTGATGACACTGAACTGTGTGGCAAGGTGGACAAACCAGAAGGGAGAACCAACTTACAGAGTGGCCTGGACAGGCTGGAAGAGTGGGCTATCAAGAACTGTGCCAAACTTAACAAAGACAGGTGTGACATCCTGAAGCTGGAATGAAAAAATGAGAGTCCAGTACAGGGCAGGATTTGTGTGGTGCAAGACCAGACTTGCTGAAAGGCACCTGGGGCAGGCTGAACAGGAGTCAGCAGTGCACTGCTGTAGCAACAAGGGCAAGTCAGAGCCCGGGCTGCGTCTGCGGGGGCATTGCTAGCAGGAACAGAGATCGAAACATCCCACCCTGCTCAGAACTTGTCAGGCCACATCTGGAATGCAGAGTGCAGCTGTGGTCCCTACAATTTGAAAAAGATGGGGACAGACAGGATAGAGTCCAAAGGAAGGTCACAGAGTTGGTCAAAGGGCTGAAGAACCTGCCCTGTGAGGAAAGACTGAAGGAATTAGGTCTTTTTTGCCAGGAGAAGAAAAGGCTTAGAGGGGCCTTCATCACAGTACTACAGTAGTTAAAGGGCAACTACAAAGAGGAGACAAATGGAGAAGACAGGGAGCAACCATTACAAGTTTCACAGGGAAGTTTCATGTCCATATAAGAAAGAATTTATTTTCCAGTGAGAACAACTGATCACTGGAACAATCTCACCAGGGATGTGGTAGAGCCCTCATTGTGGGAGGTTTTTCAACACCCAATTGGACAGGATGCTACATAACCTCATTTTGTCTCTCTTTCCCGCGCAATTGGACTACATGACCTTTCAAGGCCCATCCAACCTGGGATATTCTGTGATTCTCTGAAAGAGGAAGAGAGAAAGTATATTTAACATCACTTGGAATGCACTTGTGTGTTAAGGCATTACCTCATCAGGGAGCATGTGGTCAACAGTTGATTTCAGCAAAGATTTATAAGAGTTTGGTGTCTGTGACCTCTGGTTATTGCCTATACTGACTGTTCTCCAGCAGCTCCCAAGCTCACTGAACTGCTCTCACACAGCAACAAGCACACACTCATCCTTGAAATAATTTTCCTTTCAGTTGCTTCTCTGGCACTAAAACTGCAAACAAAAAGACTGTCTTTCCAACACTTCTCTCACTGCCAATCCTCCTACATAGGTTACAGGAGGAAAGTTTCCCCGGGTCAAGTATGAAGAGGAAGAGATTTAATGAAAAAGCATGGAGCTGGACTGGAAGAACTGACAATTTGGAAGGAAAGAAGGAGAGGAGAGTTAGCAAATATTGATTCATGTTGCTCTCTGTCTCTTGGGACTGAGCACAGTAATCTCAGATCTCAGTTTCTTTATTGCCTGGAAACTGTACTGCCCATATGTCCCTCACTCACAGCAGAAGCAGAGCTGATCAGGAGATAATTTTCCTTGCTCTTGGTTCCACTCTCAGCTCATGCTGCCATGACAGTTAAAAATATTTAAAGGTCCATGGTATTCCTTGCTCTGACATGTGCTATTACAACTGGAATAGTTTATGACATTTCAGCTGTTCCCTACTAAGAAAAGCTTACTGGAACTGAATGCTGTAGATCACTCAAGTGCAGACCACCTTCCCATATGTGACTAATAGAGTTGCATTTTGCTGTGAACTTTGTTTCAGCTATCTTTATTTATGTGTAGGGGAGAAAGAGTCTTCAATATCTAAGAATCTAAACAAATGATTCAAAATTATTGTTAACAGAATCACAGTGTGATATGTTGCAATTTGCTAACCAGGGAAGGATGCTCTTTGTTCTATGGTGGCAACTTTCTGGTAACCAACTCATGTTGCCTATAGTTAAAAAAAACCCAAACAAAACAACAAAAAGCTTCTGGGTTTATTTATTTATTATTCTAACAGAGGACTGATCAGTCCTGGAGGGATCCTGCCACTTCCTGAGTGAATTACTTCTGACATCTCACTTGTAATCTGAAACATGGAACCAAATCTCATTTCAGCAAGTTTTACTAACTGTTTTCCTGCACTAAATATAAATGGAATGAAAAAAGAAAAGATTGGGGAGGGAACAACAAGCCCTACTACTGGTATGAATGTTTAGCCTTCTGCTGGTCTTTCTTATTCTCATAGATTGTACACGGGAGTCTGAATAGTTTTGTGGGTGATTTTGCTTTCAGTTTCAGACATTTAAAATGCTGTTTGAAAGAAGTTTGGTGTAGTGAGTTAAAGCAGGTCAGAGCTTAGTCCATTTGAACCTGGCAGTGTAATAGAGTCTCACCTTCCTGCACCCTTATGTAAGAGCTGAGGAACACGTCCCAGGACCTGGAGGTACTCAATGTGCCCAAACCTTACAAAGGGAAGGTGGGTCTCTGATACTGAACTCATTGAACCTCCTGTTTAAGTCATGCTAAGGCTCCACAGATACCTTGGGACATTTCAAAGTGTAGCTTTTTATTCATCTTTTATATTTTATTGACCATTATTTTCATAGAAGAAGACTGGATATTTGAGGCTTAGTTCAACTACTGTAAGCCAGGGACAATCAAAACCATATATTGTGATACTTTTCAAGTTTTCTTCCCAATTTATGAAGAGCGTGTGGGAGAAGACAACAATCTGTACTCAGGAGAAATGCAGTGAATCAGCCTGTTCCTTATGGTGAAATGTTCTTTTAAGCAGCTGCTGTACCTTGTAGAAATAAAATTTAAAAAAAAACAACAAACAAATAAACTCCAGATTCTACTTTAATAAAGCTTATAAAAAAAAAATTAAGCTGTTGTTCTTAAAACAAAAATACCGCTCTACAGTCTACAGTCTTAATGCGATATTTGGTATTGTTTGGAAACATTGTATGAGGCTCCTTCCCTTTCTATTTGGCTGTAGAAGCAAGACATTAATCACACTAGACTATTATGGGAGTTAGGGAAAAACACAGAGGGGGAATGGTGCAGAGACCTATTGTCTCAGGGAAGGATCTGGGAGGGATTCTTCCCTAAGTGCCCCCATATGCAAACAATGCTGGTTGAGATGCCTTTTTAGGAAATTCAGAGTATTATCTGCATAGCCAGCTAGGGTCAGAGAGAAGCAAGAACAGCCCTCACTGCCTTCTATCCACTGCTGCGCAGAATGCCTGTCAGCAATAACCACGACTTGCCTTGCTCATCTACTGTGCAGGGACAGAAGAGGTGACAGAACAGGTATTTATGCTCACAGAGTCACCACAAAGAGTCGTCCGGAGAAGTCGTGATCAGTTTAATTTGATCTGAGTTGATTATCACTCTTGGTCCCTACTCTGGGAAGTAAAGTAAAATATGGAATGGAGCTGGTAAACTCAGTGACAGCATAGAGTGGTGTCTGCTCCTCTACACCTTTTCTGGAACAGAAACCAGCTAAGGATTGGATAGAGATATCCTCAAAGTAGATGAGAACTGTCAGTTTTAATTTTTGGCCTATATTTACTACCTTACTGGTGTCATTGTGCTAAGAGCATAACAATATGATTTTTAAAGGTTTGGGAACTTGATGCAAAACCTGAGGAACCTTGGGGTTATGTTACTCAGGAGTTACTTGAAGGGTCATATATTCTGACATTTATTCTACTTATTGTCCCATTGTGAGAAACCCCAGAAATAAGGCTGGAAGCTCTCCATTACTAAAACTATCACCAGTGATATCTTTGCTGGGCACAGTCCTCTGTGGTTCATACTCTTTGAAGGCACAGTAGGATAATATTCTTTTGTGCATTCCCATTTCGCTTTCTGGTCTGACCAGATACAGCAATGGCCCAGAAAATCTCATAACCTCAGTAACAACTGTTCCTCTTCACTGTGGACATCTGCTGCAAGTCTCAAGGGACTTCTAAGGCTTTTGGCACTCGGTGACTCCATTCCAGATTGCTGTTATGACTACCCATAATTGCATTTTAATTTATATGAGGAGAAATAATTCCAAGCTTTTTCTTAGTGGCAGATCTAGCCCTGGTCACCCTGCCTTACATGGTCATTGCAACCACAGGGGGACTCATCAGTCAAAAAAAGCCAGGTCCTACCATCCATGTGCCAGAGATCACCAAGAACTGCATGTTCATACTCAGGACTATTTCTTGGCTCGGTAACTGTTGCATGAGGTATAAACCACTAATTGCACTAAATAGAAAATGGCCACTCAACATTTCATAGAATCATACAATCATTTATGTTGGAAACCTTATGATCAAGATGCCATTGACCTTCTTGGCCACCTGGTCACTTTCCTGGNGGCCCAGAAAATCTCATAACCTCAGTAACAACTGTTCCTCTTCACTGTGGACATCTGCTGCAAGTCTCAAGGGACTTCTAAGGCTTTTGGCACTCGGTGACTCCATTCCAGATTGCTGTTATGACTACCCATAATTGCATTTTAATTTATATGAGGAGAAATAATTCCAAGCTTTTTCTTAGTGGCAGATCTAGCCCTGGTCACCCTGCCTTACATGGTCATTGCAACCACAGGGGGACTCATCAGTCAAAAAAAGCCAGGTCCTACCATCCATGTGCCAGAGATCACCAAGAACTGCATGTTCATACTCAGGACTATTTCTTGGCTCGGTAACTGTTGCATGAGGTATAAACCACTAATTGCACTAAATAGAAAATGGCCACTCAACATTTCATAGAATCATACAATCATTTATGTTGGAAACCTTATGATCAAGATGCCATTGACCTTCTTGGCCACCTGGTCACTTTCCTGGCTCATGTTCAACTGGCTATTGACAGCACCGGCAGGTCCTTTTCCACCGACCAGCTTTCCAGCCACTCTTGCCCCAGCCTGTAGTGCTGCATGTGATTGTTGTAACCCAATGGTAGGACCTGGCGCTTCACCTTCTTGAACCTCATACAGTTGTCCTTGACCCATTGATCCAGCCTGTCCAGACTGCCCTGCAGAACCTTCCTCCCCTCCAGCAGATGAACATTCCTGCCCAGCTTGGTGTCTTCTGCGAATTTACCAAGGGTGCCCTCCATCCTCTCATCCAGACCACTGATAAAAGTATTCAACAGGGGTGACCCCAATACTGAGTCCTGGGAGCACAGCTTGTGACTGGCCACTAACTGGATGTAGCTCCATTCACTACCACTCTCTAGGTCCACCCATCCAGCCAGTTTGTAATCCAGCTATGAGTGTACCTGGCCAAGCCATGAAGCTTTTCCAGAAGAATCTTGAGGGAGGCAGTGTCAAAGGTTTTACTAACATCTGGGTAGAATAGTCATCCACTAAGCAGGTCACCTTGTCATAGAATTAGGTCAGGTTAGTTATTTTTGCCCTTATTCTTCCCAAGGCAAAATTCATTGTACCTAAAAGAAGGACCTACACATTTGCAACACATTTGACCCACTTCCACCCTCCTTCAAACACTCTTTAGAGGAAACCTAGCATCAGGCAACATGAGCTACAACATACTTTCCACAGTATGCCTTGCAGCAAAAAATGAAATCCTATCTCGCAGAACATATTTGTAAAGGCATTCTATGGGACTCAGACAAGTCAGTAGGAAATAGGCACCAAGGCATATCTACAAATGCTATTTGATGAGAATTTGGTGCTGGGCACCTGAAATATTTTAAGGTTCAGAACTTCGGTGGATTTGTCCTATTTCTTTTTCATCTGCAAGATGTGGAAGAAAGGCAACAGCTTTCTTTTTACCATTTCACAGACTCCAGTTTACTTCAGTTACATACACACTTATCCCACCAGAACAAAATAGTTTATGCATTCAGATTCATGCAGTTGTCTTTACTGTCTGGGTTGAAATGTTCCAGAAAGTTGATTTGAAAAGCAATAGGGATAAAGTGATGATTCACAATGTTCATGGCATTGCAATGGTTTAATTTCTCCCAGCAATACCCAGATATGTTCAAATGCAGCTGAAACCATGTCATTGTAAGCTTTTGTTATTGTGTTTAAATTCTTACGGCGGCAGGGGTGGTGTCCAGATGTAAAGGGAAGATCCAGGAAATCTTTCATACTGAGGTCGGAGGTGTTTACATCCCTAGGTTCAGTCTGAGAAACTAAAAACTTGGAATGAAATTTTATTCCAACCTTTTTTTTCCCCTGACATTCAGGGTGGCAGCAGCTGTTAGTGTTGGTGTTAATGACTTTGTGCCCAAAAAGACACAACAAGTGACAGATTGTTAATGATTATATAGGGTGATCATCTTTCAAATGCTTCTAAAGTATCTTTTTATTATTATTGGTATCACTCATTGTCACTGACCAGATTTCAACCCCATCATTCACAAACAGGCCTCCATCTCAGAAGAAATCAGACTGCTTAGTTTAGGTAGAGCAGCAAATTCCTCACTGGGGTAATATATTTAATTCTGCTATTTATGTTAGAGATGGGAATATTTTCTTTCAATCGTGGAATACAAGGAGTAGCACACCATTACGAAGTCTAATTTCTACATATTTTCTGGTATTACAGCATTAAAAAGACATGACAAACCATGGCCAGAATGTTGCAAATACTTATGGGGATGCTGAATTTTAGACATGCAGGTCCAGTGAAATTCAACAAGGATAGCAATACACAAGCAAAAAGCGATGCTGATATTTAGAGATAAAAAAGGCAAATAAACACAACTCTCTGAATTACTACCCAAGGATGTGGGCTACTAATGGCATTGTTGTAAGAATATATAACCTAGGCATATGTCAGAAGTTGGCCATCTTTCAGTCATCTGGAAGAAATCCAAGAACAGAGGTAAAATTCATGTTTCTGTGGGATTTGTATGTCTCCCTTTTCTCTACACTCCTTTCCAATTTTATTTGTGTGTCGTGTGTGTGTTGGGAGTGAACTGGGGTCCTGCTAGTGGCAGTGAGTGCTCAAACAAACAACAAGCTCTGCTAAACCCTGCGGCAGAGGGAGGCTGGGGGTGAGTCCAGAAGCTGAGTCAGTGTGCTCTGACTGAGAGATTTAGTGGGAATACGTCAGCATCAGAAAAGTGATGGCTGGAAACGCATCTGAGCTCTAGGGTGGGCTATTTTAAGTATGAAGAATTAATTGTAGCTGACCTCAGAATTAATCTGCAGGTTGGACACTTTTATAATGTGCGACAGGCTTGTCAAGTACTCAGAACAGGCAAGTGAATGCATCGGTCTAGCAAAGCTCGGTTTCAGATCCAGTTTCTTTTTCTTGTATGCTGGCACCCTATTTGCCTGGCTCTTTCAGAGGACATGAAGGTGAGCAGCAGGATTAAGGGAAGCAAAGCTTTCACTTGCTCTCTTTTTTTTCCATGAAAAAGTAGAAAGGTCTGAAAGGTCTCCATTTTGTCCCAGTATGGAATGAAAAACTGTTTCTCAAATTAAGCATATTCCTGGAATGGGAATAAACAGTTTCCTGCTCATTTCTATTCATGGTTCTTCATTCTTTCCATGGATTTCAGATTATTAAGTCCAAACACCTTTGAATACTGATCCTTGCAGGAGATGCTTGAAATGGTTGCTCATGTGTGAGTGAAGATGGAGGACAGTTGCCATATAAAAAGCATCCCACACTTTCCTTCCTTTATTTTCATAGTATTCCTTTGGCCTTCAACACCAGCCATTTAGGAGAAGAAAAATATGATGAAAGCCTGTCATAAATAATTATATAGTCCTGCACTTCTCTCAGCAATGTTCAGCACTTATTTTTGAAGCATGCCACCACTAATACATAATTGTTAAAGTGCTTCAAGTTATTTGCTCTTTGTGTAGCGATGAATTTTTACCACTGATGTTTTTTATTTGATGAAAACAATGCAACTGACTGGGAGGCAAGAAGATCCTGTATTCTAATCCATGTGAGACAAGGATTTGACTGAGAGCTTGTCATCCGAAGTGTGATGGACCAAGCCAAAATTAAAAAAAAAAAGAGAAAGAAAGAAAGAAAGAAAGGAAGAAAGGAAGAAAGGAAGGAAGAAAGGAAGAAAGGAAGGAAGAAAGGAAGAAAGGAAGGAAGAAAGGAAGAAAGGAAGGAAGAAAGGAAGAAAGGAAGGAAGAAAGGAAGAAAGGAAGGAAGAAAGGAAGAAAGGAAGGAAGAAAGGAAGAAAGGAAGGAAGAAAGGAAGAAAGGAAGGAAGAAAGGAAGAAAGGAAGGAAGAAAGGAAGAAAGGAAGAAAGAAAGAAAGAAAGAAAAGAAAAGAAACGAAACAGTATTAGGAGGTAGGGGGAAAAAATGCACAAATGTCCACTGATTGAATATTTGACACTTCTGGTGAATGAACTTGGGCAAGATGATTCATAGTGTGATGATTTTATTAGATTAGAGACATCGCTAATTAAGTAAGCCTCTATTGCAGCCAAGTGCTTCATCTTCTGACCATTTTTCTCTTTGCTGTTCGCTGGAATCCTGTGTCTCTTATTATATTGTTGTATGGAGACCTTGTAATAATTTTCCATGCCTTTTTTGCCTTAAATTAATCTAGCATAATGTTGCATGGGAACCTTCTGCCAAGATGTTCTGGTAAATGTTCTAGTGCAGCTATAGCTGGCCTCTTAGAGAGTAGCAGGTAGCTTTACCTCAGTGCTATGAGATCGACATCATCACTTCTTCATTTCCATGTCATGTTTAAAGTGTTGCTTTTAACTAGTGAAAGGGAAATAGACCTCTTTTACCTTGCTAACTTGAGAATCTTTGTTGTGCAATGTTATCTGTAGAAAAGACAGAAGTTAAAATACCTTATTCTCTTATAATTACCATCAAAATGTGATATCTGGTCACATTTTGACTTGATTGATCTTAGCAAATTTTAATGTCAGGATAGAGAAGTTGCAAGAAATATTAAACTGAAAAAAGAGAAGAAGAGAAAAGGAAGATAATATCTTCATGATAGTGCATTAGTTTTACACAGATAAAATTTTTAACGCTATGGTAGTCCAACAGTGCTGTTGAAGAAATTTTGCCAGTTTATCTGACCAAAAAGTACTAGAAGGTACTTATCAGTCTTTTACTACAGTTCCTTGCAAGACTGAGCAAAACTGCAGAGAATTTTCTTTCCCATCACCTGGCTGGGAATCACTTGCATTGGTGGTATGTTACCTCTACAAGAAAATGAAACGCTGCAATTAGACTAGCAGAGCGTTCAGTTCAAGCCTTACAAGCCTTGAACTTCCTCACAAAAGAAGCTTTCACTTCAGATGATTTCAGCACTGGTAAAATGAGTCAGGAAAAAAATTCCAATAAATCTTGAGAAGTACTCTGGGTAGGCAAATATCATATACCTTCTGCATAAATTGCAGTTCAGTTCTGATTTTGGCCATGCAAATAATGTGATCAGGTGAATGGATCCAGATAGTTGCACCTTCACTCCATTCCCAGAGCCTAGAATGCAGTGAAAACTTTAATCTCAGCAGGACAAAGCAGTTTGCACTACGCAGTATTCAGCCAGATTGGAGTTCAGGCAGAATGTGCATGTAACTGTCTGTACCTACCTGTCCTACATTTGTTTACTTGCAAACTCTGGGGCAAGTGAAATGCAGGTAGCATGTGTTTCAAACAGGTAGGTACAGAAAGTGCCATTTTGAAAGAAAGAAGGATCAGCATACAAAGGACATATAAGTGTTAAGGAAACCCCCCTGTCTGACCACTGGCACTCCCAGCACCAGAGACTTTCAGTGCTGGGACCGCAGCCCCTTCACAGAGGGCAGCTCCAGTGAGCCCGCGGGTGCCCTGCTTGGCTCCCTGCACACCCCACTCACACAGTCAGACCAGGCTTCCTGACCAGTCTGCCCATGGGCTTCCCACAGAAGAGTCAGATTTCTGGTTCCTTGAAGCCATTTATTCACAGTGCAGTAAAACAGAAAGGGCTCTAGCTGGTGCCTCCAGGGAGGGACCCCCAGCAAAGGAACCCCTGTGGTTTTATATCCCCACAGTCCAAGTGCACTAAAGTCTCGCTCCTCCTCCTCAGTCCTCAGCTCTGAGTGTGGGGTCCCCTGGCTCACAGGTCCCCAGGCTCTTTGTTATGTAAGGGCTCAGCAGATCACCGTCCCTTGCCTCAGGCTCCAGCCACCCAGAGTCCATCACGCAGCTCTCACTGAACCTGCACAGGGCTACCTGCTGTGGATGTATCCCTTAACATGAGGATTTATAGAGCAATTACAAATATTTAAAGGCAACTTGCCAAAAGTTACTTGCTGTAAATCATGAGCATATTTAAAAAGACAGAACAGAAGTAATAGTACCTATCATACAGTTTGTACACAGAATTAGGAATAAATTGGAAGCTAAATTTCATGGGTGAAGTACAGACCAGTTCTAGTTAAAGATATTGTAAATAGAAAGAACAGATTGGAGGATGATGTGTCACATTCAGGGCAGGTATAGGAGAGGGTGATAAAGAGTGGAAGATACCAGAGCTCTTACAGAGAGCATCATAAGGATAGAAATTAGCAAGTAGTTAGGGTGCTTCTTCTAGGTGCTTCAAACATTGCAAATAATTTCAAATTTTTATTTTATTTTATTTTATTTTATTTTATTTTATTTTATTTTATGAGACTGTGTTAGAATTTTTGGCTTTTTTTGGTCCCAGAAGATTTCTGATCATTACATATGAGCAATAAGAAATGTGACTGTGTGGGCTGGCTATAATGAAGCTGGGATTTTGTATTCATTCATCACAAGATGTAACTCCTAAGTGCATCTGTTATCTATTTCAAGATCTTTTTTCTTATGGGTCGTTTTCTGGATAATTGATTTAATGAGAATCTTGGTAGAAAATCATCTGGAAAGAACGTACATAGAGATTTCAACATGGTTTCTCTGTGGTGGATTCAGTCATGATAAGAATTAAAAAAAAATGTTTACTTCATAGAGATTTAGTCACATAAGCTTTATCTCACCATTTCATACCGTTGTGAGGACCCTCTCTATCAATGTTGCATGGAAATTCATCTGTTGTCTTATACACCTGTCCTATGATGTGGAGAACAGGCTTGTGAAACTGCTTATCCCTCAGCAACTGATATACAGATCCTAAATAGTAGCTTAGGTGAGATACTTCCAGTGGTTGATAACATAAAACTCACTTCTGGAATACAACAAAAACCTCTCTGGTCAGGTTAAAGCCTCTGAGAAGCCCTCCAAGGAGAGAGAAACGTACAGGTCTTGCTAGTGGAAGCTGGGTACAGATTTCAGCAGGTACACGTAAAACTCCAGTCTCAGGCATTAGGATGCCCCTCTTCCCTGGAAAAGGAGGCATACGGCAACAAAAACCGACATGCAAAAATCCTGACCTCATTTAAATCTCTCTAGTCATGTGTTGCTTGTATATATAATTACAGTGAACTTCAGAAGCAACAGAAGCAGTGAGCTGCTGACACAAGGGAAGGAAATGGAGGTAGGCATGAGCTTGAACATGGGCACATGCATGAGTCAGTGGAGACTGTAGAGACTTGTATTCATATTCTCTGTGCAAACAGCAGAAGCTGTTTAAAGAAATACCTTCTCAGCTGTTTGCTTACTGGAGGCTACTGTTCCTGCAACTGTGCTGGTAGAAAGGAATCTGTGTGAATCAGCAGCTCCCACACACAGACCTGCATCTTTATGCAAGACCACTTTTATCACTGGCATCAGCTAAGACACCGGACCTGATGCTCCCATCAGGGAGATGCAGGCACAAACCGAGTTATTCTGATTCTGTCATGAGAAAGGAGAAGAAAATGGTGAGCAGTGGAAGGCTGTAAATTAATAGCCAGACATCTACCAGAAATGGTTTCTCAAAAACCTAAATTGGTGCAGAATTTGGTTGTTCACTACCTCCAAAAACATCCATCATTCATTCGTAAGTGCTGCAATCAGAGATTTGTTTATGGTAGGTGATATGCTTAGTGCTAGAGGAGGTCTAAAAGTATAAACAAGGATTAAGTACCTGACTTCTCTTGATTTTCAGCGTAACCTGTGTTGCCTTAAAAATCAAGAGGTTTAGTGTAATGAAGTCTTGCTCTCTGTACTTTTCAAGTGTTTCACAGTGGACCTCAATGCTCTGTTTTTCAATACATTTCTGAGAAGCATTTAGTTTTCTCCTCGAAATTGCTGTGCTATTTTTGCATATTCAGATCTCTGTATCATTCCAGTTTGGAGAGGCCAACTGTTCCCTCTGTTTCCATATGAAGATAGAATGAATCAGTGTTACTTCCATCCGTACTGCCATTCCCCCAAATGCTTTCACAGATGTACTAAGAACATGGAGTTCTGTGGTCTGTAACTGTAATACCTCAGACTGGGCTGCTTTCAAAAGCCACCCTTCAGAAACCATTATAAGTAACTCAAGGCTGGTAGGAATTACCACATATTGCATGAGGAAAGATCCCATGAGGCTGCTCAGGTGATTGCAAATGTTTAACAGGAAAAAAATTTCACAGAAGCAAAATTTCACTGAAGGCTTCCAGCAATTTGATTTGCATCCTTAGGAGAAGAAAGTTCCCATGTCTCTAAGAGTGGCCAGCCCAGTACTTACTAGATGACTATAAGGAAGCTCTACTGGTTGGCATACCACTTCTTTTCAATTTGTTGTGTGCATTTTAGCTTGCTGCCAGGAAGCTTGGTGCAACTCCATATACTCTCTTCTCCTCAGAAATATGCTAGAAATCCAGCATATACTCCTAAGAAAGCTGATTTTATATCTAGCCTGCTGTGAGAACGAGTTCACAGCATCATTACACATCACTTGTAATAGCTCAGCACAGGCATCAGTGTGAGCTCAGAATGGAACAATTAAATCTACATTCCTGATGAGGAAATCAGGGAAGGTTACGAAGTACAGTGGCAAGACCGTTAAGACAGGGAGGAGAGGAAGGTCTTCCGCTCATAGGCCTTCCAACTCAGCAAGCCTGGGCATTTTTTTCCTGGCACTCCAACAGCAATAACATCAATAACAGTTAAGAATAAAAATGAAGGCCACGTAATCTTTCCCTATCTGTGAGACACTTAGGCTCCACCAGCTGTGCTGGCTGGCTTCCTACATCTGGGCTCCAAAATGGGTAACAAGAAAACTCTGAGAGTACTATTTTAAGAACTCTGGCACCAAGCAGAGTGGAGAAAGGAAAAAAAAGGCAAAAGAAAAAAATCGCAACTCTCCACTTCTTTACTGAAATCATTCTGTTGAAAGCATTTCTGTTTGGCTGCCACAGCTCACCAAGCAGCCTAATGTGCCAGCTATTAGTACCCAGCAGAGAGCATGTTTGCAGCTATTCAGCAAAACTATCACATGTCCTTACTGAAGGAAAGAGGGATCAGCTGCTGAACACTGGAGCTGATGAAGAGCAGAGCTATTAAAGCAAGCAATAAAAAAACCCACAACCCAGAATGAAGACTGATTTTTATTATTATTTTTTTAACCTAATGGATGACATTTATAACTGGAAAGTATGAGTCAGTATGCTGTGCCAGCATGGGGTCTTGATGATGTTTTCATCTTGCTTGCTCTTCCTCCTTGGCTAGGACCATTCTGTCTTGTTGATCTGTAAGTTTTAGGTTCCTTGCAGTACTTAGGAGATGGGCGTTCACGTGTGTTTGTGTGTGCATGTAAGAAGTGACCATAGGTCAGTGAACTGGAAGTAAAGAGCTAAACTACTCAGAAAATTTTTAGGGAGTAGTGAGACTACTTTGCAGTGCTGGGACCTCTTAGATAAGTTATTGCTGCCAAAGTGTCAGCGCTGCCAAATGTGGCAGTGACGTGAGTGTGGGAGGCAAACACCCACTTGCTAGTGAGGACAAAATGGACACAGCTCCCTCTCCGCAACCACTAATCTAAGCCAAAATGCTTTAAAAACAGAGTACTGTTTGTCCTTTGGTAACACATGAGCAAATAGAATGCATTTGACACAGAGCTTCTCTGTAATATCACATCTTTAGCATGTAACCAAGGAACAAAATTATACTACTTATTGTGATGATATTAGAGTCTGGTTACCTCAGAAACAGCACACTCAACTCTAGATTCTGACTCCAGAAAGTTCTCTTTACATTGCAAGATCAGGCCTGAAGCATTTCCCAGGATGAATCAATCAAGGAATGCCTAGCATGGGAAAGTCCTCTTCTGACATAGAACCAGCATTAATTTATAGCGGCTTCTCTTACTCTGCAAGTCCCTGACACAGGATTCACGTTTTGACAAGTAAACTCCTGCTAAGAGAGTAATTTCCAAGACCCATGCAAGGCAATGTCACCAAGCCATGGTTGTCCGGGCTGGTGCAGCAGCTGGGTCACCCCACAGCTTCCTGAGAGCTCAGGGAGGTGGGAGGGGTCCGCAGAGCCTTTGCCTTCCTTTTCCCACAGCTGATATGGGTCATGCTCAGCGCAGCTGAAAATTGAGCCCTCAGGCAGGGAGCTATAATGAATTCACTAGATTAGGCAATGAAAGCCAATGTGAACAAAACAACCAGCTGGCTCAAGAATATTTCACACTAGCATAAAAATGCTATGGGAGGGGAGGAAATGAGCTTCAGAACTGTCCCCTTTCATTCCTCTGAAAATCATACCCATCTTTTCTTTAATAGATATTTTTATAGCCTCTATATACATCTGTGAAAGTGAAAAGAAATAAAGGTATTTTCATCTTCTGTGTACAATTACAGTTATTAAAAATAGCAAACCCATGTAAGAATGTGATGCACCTTGGTAAAAAATTGTTCGTGGAGGAATTCTACCTGAAGCTCTGGAATTTTTCTTTTTTTCTTTTCTTTCATATTGAGTATTGGAATCTAACTCCATCCTTCAAGTTTTTGTAGTTATTTTTTAATTCTGGAAAATTAAATATTTTGTAAGTATTTATAAGCATTATTTCTAAAAAAATCTAAAATAATAAAATTATAGCTATAGGGTAGTATGGTTCTAGAATCAGAAACTGAAAAGGTGCTCTATCTTTTTTACAGGAAATGGAACAATATTTTCAGCATAGACTACCATGACAGACTAGACTAGACTCCAGTGTATTACTTTGCTTTTGTCCAATGTCTAGGCTTGTGTTGAAACCCTGTGTTTCCAAACGTTGTTTTTTTCATTTATTGGAGAGGTGACTTTTCATATGTGAGCCAATCCACCCACACTCTTCCTGTGATTCTTCTCAAGAAATAAGAAAAAAATTCCACACAACGTCCATACCCAATAGCATTGCAAGCCTAGTTTCTCTTGATTAATAGTTTGCTTTCCTTTCTAGTTCACAAGAAATGTGTGTTCCCATGAGGTGTTTTGGAAAACGTGTTATTCTACTAAAGGATTCTCTCCTCTGGATGCCACACTTACCAGAAAAAAAGATGTCAGTAAAAACAGCCTCACATTTGGTATTTGAAGGAGTGAAAGGCAACACTTAGGAATTCCCACATGGCATTGCCCTTACAATCTCCTAAGGAAATCCACCGTAAAATACAGTATGTGCTGGGAACAGGCTGGGGCACCTAAATATGGATTGCTTTTGGCTTCAGCTATTCAGAAATCCCCAGAACAGGTGCCAAATTAAGTCACCCTACTAGCTGCTTTCCATGGCTGAAGGTCAGTAATAGTTAACATGGAAAGGAATTTGGATAGCACATCTCACACCCCAAGAGCGCTGTGACTGCTCAAACATACCAATGCATTCTTACCTCAGAAAACCTCAAGCAGAGAGCAGTTTCGCTTTCCTTTGACATGGAAGCAGTTTACAGTTTGTAAGGAAAACACATTAGTCTTTGGTATCAATGTTAATTTATGCCACATTTCCCATCTATTTATAACTCAAGCATTCTAAATTAGACTATTAGATGCAAATATATTATAATCTGACAGAAGGCAAAATATTCCATAAATCTGATTTGGAAAAGGGAAATATTCATTCATATATAGCTGACTAATGGCTCTACATTTGCAATTTCAGAAACATGATTTTTTCAAAGAACTGCTGACAATCCATGTTAAACTTTGAAGATTATTATGTTTAGCCATAATTTTGCTCCCATTTGAATTCTACTTTGTTGTCAGCTTGTTTCTTACTGCATTCTTTGTTTCTTAGAACTTGCATAAATAGAAAATTTTTGTTTCTTGAAAGCCTTTTGATCTCCTTTTCATCTCCCACCTGCAATTACAACTCTTTCTGGGTGACATCACCCATTAGATGCAGTGAAAAGAATTCTGATAAATGGCTGAATAAAAATTTATTGACATCAAGTGGAAAATAGCCATCTGGAACTGATGAATTCTCAAAAAGTCTGTTTGCATGCAAGAACCATGAATAAGTACAATTACAATCACAGAAATATAGAAAATACTCTGTGCAAGGTATTCTATTCAAACTCAAGGCCCAGAACTGAAAAACTCATGAAAGTGGTTGTTAATGCAAAGTTAAATATTTAACCTGGTTAGCTAGAGAATACTCACAAGCACGGATACAGCAGCAGTGATATATTACTATATCTTATTTCAGTAAACACTGAATTAGCACAGCCCTTGCAATTTCTTTTTCTTCCACATCTTATTAAATTCGGGCAGGGTTCACTTTTAAGGTTATCCTTCTGTATAGATATATTTCATTCTCCAGTGAAATACACAGTAAGTGCGATGTAAGCCCACATTCCTGTTGGTTTGCTATTTTACCCTTTTCCTTAGTCCTCAGACTATTATTAGTTGTTACATCTAAGTCCAAACTCTGAGCAAGCATAAAACAGTATAACTCCCTGAATGTGACTGGAGATACCCTTAAACAGTGCCAGTCAAGAATCGAGTATTTTTCCGAAACAGGTGCTGGTATATACTACTAATACGGTTTTTTGGGGTTTATTTTGGTCTCTGTGTGTGTGTAAACTAGAGTTATACTGATGTTAAGCACAGACCTTATTCCTATTTACTACATGGGGGTAGTAAATATGAATATTTACTATTTTGCAACTGACTTCCATCCTTTAGAAATTAAATTATCTTTGACGAGACATAAAAAGCAGTTGTTGTTCCTGGGCTCTGTCTGGTCTGTTGCAGTTCTTCTTAACATTCACAGCATAAAATTGAAGACAGGGAGTGTATAGCGTGTACCAGTAATCCTAAGGTTTGGCTCTTCTTTTGAAGGAACAGAAGAAGTTGTAGAGAGGAGTTTCTGTCAGTTTACATTTTTTCCAGAGTGGACAGAAGTGTTATCTATCTTAGCTTTGGTACTCTTGGTTTGCTGTCTAGAAGGAATGTGATAGTTAATTCCAGAAAATTTTCCGGTTTATGCAGAGTAGATTTTAACTCATCGTTATAGATTATTATCATTATAGTGACTTTTTAGAAAAATCTGCTAAGTGTTCCTTGACTGAATAATAAGACAAAAAATGTTACTGGACTCCAGGGTATGTTGAAAGACCATGACACACAGAGATTCAGTAAGAACCCCTAACAGGATAACAACAGACATACAGAGCCTTACAGTCACAGTAGGTCTGTGTCCATAATCACAAAGGTATTTCCCATAGCGCTTGTACCAGCACTGTTTACTAACAGGCATGGATAATGTCAGGGCTTTCCATTGTACTTTGAACTTATCACTTCAGCTTATCACTTCATAGTAGAGATGATTCAAATGCATTCTCTGGTTCAAAACTAGTTCCCCTCCGGAACAACTTAATAGGTGTTCCTACTTTAAAGTTAATTATTTCTAATTATCTCTAAATCTAGTTTTATTTAGAAATTTCTATCATACATGGGTTATATCTGCTCTAAATCCATCAAATTTACTCTGGGTTTATACTATTGCAAAAGCAAAAGTAAAACAGGCACCGCATATACTCTCATTCCTGGGAGACTCTGACTCTCCCTGTTTGGAATGGCACTTATGGGAAACCCATGAGCTCTGCAGAAATGACCAAACCAGATTTGATTTAAAGCAGATATTTTGGGAGTTCAGGTTGACAGTATATGTAAGTGAGGTGACGAAAACTCCTGCTGAGCCATCCCTAGTCTTCTGATAGTCTTAAACACAAAGAGAGATGGAAATCAGAAAATGGTTTTAGAAATTCCAAGAGAGATGTGTTTTGCATATGACCCTTTTAAAAATGTCAGTAACAGTGTATTTGCCTTTCTTGATCTTTAAATCAATACCTTCTGGCTACATAAGACACTAGCAAATACATCTTGACTCCAAACAAATTCTTTCAAAACTGTCACAAGTGACTTTTTACGTGGATCATCATTTATGTGACATTTACAGTTCCTGGCAAAAGCAGGCACAGACATGCCCAAAACAGCCACTATTTTCCTTCTGAGAAAGGGAGCCTCAGAATGATTCTTTTACCAAAGAAGACAAACAGTTTGTTGTATGGCAGACTTTTACTTCATACATCTTATGTAAAATCATATAGGTAATAGGTAGTTATTAAAGGGAACACTGTGACCTCTTTGACTGCAATCATCAATATGGTGATGTCACATAGCACTTCACTTCATACTGTCCAGATGACACAGTTCCTTACTTTTCTTCATGCTGGGTTGAGATCATTGCTTGGGTGAGAGGCAATTACCTGAAGCACACCTGAGAGAAGCTGGCAGACTGTCTGAGAGAGGTACTGTCTGAGACTGAAGGAGCAATTTCCTTCCTTTTAGCCAAGCTTGTGGAATGAGAGTACCTTTTAGGATCTTTAGGTGCATCTTGATGCCTTGGCGGCAACAGTAGTCAGGGAATTGTTCTGTTTTAGCTTCTTATTTACAAGTACATGTCCAAATGAAGATTTTCCATTGTTTTGTCTATCCTGAATAAGCAATTATACATTCCACGTTTTAAAAGCATTGCAAACCTCATCAAGAGGAAAATATGCTTTGTTTTCTACTCCATGTCTTTTGTGCATTGCTGTTCAACAGCTATCCTCACTTCCACTACCTTTTCCACTCTGGATGTATGCTATTTATTGGCTTTTTTGTTCATTTTATCTGAAGGACACAGTCTCTTACAAGGCAACAGATAAGATCACAAGGGGAATATGTGCTCATGGTCCTCACATCTGGAGTTCTGGATAGATGAACTATCTATCTAGACATCCAGATGAACTATCTAACCCTGGCATTATTTTTTGGTCTAGTGTGCTGATTTTTATTGAATACTACTGATATAATAACTTAATATAATAACTATGTATAATATAGTTTTATAATATAATATAACCTAACTATTATAACTGAGTTATAATAACTTAGGATTTTATTTAGAGGAAACTTGTCTAGGTTTTGATGGTTAAAAGGTATTTATTTTAAATTGTGCCATCTTGATTTAATCAATAAGGTGGGGTTTTGTATATGTATGTGAATGTATATATTCATCCAGAATATTTGGGACAGGTGCATCATATAAATTGGTCAGATAATTACATAAATTTCATAGCTGTTGCAGATATTAAAAGCAAGAGTTTACTAGAAAATGCCATATAATTTGTAGTACAAAAACCGAGGCATGATTGTGGTTTATCAGACATACTCATCTGAAGATTTCACTTTAATAATTTGTTCTATTAGAGAAGATAATACTTCATTCCCCAGCAGTGAGGAATGAAGCTGTTTCACAGGTTGATGCAAACAGAAGCAGTTAGCTGTAATAGTTCATTGGGTTCAGTCCCTCACTGTCACTGCATAGCACGCAGCTGCTTTACCATGTCAGAGAGTGCTTTTATTTTTAGTTCACTCTTAAGGGTGCATTATAATCTTTCTATTGGTTTTCATGAGTGTAACACATATCCATCATAAATATTGCACTAATGCATTCAGAAAACAGGTAGTACAGCCTGTCAGTTTTTACAGACTATCACCGTCTGGTGCTGCTAGGGCAGGATGAGGACTGAAACTTCCACTGAGAAACTGTCTAAGATCTCGTTTCTTGTAACAATTTCAGTTAAAGTACATCTTAAGAGATGAACAGAGTAAATGGCAGTATGAATGAAGACAGGTTTTACACAAGAGGTCTATTCCAAAGATGATCTAATTCAATAGTGCACTTCTCTGTGGTTTCACAGTGTTTTCTGGGATTTTACACCAGATCTTCAATGTAAAATTTTTTCTCACTGTAATTTAAGAGAGTAAGGAGGCAAGACAGACATTTAAAATGTATTTCTTTTGTTTGGAAAGCCTTGTATCTAGTGTCTGTGTTTTAAGCATCTGTTAGGTAGGTATTGTCTTTCACTATTGTGTTAACCCATATGACTGATACTTTCATTACTTTGGTTTCTATGGAAAGACAGAAGGTTTCTATTAAAACAACAAATGCAAGCTTAGGTATAAATAATGAAAACTGTTCTGCTAACTCACTTGAGTGTCAGTCTGCAAAGACAGCCAGAGAACCAAAATTTTACTGTACAGGTCGTGTTTGGATAAGCATCTATGAGAGCAAGCTTTCTTATCAGATTCCAGCACTTCCACTTGGCATCTCAGCTGGAAATACCAGAAGAAAAGCCTTTCTGTTAGACCATGGTCATTTCCAGCTCTAGTCCCTGGTGGAAATCAGAGGTGCCAAATTAATTTTGCACATGAAGGGTTCAGTACAAGTTCATTTCCAAACATGTATTAAGGTTTCTGTTGTAATTCTTCCTTAAGGCCTGTGTGGAAGCTTGTTTTGTAAGTGCCAGGGGTTTTTGTGGTTTTGTTTGGTTGGTTGGGTTTTGTTTGGTTTTGTTCATTAGTTTTGTTTTGGTTTTGTTTTGTTTGATTTGCTTTGATTTGCTTTGGTTTGGTTTGGTTTGGGTTTCTGTTTTGTTCGATTTGGTTTGATTTGCTTTGGTTTGGTTTGGTTTGGGTTTCTGTTTTGTTCTGTTTGTTTTTTTTTTTTTTTTTTTTTAAATTGCTAATTTTAAACCAGGAATGCCTTCATTTCTAATTGCTGTCTCGGGATGTGACTCCAGCCAATAGTTGTGAAGAGGACTGCTGATTTCACATATATTAATTGTCTGTTTTTCTGTAAAAGAGAAAGGAAATGGCTAAGGTATTGGATGAAACTTTTCTTAGGTTAATTATTAAGTCTAACCCTTTTCCACAAGGTGTATTTTTCTTCTGCCCAAGGAGACTTGAGCAGTATACTGAATCCTTTAAATCCCCTAAGACTACCCTAATCACTGCACCTCAGCATAATCTGGGAGTAGGAAGGAGGAGAATCTTCTTGGCTTCTTTGGCTGAAGCTATTTATTTCATATTTAATAAAAAAAAAAAATTAGATGAAGAAGGGTAATATACAGCTCTTAATATTCCAACGAGTGATTAAACTAAAGGATGGTTTTATTCTCTGTGTTTACCTCAACACTTAAATGAGTGCATATGAGTAGAGCTGCTCCAGCAGGAGAGGTAGACCAGATCCTCTGTTCCAAAATGTGTTAAAACCAAATATTAGGCCATGCTTGCCGAAAGTGAGTTCAAGACCTCTGAGGGAGATGAAGAATGTGAGTTGAGGACTTACAAAACTGTCCTGAATGCTCTAATGGCAACAGCGAAGCACGTCTTCCGGTAATTGGTCTTCGTTTAGGATGACAGGTCCAGTAGAAGTGTTCTGAGAACTCCCAGACCTTGAGGGAACATTTAGTTGGATTTTTAGTTCAGTGGATGTTTAGTTCACACAGGCATGGTTTGAGCGGTCTTGCACATGGACATAAGTAGATATTTGAGGTCAAACTGGGACTGATCTTGATGAATTCTCCCCTTTAGTCAATGAAGGCACTGTCAGGGGGTCATTTATCCTACACACCTTAGGCTCACACCTTATGATAGGCTGAGTGGTTGATGAAGGTTTCTATTTCTTTTCACAGCAGGAACCTTTAATTATACAGCTTTAATTATATTAACTATTAAGAGTAACTGGTCGCAATTCTGCTGTTAAAGACCGTGGAAGTATAAACTGTAGAAGAGGATACATTTACAAAATTCAGACATTTATACTGTTTGATTACAGTGTGTGGAGTCTTTGAAAATTACAATTTTGAATGTCAGCAGTAGAAAAAGGCAGCAGATAGTGCAATATTTTTGGTGATTTAGCTGTGGGGTAACTACTCTCCCTAGAACTGAAGTCAGGTCTTTATGTGCTTTTATAAGATAAATAACAATCCTTATTTTACTTTGTAAAGTGGTTCAGCATAAAAATGCCATGTAACCACAAAAATTATTCAGTATACTGCCTTTAAAAGCTTTGATAAAGTTCATACTTTTTTTTCTGTTCTCATATATAGGTGGTAGACTACAGCTCTCCCTTATGGCTGATCAGTGGAAAGCGTGCCCCTGTTGCCAGATTCCTAATCAGAACACTGTGTTATCAATATACTGTTGTATATAACCATAGGCAATTGTGCCAGCACAGGGCAGGGACAGAAATAACCATCTGATAGCTAGCAACTTCAGTTGTGAAGCAGGACCTTATCTTAAATCCATTCTGGTTTAATTCTGATGTTTGTGCTTGGAAAAAAGGGTTCTCTCATTCTACGGAGAAGTACTACGGTCTTGAGTAAAGCGAGCCAAGATTTTCCTGCTGCTTGAAAAAGGAGAGGTGATGATGAGAGTTACTGGAGGGTCACCTAAGGTAACACAGCTACTTTAGCTCAATGTAACATTTTTGCCTAGAAAGCAGGAGTCCAGGCTCACTTTCTATCTGAAATGACCTATTTTGCTGTGTGTATTTTCTTGAATTCAGAAAAATGCATGGATTGTACTTGTGAGTTGTCTCTACTGCGAAACAGTGGAGAAGTGGGCTACAATCCATTGACAAAAGTTACTAATGCAGTTACCAGGCCATTTCTCATTTCTTCCTGCAGATTTCAGCTTCTTGGCTAAGGAAGACAACAGTTTCTGAATATCAGCACCACCAGGAAACTGTATTCAGTATAGGCTGTGCGCTGCTGTGCTTATAACCCTTGACCCAAACCATGAGCTGGGAAAGGGACAGACTCCTTCCAGTTCCTAATAATTCATTTGGCCCACTCAAGGGCCAGTTAATTTTAACAGCGGTTACTTAACTGTCTGGAATAAACGAACTTCAGAGAAGGCCAAGGAAACAGAGCTGAGACACACATCTGTTCAGATCACAGTGCCAATGGAGTTCGTGAAATGAAGCATTTTTTCATGTAGAAAATCCTGATTCCATCTTTCTGCATAAAGCATGTTTTTTTTCTCCAGAAGTTAAATAATTTATGCTTCATAATGTTCCTTCCATTACTAACATTGCAGCCTGCTGCACAATATGCACATCAGGTGTTTCTTCTTTTTTTAGACTTTCAGACAACTGTAGCACGACAGTAGCTGTTCAGCAAGACAGAGCGCATACTACCCATTGCTAATTCTTCAAAGCAGCAGTTGAATTAACATAAGCTTTAAGTGGGTGTTATGTATTCATTTGCACATTTTCTGCTGCTGCTTATGACTAGTTTAGCTGCAATCTGCTACACATAAAGGATTACTGCACATATACAGAGCTTTATAGAAGTGACACATCCTTCAGGTAGCTCTGCATAAACTCATGCAACACACTACGGGTCATTAATTTTAAATGTCTGGAGGCAGAGAGATACAAATCTCTTTCTCTCTCTTTCTCTACCATCTCACCCTCTCACTCACCACTGGCTCTCAACAGATGCAGTAAATTGGCACTCCCTAAAACCTACCTCATCATCATGAGTCATGTTTCAGCTTATTGTCCTTTTTCTCTGTTGTCTATTATTCAGGTGAGTTATTTGTTTAAAATATACCCACAATACTCTGGTTGCAAACGAGTTCAGGGGGTTTGGTTTGGGTTTTTGAGTTCTCTTTTTTTTTTTTTTTGTTTAGATCAGCAGACTGAGCTTGGTAAAAGGGAAGTGATTACTGTGCTGCCTTCTTCATATACCACTGCAGCAGTATCCCCAGCCTGTAAGACAACGAGCATAACCCCTCTGCTGGGTGTGTTGAAATAACTTTGTTAAACTATTTCCTTAGAAAGAATAAGATAAAAACAACAGTATAATTCTATACAATATCTCAATTCAGATCTTTTTTGCAGAAGTTCCAGTGATAGCTCACAACTACCACTTTTTTCTTTTTTCTTCTGGATAAGCACTATTTGCAGAAAAAAATTGGTGCTGTAGCTCCCTGAATTCTTATTAAATCAGGCCATATCCTGTTTCTAGTTCTGGAAAATATGATCTTTCTCTTTTCCCTTCTGCCCAGAAATTACTTTGCATTGCTTTTTTTTTGTTTCCCAGAGCATACTAGTATACTGTGTTTCGCTGGTAATTTCCAAGACTACATAGGAAGAAAAGGAAAGTGTATGCTGTTTGCTTGGATGGCTCATCCAGTCATTGCACAGTGAAGGCAGAACTCAGTCATGAATTGTTCTTCATTTTGTATCAGTTACCACTGTGACCACTCTGTGCAAGTTGCTTTGCAAACAGAACTGTAGAGACATATTTAATCTCTTACCTCGCTGAGAGCATTGCATAAAGCAATGCATGTAGGGGATTACATGAAAAAATGTATGGCCTTTTTTGTTGTTTGCTTGGTTTTTGGTTTTTTCCTGACCTACATTTAATGTGGCATATGCCAGGAGAGCTTAAGCATTTTATAATACTACTTCTGTATACATTTTCAAACAATTTTCCCTCTGCCTGTGGTTGCTACGTATGAAAACCTGTGCAGTGTATCACAGAAGATATGCCGAATACTGAATGTCAAGGCAGCAGAGCTATTCTAAGGGCAGATGGCTAAAAGCTGGACTGTGACTGGAGTATATCAGGCCCTAGTGTAAGGTAGCGTATCTTTCTAATATCTCCAAGCAATGTAGCACAAGCAGCCTTACTTCCACCACTCTCTTTGGTATCACTGATTTCCTGCAAATTTGTCCAAACTAGGACACTGATTTACTGACTCAGGCTGTAGTTGAGAGAGGTGAAAGGAAGGGCGGCTGACAAATTGCAGAAGCCACTGTGAGGACTGAGATGAGAGGGCTGATGTCCATGTTTCAAAAACAGCAATTTTCTGTGTGAAATCCATATTTTGACATTCTCATTCATTTAAAATGATTCCTGATACATTGTTCCTTTTGCTTCTGGGGTAGTGTAGCATGCAGTGCACAGTTTCCAACCACTAACAGGTTGCTGATTAGGAACCCCACTTGATAAAGAAAACCATTAACTTTTGAATCTCACTTTGAAATGCTAAACATACATTCTTTAGAGATAAGCAACTTCTTTTTTTTTTATGCTGTTGGCTACTTAGTTTAATAATATATTTATCCCTGAATATTATTTTTAAAAATCCCAGTGGAAATGGCTTGGATGCAGTAACTGAATGATAAGTTGACAAGTTTCTTTTCAGCTGTAGGTGAAATGTCCCTGTTGTCACGTATGCTGTTTGATATTTTAAAAACTGTCTTTGGAAATAAAAGTTTTCCAACAGGGAAAGATGAAAATTATCATCATACCCTAAACCTTTTATTTGAACCAAAACAAAGGAGTGCCACACTAAAAATGTAATTAAGAGATTCCTTTCTTGCTTGCTTTCGTTTTTTTTTTTTTCACATTTGATTGTACAGTTTTTGAGTTATTAATATCTAACACACTGCATCAATTCTCATGAAGGAAAAACTCAAGCCTTTGACCTGGGGTTGCATTCATCTCCCCAGATTTTACCCATGAAATATGCACACATTTAATCTAAACTAATCAAGCAGGCTCCATTTGAAACACCTCCATACCATCTTAATACAAGTGTCTTGGGCCAGTGGGATGAATGACTCTCCCGAGATGCTTGCCTCTCAATTAAAGGCAGATGGCGCCTAGATAACCATCCTAGATTTGATGTCACATCTAACTTTTAGATGATTAAAGCTTGATGAGGTGAATTGCATGTAAAATCACATAAAGATTGATAAAACACAACACAGCCTTGAGAAAATTTTATTTAGAAGAAATTCCGACATTAATTATAATATAGAAGAAATATAAAATAAATTAGATATCAAAATCTTTTGCTATTATATTGCTCTGCAATATGACTTCATGTGAAATAAGTCAACAGTGAAGGAAAGAGAGCAGAATAATCAGAGAAATTATCAGTCTCCTCAAGAGAGGAAAACAGCTCTCATTCTTTGCTCTGTTCCCTAGATAGACTAGTGATTCACAGTACCCTCTATCCTCCTCTCTAAGGGTATGGGCAATAGAAACAATAAAAGAAAAAAGTTGTCTGTTAGGAACAAAGGATAGTCCAGGACAACAGGTCAAATTAGGAGGGCAATAAAGGTGATAAATTATGGGAAATTGAGCTCAATTAAGAAAAAAACCAAGTACACCTACTATTTTTTAAAAATTTCTCTCAACTGGTTCGTCTTTATCTGCCTAATTTTGTCAAAATGATGCTTCCTAATGAAAATTATTTCAGCAGTAATTTGCTATGTGTTTCTTTGTAGTGTATTTGGTAAACTCATTTACAAAAACATTCTTGTTATTCAAGAACACCACCACGTGTAAAATACAAACTCTCATTTTATAAAGTAAAAAGAAAACATAAAAAGTAGAACACCATGGTGTTATAAACTCCCCCATATTTAAATAATTGCATCCCATCCACTTATTATCATAATAGTTTCATCCATGTGATTCGTCTGTTTAGTAATTATTCTCAATGAAATGCTACGTGTCCTTAAGCAGCTGTAATGACTGGAGAGAATGGCATTTTAATACTGGACAGTGATCATCCATTTGCATATAAGAAAGAGGTTTTGGTAATAATTTTTCTTCAGATACAAATACCAGAGAGAATTATTGCACTGTGGGGACTTTGTGTAACTTATCGTCTCCAGAAAGCTAAGAAAATGCCTTTGAAAAACTCTCAACTAACTGTGGAATGCACATCTGTGCATGCATCAGGTTCTGTTCATGGAAGCTACTGGGCAAAACACTACTATTGTAATGAGCTATCTGCATTCACTAATGACCAGAAGAATACTTGATCAGAAATCACTTTCTGATGTTGGAACCTTAGACGCTAATGCTTGGATCAAACAACAGAACTTAAACATATAAAACCTCATTTTTTTACTTTTATGTCAGATCTTTACTGGTGTTGTGCACTCAGAACTTCCAATGGCTTCAGGAAGAGCCATTTTATGCCTCAGCACTCTCAAAAATGAGATTATGGAAAACTGACTTGAAAAATCTCATGCAAGTAGTACTGACTGAATAGCAACGACATTTTAAAATAAAATGTTTTGTTTAAGATATCAGTCATTGTAAATGACGCAAACCTCTGTATTTAGTTTTTGGAAGCATTTTTACTTTACACAAAACAAGTGCCATTACTAAACTAGGTAGTTTGAGCAATCATCCTTTTTAAAAGAATTAACCCTGTGAACACTTGTTGGAAAAGCCAGCCTGGAGCTTTTCCAACACATTCCTTGTGTTTAATGAACCATGGCTACACAGGGCCTTACTGTCATTTGGGTATGTGCTTCCACTGTAATCAGTGAGCAAGCCAGAAAGTCACTATTCATCAACATGGACATGGGTGTACTGTTTGTTCCTAAATAGAGATGGTTCATCAATGTAAGGGGGAGAAAAAGACTCTGTCGATGTGAAAGGAAATAAAACATTCATTAATACCAAAAGCTTTCTAAATAGAAGCAAATCTATTGAATTTAGTAGAACTGTTATCTCAGAATGCCATTATCCAAAGCTATGTGGGAATTTTGTCTGTAGAATTCCCTTTAATTTTGATGTGAAAATTTCTGATGATGATTATTACTGTTTTCCTTTTGTCCGAATGTTTCACTTAATTTTTTTAACAGAAGCCTTACTTACTCTTAAATATACTTCTCTGGCAAGGTTGTAACATTAACCCTCATTCAGCAAATGTTTAAGATAATTACAGACAACACAGATCATAAGAAGCCATGATAGGTATAGGACAACAGCTTCTCTGCTCTAGCTGATTAGATATTTGAGAGATCTGAAAGGGTGGCGGTGACACTGTAAGGTAATGCCAAGACAGCAGGTTTCACCCAAGGGTATAGTTCAGACTATGGCATAAAGAGAAGCTGCTGCATCAACTTGCTTAAAGTCTCATCATGTCATTCCTGTACCTGCTAAACTGCAGAGGTCCATCGGTTACAGCTCCACAACTCTAGGAAGGTGTCATAATAAAGAATGGTCAAAGACCTAAAAAATGGGAGAAGTACAGATTATCTTTGCAGTTAAGATCCAAATTAGAGTCCCTTTATTTTATTTTTAACAGGAAAAAACCCCCACAACAAACCAATGTATGGTTAAATATTATTTCAAAATGCTACATCTACCTTGCTATTTAGAAGCGGGCATGTAGTCTCACACATATGTATGCATGTGTATGGATATACGCCCTTTTAAAAGGAAAGAACTTCAGTCACATGTCTGTGCAGCTCCTATATTATTCAATTAGTCCCCAGGCTTTTAGGGTGATCTTGTCCTTTATGAATCTGAAAGTTAAAAGCCCACCCTAAGTTAAGCATGTGGACTGGGTTTCTACTCACTCTTCATTTATTTCAGGACTCAGAGTCATAATTTGTCTCCACGGTCACTGGTAATTTCTGGAGGACAGCTGATGCTTTCTGCCTTCATCTCTCTCCAAGACTAGAAGAATCTCTCAGCATATGCTCAAACTTCTATATAAAATACAGAGGCAAGTACAAGACTAACTTCGACTGGACACACATTTTAGATGACTAAAATTAGTGAGGTGAATCCTGTCCATTTAGGTTCATTATCTCTACATAGACACTTGGTGTTGTGCAGCAAATGTAGACTACAACAAATATTATCCTCGTAAGATCCCAGAACTTCAAAACAACCTTGTGAAGTTCTTTGTCTGAATTATTGTCTAAACTGGGTGTGAAGTTTAAATATTTGACTGAAGTTTGAATGATGTCTTCACCATTTGGATGGCATTTTCAATAAACGTGCACAAGTAAATTTTACAAAATCTCAGAAGCTCACTTCTTCTGCTAAAAATATTGATTCGGTCTTCAGCACCCTTTTGTGAAGCAAAGGAAATTGTCTTTGCTCTCAGATGAATGTATTTTTTACAATAAAGACAATGAGAATAGATGCAATTGTCTTGACTCAGAGATTGTACCCTTAATTTTAAATTGATAATTAGCTTTTTTTTTGGTCTCAAGAATGTTATATTTCTGAAGCAGAAATTATTCTGAAACAGCAGAATTTTCTTCATTTAAAAGTTTCAGTCTATGTTTGATGTGATCACAGTAAAGCACAGTCTATACCAAAATTACCACCTGTGCAGAAAAGACTTATTATGAAAAGGATGTGAAAAAAACCAATATATATATTCCTATTAATTTCATATTGTCTTCACCAGTACTTCTTGGATATTAGGCTGTAAATAAGTTAGGTATGCTCATTCACTACATATGTTCACACTTCTGGGAATAGATGAAATATTTAAGAGCTCTGTACTGTCTATGCAGCAACTGCTGTCAAGACCTTTTTATATTAAAGACTTCTATTGATGCACAATCTTTTTTCCTCCTTTTATTTCTGCGCAAAGGAGAGAACCTTACAGTGATTGATTTTTTGCACATGACTAAAAAAATCTTAGCTTGAAAACTTGGGGATATAATGAGTGAGATTTATGTAAAATCTGCCTCTATTCCAAAACAGTAAAAGCTTTTCTGGCTTTTCACCTCCAATCTGGATCAAAGGCAAAGTAGAGACAAGTTTGAATAAATGGCATCTCTCATATTTTTTCTTCCCTAGAGCAAGCAGACTATCTCCACCTGGCAACCCTTATGGACAACAATCCTGGTAGAGCAAACATATAGGAGATGGTCCTGCAGTAAGGCTTTTGAAACTGACAATTTGCACTTCTTAAAAAAGATTACTACTTGATCTTGTCCAAAGCAAATCATGGCAGCAGAGCCATGTGATTTTCATTAACTTTCCCTTTAGCAAACTTCTCAGTGCTTCTTTTCATTTCAATGTCTATTTTATTTATATTCTTCTACAACCAGTGGATGACACAATTCCCACTCAAGTATTGTGCATAAGAATTATGTAAAATAAACTTTTCTTGAGGTCCAGAAGGCTTTTTCTCCTGCTGTACCATGCCTGACAAGCAACTGCTCTCTGGCTTCTAATTTTGAGCATTTGTTAGAAATGCTTTAGCATGAACTGGCAAGGCAACAATGGAACAGTCCTAGCTACAATAGAAGGAAATGTTCTCTTCAAAAGTATTATACCAAAATAAAAAGGGAAAAAGCATAAAAATAAAGCACTTAAAAATATGCTACAAAGTCCTTGATGTGTCTTTCCATCATCTCATATAACTCTCAAAAAACAAAAAATAATTTATTCCTAGGCAGATCATTACAACTTCTTAGGACTTGTCTAACGTGTTTACATATGTTTCATAATCCTTTTCCTGTCTGTTGCATGAGTTCATCTGCACTGATTTTCACACTGATCCTGAAAATAGCTGCCTTGGTTATTCCCATTACAATTCCCTGCCTAAACTGGTGGGCACCAAAGCATAAATCAAATACAGGAGCACAGGATAATTCTCTCTTTTGAATCTTATATTGCTTTTTACCAAAAGATAAAATTGACTTTCAGAGACAACATGCTATTACGGTAAAGCTTCATCTCAGAGTACAGTTGAAGGAGACAACAACAGCCATTTTTTGATAGGGAGCTCCCTTATGATATGGACAGGTAATGCTATGGTTTCCCCACCTCCAGACAGTCAGAAATCACGGGTTAAGTCCATTCTCAACACATCCAAAATAATAGTCAAAAAATGCCAACAGCACATTTTTTTTGTTTTTCCTCTTGGATTTTGAGGCTGCAGGTGTGCTGATAGCATGCTTTCAAAGTGGTTTTTTTTTCAGGCAGGAATACATTTTTTTAGTTTTTAAAAAACTGGAATTATGTTTTTGTTCCTCATCTCCAAGAGCTGATGTCTTAGAAAATGCCTCAATGAAATGAAGGCCTCAGAAACATTACAGGAGCTGGGAACACATATATTAGAAAATCATGAAAGATGTAATGTGTTATTTCTATACTTAAAAAAAATCCTGTGGCACCAAGAAAATTGTGCAAAATTTAAATAATGAAAATTAAATATTGCTAGCTGATCTTTAAAAGGAATTGTACAAACATTCAAAGTGCCAATGTTTGACTTTTCGATTTAATAAAAACAGTAAGAAATATGTTTTTCATTTCACTGCCTCTCACTATTCATACAGGCTAATTCTCGCTCTACCAGTTGCTCATTTCTTCAATTACAGGACGTACTTTCATTATACTTGATATATTATATTAAACAGTAGGTGTCTTATGCTAACATACAGAAACTTGTGGTTGCCAGGCATCATCCTTAAAGGAAAAAAAACTTTTAATTAAACAGTTGTCTTCAATATGAATAGTTGCCATAAGCTACTGCCGTTACCCAAGGGGTAATGTTTCCAAAGCTCATGGAATTTTTCAATACTAAATTCCACATCAGCATTTACTGAGTAGTACATGGAATACATAAATACAGTCACATTTCCAAGTAGACAGTTCTCTAGTGTGGCCCCAAAGAAATGAATTGTATAACAGAATCAAAGAAACTTTGGGCAGTTTCTACAGTTTCCCACTGTATTCTGTGCAGAAATGAGACAATAACATTTATCATTTGTATCTTCTGCTCTTGTCACTGTAATACTCATCTTTTGCCCACTAATACTTATCCCAGTGTTAGATCTTCCTCAAAATTCCAACTACTTTTAGTTATGACTAATGTTATAAATTTTTCCCAGATTACAGTAAAAAGGAGGATAATTATTTGATATCGATAAGGAACATTTGCTTAATCATGAATCATAAAAAAATCAAAGTTTGTCCAGGAATTTTAGTAAATGCATAGACATTCTCTATTTTCTTTTAAATTTGTGTTTCTTTAGCAATACTTTCCTATTTGTTCTGTGTCATCATAACAAGTTTGTCTGCCATATGTGCTGAACTTCTAATAAGTTTTGAGTCTGTTAACTGATTTCAGACTAATTCGATTCAGAGGTGGAGCTTTCATAAAGAATTCCTAAGTACATAGTTCAAATCTGGTTGGGTAGAGGAGTATGTGTCCTAATGAAAGTAAAATTGCCATATGAGCTTATATCTGATTAGGTACCAAAGAATTAAACTAGGGCAGTGCCCTTAGAAGTCCCCTGTTGCATGGACGATTCAGTCAAATTTGTCTCGTTCTTGATATCAGATTCAATTAAGGATTATAATAATAAGCACTTTTGGCAGCCTTCAACTGAAGCTCAGATGGTGAACTCTCTTACTACCTATTCCTTGATGGTACGACACAGTTAGGAAACAGCTGTCTGTTTCCTTCTCAGACTTCATCATTTCTGCAGGGAAAACTATGCTGCTCATCTCATATTAACCTTTGGTGGAGCCAAGCACGTACAGCAAAGTCCAAAGATGCACTTTGCGTTAGCTGGAACTGTTTGTAGCAGTTTGTAAGGAACTTGTAGAAAAAAGCTTGGATGAAGCACCTGGAGGAAGCCTCAAGGTGCTCAGAGATCCACTAGCAGTAATTAGGACATCCTTGTAAATAAGGGATAGAAGGTCTGTTTCTCTTAGAAGCACACAGGCCTTTTGTGTCACTACCCAGCACATATGAAACGTGGTGACAAGGAGGAAAGTTAGTGAAAATGACAACAGGACAAGTGAGCATGTTTAGCAGCAAAACAAGTCTGTACTTCGGAGTCTAAGTAGGTGAGTCATATGATGAGAAAAGAGATAATTAACAGAAACAGAGCCCAAAAGGGGGACAGTGGAAAAACTGTTTGAATTCTGCCACCTCACACTGAAATGGTGTTTGTGGTGGTTGGTTTTCAGAAAGCTAAAAGCAATATATGTGATAGTGTTGAGAAAATTGTTATTATATGTAATTTTGCAAGCATTAGAAATTTCCTAATTTTTGGCACGGCTATGTCAAAGATTTGTGCCTCCAGGTTTTGGGGGAACTTGGTCAGACAAACAAATTTAAAACTTGATTATTATCTACAAATAACCGTTGTGAGAAAAACATTCAGAGAAAATGAAAGAATAAAAGTGGATGTTCACGTTTCTTCATGGAGGAAAACGATGAAAAGAGTGAAAAAGTTTTAAATAGTTATTTGGTGATGAATGCATTGAAAGAATAAGAGATGAAAGGTGAAAAAGTGGTTTGAATGAAGAGCAGTTTTGAGAGAAGAACCAGTCCTGCATCAATAAGCACAGATATATCTGAAGTTTTGAAAGATAAGTTTGGGAACTTCTTACCTGAAAAAATAACTTAGTTTGATAAAATTTGAGTAAGTNAAAAAAAAAAAATCAATAAGCACAGATATATCTGAAGTTTTGAAAGATAAGTTTGGGAACTTCTTACCTGAAAAAATAACTTAGTTTGATAAAATTTGAGTAAGTACAAAAGGGGACAAAGGGGGACAAAAAGTAGGTTGAAATTCCAGGTAATTCACAGGTATCATTGGTCTACAAATTCATTAACAGTGGTACTTACGTCTCACCAAGCATGGTCTCTTGTGCTTAAGAGCTGGCAAAAATAGCAATATAGTAGGTTCTTAAAGTTTTTTGCTTTCATTGGAATTCTTTACATGACGAGAACAGCTGAAGTGATAGTTTAGTGATTGAAAGAGTTTGTTTGGTTTTTCTCTAGATGCAGAGAAATGTTACTTACTAAATAGCAGAACAGAAACTTCAACTGAAAGTAATGTAGCAAAGTCAGCAACAGAGATGAAAACAAGTTCCTGGCTTGGAATCACACCTCTTGTTGAACACATTATTTTGTATATGTCATGCATACATAGATAAATATTTTAAGAGTTTAACTAGCTTATGTTTTCAAACAATAGTTGAAAAAGTTACTTGACATTCTTACTCTTGGAGGATGAGGTTGTAAGGTAGCCTATGTATTTGATAATTTTTTTATAAAGTAGAAGGACCTTGAAACTTCCACAGTTCTGCAATTTACAAGTTTGTAAAATAGCAGTTGCCAGCGGCCCTGTTCATCCCACTTTATTTACCCAATAATACATCTTTTTTGTTTCTCCACAAATTAAATTAGAATTCATAATTCTATATCTGAATTAGCTTCCCACAGAGAGCCTTATTATAACAAGTGCAGTTGTAATAATGCATTCTAATTATTTAATCTATAAATTGGTAGAAAGTACTTTATGTGTTTCTGTTAGTGAACAGAACTTACTTTTACAGGAAATTTAAAAGAATTACATGTACAGCACACTGACTGACTGATGCATTTTTGCATATCTGCCATTACAGTACATTAACCATGTAATAATGCACTAAATAAGAATGTTAGCAGAAGACCTGAATATGAATTTGGGAGAATTAAGACTGAAGAGAAAGAAATAATTCTTTTGTGGAAAGAACAGGACTGTGCTGATGTGTTAGTGTACGTGAAAATGTATTCTAATGAATACCAGGATTTCAAACAAAAACTGCTGCCAGAAGTGTTGAAAGACTGCCTTATTGTAGCACACTGTGCCTACCCTGCAGGTGATTCTGAGTGATGTGGCAGATATCAGGCTTTATTTATAGATAGGCAGACAGACTTATATGTCTGTATTTTAAGCCATTCTTTCAGAATAGATATTATTAAAATGGTTACTGTTTTTTTCTCTCTCTTAGTGTATTCCTAACTGTCAGGGAACAGTTGGGCAGAAGAAGGCTGTTCTAGGGCTGGGGGGCTGGCAGGGCAGGCAATGCCACACTGTCACCAGCAAGGGTGCAGCCCTGCAGCACCTGTGCAAGGTGAGCAGGGCAGGAATGGTGGCAGTGGTGGGGGACAGCCACAGCCTGGCTGAGACCACTGTGGCTCTCTTTTCCAGGAGATGGTGCAGGGCTGCTTGGAAGCACCACCTCAGGGCACGGGCAACCAACCTCCTTGGCACTGGAGGAGACTTCAGAGCCTGCTGAGGTGTTCAGAATCCTGACACAGGCAATCTCTTTCTCTTGTCTTTCCTCATTTTTCACTCTTTGAGTTTTCACAATGCAGTTTTCTTTCTCTTATGTATAATTTTATCTTGAGGAACCTCTGTTTTTGGTTTAAAGAAAAATGTGTATTTTATGAATGGTCTTTTTACTTGTCAATACTACGTTCCTCAAGAATTTCCATCTTCTACGCTGGCAACCTTGGGTTAAAAAAATTTGCTTTGGTATATTCTATTTTAAAACTTAAAATGTCTTGTGAACATGTGTATCAGGTATTTTTATTTCATAGTACTTTTGTGAACAAATAAAAAAGCTTGTGACTGGGCCTGAGACCTGCGTTATTCAAAGTCAGAGGAATTTCCAGTCCTAATAAGTCCTTTTTAGAATTCTCTGATTTTTTGGGCATGTAATTGCTTGAAATAGGATTGATAAGGATGGAACAAATTTATGATCCTCATATATCCATATGTATTGCTCTGTTAAGAACAGAAACCTGGATATTACTTGCTAGTTCACAAATCTGTCTGTCAATGCTAGGTGGCTATATTTAAAACAGAGATTACACAATGCCACTTTGATCATATCAAGATTTTGTTTTTCTGAACAAAATTATCATCAGTTTTTATCATCAGAAAGTCAGTATATCTAAGTGTCTTAACCTAAAATTGTTCATGCCATTTGGACAGGAATATTCCAAACAATTAAAAATTCATTGAGTGATATCTTCTGTCATTCTTGCAAAATGTATATTTTTGTAACTTCTGTAATTTTTGCTCTTATACCACCCCAGATCATTGAAGGTGAATTTATCAATGTCTGAGTAATTTTATCAAATGTTTATTTAACACAACACAAGCAGTTTAGATTAATGTCTCTGGTTTATGATGGCAACAAACTTCTCAAGGCTTTCTAAAATACAATATGTAACAGAGTCCAAAGAGAGCAGCATAAAAATCAGTCGGTCAAAACATGTACAAATGCCATAAAAATATAATTTTTTTCAGGTAAATGAGTCACTGAGTTCACCCAGTTCGAATTTTTCTTTCTTATTTAAGTTGTAGCAACAAAAACTAGGAAATGGCTAGTTTTTCAGGAACTTGAAGTCATCATTCATCTATAAATCTGACAGTCCACTGGAGGGGAGGCTGGGTGTGGAACATTTAATTGCAACCATATCACTACTTGTGCCATTAAAAGTTCTTTTAAAGTCATTAAAGTCTTTTCCTGATGGCAGTCTAATATGCTTCCCCTCTGCTCTCTAGGAATAGTTGGTTCTCATTTTAGACTATTTTGTTCAATTAGGCTGCAGAAAAAATAGGGCAGCAGACAATAGAAACATTTCTTTTTTAGGACTGTTCTCTCAGTACATTTTGAAGATGTCAGTGGCTGAGAGACCTTAAGTTACTTCTGTTACACAATCTGAACCTCAATTTCCTAATTCATACATCCAGTGTTTTTTATTTGCTCTTTATTTAATACTCAGAAGTAGTATGAATGTCATACATCTGTGTAAAAGATTTATACTGTTACTTAAATGGACTGCTTCTTAAAGTGCAATAATTGTGAAATCACATCACTCTACCTCCAAATAGTTAAAAGACCCACAGCCAAGCAGAAAAAGAAATGTTATTTGAGACTAGATATAAATGTTAATTAAGAACTTTCACATGCTGAAGTTGAGAGGAAATATCTTCATGTCCTATCCCTCTGAACAGGAGCAATTACCCGGACAGGTATTTGAAAACTTTACCCAGAAACAATATTGTACTAGCTAGAAAAATGTTAATATCTGTCTCCATTTCCTGCCCAGGTATTAAGAGTTATATAGAGACTTCAATGGCCTATTGCCAAGAGGTACTGAAAATCCAATCTCAATATGTACAAAATTACAAACACAATGCATGCCAAATAAGTTATGCAAGTAGTTGTCTGGCTAGATTTCTCATAACCTAAACTGATTCTGCCCCAAGTTGCTGTCCAAATGGGTATGATCTAGGGTGCAAACTTGATTTTCTGCTCATGATAGATGGCAGTCATTTACCTATTACTTTTATTGCTATTAATTAAATCTTTTGAAGTTTATGGCTTAAAATATCCTTGTTCTGGCTTTTAGATCTATATTACTTCAACTCAAGGTTAAAAGGAAAAAGTGAATCTTCTGTTCTACTCTAATTCTAACAATAATTTTCCAGATTGATGGAGATATTGATTTTCCCATAGCCATTTGAAGGTAGCATATTATATATATATGTATATAAATATATATATTATATATAAATGTATATATGCACACACACATTCACGCATACCTGCATATATCCACACACTAGAATTCATGCATTTGCATACAGACATACACATACAGAAATGGGAAGATTTTTCAAAGTAAAGAGCCTGGCTTTGTGTTCACTTTCTACTAAGAACAATAAAACTTCTGAAATCCAAATTTTACCTTTGAAAAATCTTCTCCATACAGATTATTTTCAGAGTTATTATTCAACAGATTAACCCTGTAGCCTTGTTGATAGAAAAAGGGCTTAGCTTTTACTTTGGCATTTATGTTACAAAACTCCTACACCTTTATTGGAAAAGAAACATATTGTACTCCATTTGCTGTATTTTGTCTTTTCTACAGGTAACAATAATATCTGTATCACTGAGGTTCACGTTATTTAGCTTCCCATAAGCTTTCCCTCATTACAGTAGCACATAGTAAATATTTAATAAAAGATAATTCAGGGCAAAAATATGACTGTTATGTCACAGCTATCTTACCATATTTTAGCAGAAGAGAGAAGGGGAAGGGAATTACTCTTAATTAATTAATACTGTACTATAAGAATAAAGAGTAATATTATAGGGGTAGATCAGAATGTTTGTTTTGACAACCATCTCTTTATTACTGTTTTTCAAAAGGAAATCACTCTGAATTACATTTTATAATGAAAACATGATATCATTTGCAGTTATTTTGTGAGGACTGTTGGAAGTGTTGAACAACAAAACAACTTTGCTAAAATACCTTAGTTTTCAGCTGAAAATAGGCAATTTTATTTTTCTGAAAAGGGTGGCAGTTCTCTTCTGATGGCTTTAACTACTAGTCTCCTCTTGATACTGAAACAAGGACACCTTTTTTTCCCCTCAGACAATGTTTCTCAGTTGCCCAAGGTCCAAATGGCTCCTGTCTATCCCACAGACTGTTCTCATAGTATTTTTCAGTCTCTCTGTATGTAAATGGCATTGTCCATCCATACAAAACCTCTAATTACTTCATGCCACTTGATCGTTTCTGCTGTTAATCCTCCCTTAGGTTTTGTTTTTTCAAGCTTTTAAAATTCTTCTGTAGTTCCTCATTACTGTTTTCCTATCTCTCCTCCTTACTTCTTCTGCCATCCTTTCTATTCCTTCTCTAAAACCAAACTGGGTCCTGGTTCCCTTGTAGACAGACTCCTGTCCCTATCCTGCTTCTCACTTTTGCACAGAAACCTGTTATTGCCTCCAACCTACCACTGTCATGATTTAGCCAACGTTGATACCTCAGCTTTTCTTACTGGGTCCTTCATTTCACACATGTACAAAATGTCTTTGTCCCTCCACCTCTTGGCTCTTGATTTTTGACCTGAATTTCCTCATCTGACACTGAATCTGCACTTGTTTTCTCTTATGGAAAGTAGTATTTTTATCATATTGCTTTGTTTATCACGTTTTCTTCGTATAGCCTCCAATTTATTTCCCTAGTTATTATTTCTCCTGGTGAAGAACACCAGAGTCTTTTAATTTGTTTTGTTCCAAGTTGCTGTTAACTAGGTGTGCCAGACTAATCTTACCTAATTTTAGCTGTCTAAAAGCCAGGAAGCAGCCTGAGCTCCTCAACTTACTTTTTAACTTCTGAAGTTAAGAAAGAAAGGCAGTTTGAGAGACCAAATCATGATGCTTTCATATCTCAGGATGGGAAGATATAGTCTGTAGTGGTGTTTATTTTTCTGTATTGATTATCAGAGGAGTTTACACAAATAGATTTTATTACACAATTATTTTTTAATGGTTAAAATTAATCCTCCCCATACATATTCTATTGTAACTTCAATCCCTAACGTTTCCTCTTATGATGTCTCAGACATATTCCACAGAGGTCTGTATAAACTAACATTTTCAATTTCTAATGTCTAATTTAAATAAATTAATGTCTAGTTTCTCAAGAGTAAAACTATTTTTCTGATGATATATATAATTTTTAAAATTTTAACATTATTGAAAATACCTTCTTGTTGTATTATCTTTGGCTTTTCACTTTTGTTATTGGACTGATGAGCAGGATAGTTAAAAGGTGTGCCCGTCCCATAACGAGGATGGTTTTAATTCAAGTTTGAATATACAGTTGCTAAATGGGAATGAAATATGTCCACTATTAATGTAAGAGGCTTGTAAGAACTTACAGCGTTTCAACCTTGAGGAAAAAAATAATGGATGGCATCTAGTTGTTCTAGACATGACAAAAACTAAATAAATGAAACCAACAGACAAATAGTGATAGTGATCCAAAATCACTACGGTAGGAAGCAAAATAAGGAAAAAGTTGTAATAAACCCAGAAGACTTAAGATAGTTTTCAATAAACTCTAGGGAATTGCAAACTAATATTCCCCTCAGAGAAAGTCCAAGGGAAAAACATGTAGAGGAATGCTGACAATCTCTTAAGGAGATAATATTAAGCATAATTCCCAGCTATATTTTAGGAACTGGATTGAGCAGTTCCAGGGTTGAAGATGGGTATTTTTCAGATCTTGGGAGGGCATGACTGAGTGTCCAGAAGATAGAGAAAAGATATCCGTATCTTCTTTTTAAGGATGAGCTGGGAAAAATTATACAGTCAGCTAAACTGTATTCACGGAGAGTGCTGCAGCAAAAAATTAAGTAAACTGTATATAAACTAATAGGATGTGTAAGCAGACAGAATCTAAAAGGAAGATGGGTAACTTCCAATATGCATTTGTCAAAAAATGTTGCGCTCACTGTTTTAATAAGGAGAGGTACCAGCTTTGACTTACTGCAATCTGTTGCTGCACAGATATTACGCACCGTGTCCAAAACACACTATATATGTCTGCCACTGGACAATATGGCTTATTAACACGGGACACACTGATAGTGACAAAGTATTCATACATGTGAATTAATGGTTTCTTAATTTTCTAATGTTTACTGATCTACTTCCCAATACCATCAGCAAACCTGACACTATGGAGCATCTGTTTGATTATCTACATCAATTGCCTGTTAATAGATGAGAAGAAATAGGACTTTTTTTTCCCCCAGTAATACATGCTCCCAAAAAAGTACCAAATACATTGACAAATTCAGAGGAGAAAGCTGATTGAACTAATTTATTTGAGAAAGAAATAACTGTTCCCAGGGTTGTGTTTCCCACATTTTATGAGCAAAAGAACTTGGAGTAGATAAATGTGTAGAGCTTTGAATGCAAGAAAAGCATGTGCATGGAAATGCCTTGCCTATTAATGCAAGAAGTTAAGCATTTTGACTGTACTCCACTGAAAGAAAACTGGAAGGGACACACATTTGTAGTAGTAAACCAGAACAATTGAAAATAAATAATATATATAGTGTAATAAAAGCTTGCATTACTGCCAAGAAGTAAGTGTTCATGCCAAAAATGTTCCAGAGCACAGCTGCCAAAAAAAAGCTGAGAGCATTATGAAACACACTAAATCTATACATAGAGGGGGCTTAGAGAAGAAAAAAAATGTATATTTATTCTTAGGATTCAAGTATATCAAATCATTATGTTTGATGTATGCACAATAAGCAAGGCTCTGAGCATGCTGGCAAGCATTCAAGAAAGCATCATGTTGCTTAAAAAGCATGCTGGTCTTTAAATTTAGGAGAAAGGCTCAAAGAAAGATATTTGAGTGTTTAAGACAAGCTAAAAATCCAAAATGACACAAAAAATTCCATGTGTTGTTGGACATGGCTTAATGATACTTCCGACAATGGCTCAGGTCCTCATGAAGGTGATTTGAAATGCACAGAGCAGGCATCCTGGGATCTGTCTTGAAAGAGATGAAAAGTGGATTGCCATTGCTGCTATGTGGCTTTCAAAGGAGAACTTCCATGAGGAAGCCAGAGGCTCCTAGGAACTACTCCTAGTCTGCTCTTTCCAAAACAGTACCGTAACCAACAGGTTATGGGGGCTTTCCTCTTGAAGTTAGTCCTTTGAAGGGTCAAAAAACCAAGACTGAGAGATCCAGGTGAGGGCCCGGAAACTAAAGGCCACTGACAAGGCATGATGATGGGAGATGGTGCTGCCATCTTCTGAGAAGAGTCTAAACGGCTGGGACCTCTTTCTGAGTAGAGAAGTCTGAGGGATGACAGACTGAGGTTTAAAATTCCTGAAGGCAGTGGGTAAGGTGAAGGCAGAGCTGTTATTTACCAAATCTCACAATACTGGAACCAGAGAGCATTCAATGGCACTAGGAGGAGGTGAGCTTAAAATAGCTAGAAGAAAGTACTTTACGCAGCAGGTATCAAACTTTTAGAACTCGCTGCCACATGAAGTTTTTTATTTTCATCTATGGAAAAGGATTTCAGACACATTCTCCTCCTTATTCCTTCTTGTGGTCTGGCGAAAGCGTCTCAGGGCTTAGATTGCTTGTGATATGTGTTGCAGGAACCTAACCTCTGCCTGATTGCTGCACAGCATCTTCAGCTCTTACCTTGGCATTATGAATTCAGCAACTAGGAGTGTGCTCTTAACTTTGGAGCACTACAACATGACCTGCCACAGCGTCTCACAGTTTTTGTTCAGTATCTGCCCTTTTCCTGTGAAGACAGATAAGCAGGCACATTAATTTCTCTTCCAAGTTTAATTTACGTAGCATTTCCAAGCTTCCCTGTGAAGCAGGATGGATCATATACGGTAGCAACACATGGGAAAGAGCAGTAAATCATAAACATGTGTGATAGGTTACTTAATACAAGTGTCAGGAGAGAGAAATAACTAGAAAATGTGATTTTCAATCTTATAATTTTATAAATGGTATTCTCAGATTATGGCAAGACTGAGTGGGGACTCCTCTTCTACCATGAAGAAAGAATGAGCTTCTGAGTTTAATGCCTGCTGCTTTTGATGGCATGTGAAGTTTATGGTTGGCTTTCTTAGTGACTTCTCCCTTTATCACAATATACATTGGAGAGGGAATATAGCGTCACTTTTTTTTTTGTTTTGCCTGCCAACAGGAGAGGAAAAGTGACATCTGAACCGATTTTTGTTTTTTCATTATTGCTGATCCTAAACATACAAATCTGTGACATAGACCCAAGCTGAAGAAATTTTTATTCGTTTTAACAAGACAATTTTCCTTACACTTTTTCTCAATTAATCATTGTTCTCACAATTTCAGTTATGATTTTGAACTGTCGTTATGATCAAGTCTTTTGGAATTAAGGTTAATAATAAACATCACAATAAAAACAATTATGATGGTGGTGTCACCATATCTCAAATTCCAATTTCAATTTTAGCCAGCTCTTTGACAAAATATATATTGATAGAGAAAGGGCAGAGAGAGGACGCAGGTATTTTGCAGAGTAAAGAAATAATTAAATAATAATGAAAATAATGTGATTAAAACCAGTAGTTCTTTCTTCTGCACAGCTCTGGCTAGTAGCATGGTGCTAGCTCACTTCATTTCCAGCTGCTAGATTTCACTAAAAGAAGCTAAAAATAAATTCAATACTTTCCTAAAATGACTTTCCAAAGTAAGCAAGTGCTGCAGTTGCCATAGGGATGTTATAACATCACAAATGGCAAGCAGTTCACACAGTGGTAAATAAGCACACTGGTGGGTAAGTTGTCCATTTGAGCATGTCTCAGAGAAGAGATTACTCAGACAGTAGCTTTTGAGGGAGGAGGTTTTAAAAAAAAATCAAACAAAAAGATCAGCATTGATTTAGTCTGTGGCAGTGCAAATCCCTGAATGCAGGAATTCACAGGTTGTAGGCATCAATGAAGATGCAAGACACTGCCTGTGCTAAGTGCTGTAGCACCTAAGCTGCAGGACCTACATCTTCCCTTGAAGAGAGAGGAAAATATCTTCAAATTCTGTGAAAACAAAAACATAACCAAGTTCTTGCATTTACCATTTGTTCAGTGAGCCTGGAGCTGTCCAGCTTGTCCTTATTTTGCCTTCTCTTTTGTAATGCAAAATGAATGCATTACATTCTGAATTCTGGTAGTGCATTTACTGCCTTATACTATCCATTTATTCTGAAAGTCAATACAAACAAACACAATGATGCCTAACAAACAAATGGACTTCCTTTCCGAGGTTTCTTCATAATGTTCTACATCATAAAATTTCAAAGGTCAGATGATATAAATAAAAAGTGATTTCACTGAAGTTGATACTACTGTCCTGATTTACAGCAAGTAGTAGTCTAGTCCCAGCAACTCAAGCTTTTCATTCTGTGTTCAACCCAGAATAGAAAGCAAATGGCTGGATAATAAATACCATGGAAACAAGAGAAAACCCACACAAATCCCATAAAGAGTCAATTTAGAAAAAAAGAAGAAAACCCAGATTGTCTGTAGATAAAATAAAATTCACTGGGAATCTGCAACATGTTCATTTAAATACAAAACATTGTGATAGTTTCTACCCCTTATAAAAATTATTTTTTTTTCTTTTTGCATGTGCCCTTAGTACATCAGCTCTTCCTCATTCGCTGGATTGGCCTCATACTCACTTGTTTTCTCAGATAAATCATTGAAGTGTAGGTGTTACCCTGAGGTGTGCCCCATTCACTTTGCAGAATATGTATAGCTACAGGGTGAGTAGTGGAGCCAAGGCTGGTTAAAGTTGAAGACCAGTAAACATTCCCTCTCTTTACCCATCCCTGCCTGGGCTTTAACCTACACTACACTACATTGAAGGCATTTTACAATATTAGGCTCAAAGTAGAGGGTGAGTGCTTGAACATAATATCTACCTCCCAAAGAAGTGCTTTATGAGCAAATCATATCAGGTTTCATGTTAACACCAGTGTCAGGGGAAAATTAAGTTTGAAAAATCATCCACCATCTTCCCTGATCTGTCTCAATAAAACCAACATTATTTGGGACCAGGTGGCTGGTTAAGTACAGCAGCTGCAAACAAGCCCTCCAGAATTTGAATCACAGTGCAAAAGGTAACCATGCTAACATGAAAGTCTGAGCTTTTTCCTCAGCCTTTCAGTGTCCACTGAGCCTGGTGGTTAGGAGAGAGCAAGTCTGAGTGGTCCTCTTAACGGCAGGTGGTCATTATTATCAGGGCTGCTAGGACCTCACAGACTAGTCTGGATTTGGAGTGAGATACAAGTCATTTCTCCAGCTGTGTATAAAGAAAATTTGTGTACTGCACTAGGGACCTGAATTCCCTTTATAGTCAACAGGAGAAATAACTTTATATAGACTGAATTAATCTTATTATTTTAGACATATTCAAGCATGAAATAAATAAGGTGAACTGTGCTCTATGTATACCTATTTATGTCTTTGACATAAACATAGAATGAACAGCTCAGATGGGTATATTTAAATCACAGGTGTATAAATTGGGCAGACAAAAATCTGCTTGGCTGCTCATACTCTCCTTGTAAGCAGTTAGGATTCACTCTGAGCTCTGCTGGCCTGCAGATACCATTCTGCTTTCTGGAAGAGAATGCCAGGAGCTGCCCTAGAAGGATCTCAGAAGTTTTGCAGACAACCACTGGTGGCAAAGGCTTATCTGGAAGGTGGAGAAAAAGTGTGGTATCATCCACTTAAAGAGCATGTGTACTGGATAAACAGAAAAAGCTGGTGCTCAGCTCTGAGAGTACCAGCATCACTGCCTCTTGCCCCCCTCCAAGCTCTGGTGTGCAGGAAGCAGACATTGAGGTGTACAAGCAGGAAAGAGGCAGACCCACAGGTGTGTATGGGTATCCCTTCTTCAGGGCCTAGTGCCCCGTGTGTTACCTCTTGCTCTCTTTCTTGTGCCTCTGTATGTGTCCTTCTCTCTGTCTCACCCAGTGAGAGACATCACATCTTGTGTTCCTACAGTGACTCTCCTGAGAGGTGCCAGTATGTTTCTCCATGAATACTTTAGCATTTTATGCACACTGGAATAGCATGAATAGAAGAGCTCGAAAACATTTTCCTCTGGAACAACCCATGGTGTAGTCCTATCAGGCATTGAAAGGTGGGATTTGAAGAAAAAAGTGAATTGAATACTTGCCTCCCACCCCCTCTATTCTAAGCAGTGAGCTATTGCTCAAAAGCATTAGTCCTCCTTTCTTCCCATACTTTATTTTGTGCTTTTTTTTGTTTCATTTCATCACAAGTGGCTGAAAAAGAAATGTGCTGGAAATGGCAGGAACAGTTGGCTTCAGTATTTCTGAACTATTTCTTTCAACCCAATATGAAATCTATTCAAAAAGGATTCTGTAAATTTTCCTTTTGGTTAAAATGATAAGAAGATACTGACCTAAATGTACAGTGATTATTGATTGTCCTAGAAGTGAGGTCTTCAATGTAAAAGGTACTTGAACAAAATATGATCCAGATGCCCCGTTCCTCTAACAGCCTGGCATGATGGACAAAAGAGAAATATGATCCAATATTTAAACTGAAGGTAAAACTTATTTTTGGGGCACTGAAGAAGACCCAAGAGTGGACAAAAAAGCGGAATGGACCCTTGTATAGACCTTAATGTTTTGAAAAGCCAGAAAGTGTACTGCAGTAAGCGGTCCAAAAAGTCTCATGAAAGTATGTGAAGCTCTTTCTGAGGCTGGATCCATTGAACAATATTTGTAAATAACAGTGATCTGAAAGACAAAGTGTGTTCAGCTGCAATATTTCATTACATTTTTGTGTATATATACATAGAGGTCTTATATATGCCCCACTACACATATAGTTACTTATAAGGACAGTTTTATACTAATAATGACTAGGAAATTTTGTTTTATGTCATGTATCTATATAAATTAGTACACAAACACATATATAAATTAATACCTATACCCATAAAGAACTCTGTTTCCCAGTTTAGACCAAATGCACTAAGTAGATGTGAATGCACACACAAGCAGTACAGACTGATTGCATATATGTTATAGTGGACTTTGTAATTTTTTTTTTAATGGTGTTTAAAGCACACTCTGATTTGAAGGTTATGATTCAGACAAGCCTTTTATATAACAAGATAGAGAAGGGAGGACTCAAGAGACACTTTGGTCAAATGTTTTCCCAAATGTGTCTAACAGCAGAAGCTGAATCTTCTCCCCTCTGGGGAGAAGTGGCGCTGTCACCCCTACAGCTTTTGCTGACAGAGATACTTTTGTTTCCATTTTGTTGGCATGAAATGGAAGATGGTGACCAGGCAGGGACTGGTTTTATTTACTTATTTATTACTACATTTAAATACTAAATGAATGTTTTATTTTGTCTGTGTTAGTTGTTTGCAAGTAAATAGATAACTGAGTAGAAACACGGTTAATCAGTTGAATATGCATGAGAGCAAACTTCAGTTTCCAGCGCTGTCTATAAGAAGGTATGAGAGTGATACTGTCAGTGTCATCAAGGCAGCTGTCCACCAAGGTTAGGTTACATATTCCAGTAGCAGAACTAAAAGAAAAAGCTCCTTTGAAATGGTGGAAGTGTGTCTGTTGGGATATTGGAACCAGAGCAGGCTGTCCAAGATGTGCAAGATGTGGAGGGGATAACCAGTCCTGCTGACAGTATGCCCCTGAAGCCTAATTCAGCCTCTAGCTAAAGTTCGCTCAACTTCCTCCCTACTACTAAAGAGGCTGCCAGACAGGACAAACTGCCAGTATCTGCCCCATATTGACCCTTTCTACTACTAGATTTACTGATATGACAATGAATATTTGAAACGTTTCTACACCCAGACAGACAAGGACAATCCTAATCCCTTCCCCTGCCAGAGCACTTCAGAGAATCAGCTGTCAGAACTTTCTCAATCTGAAATAAAATTAAAAGGATTCCACATTTTCATAAAGACCTTTGCCCATCCTCTTGGAGTTTTTTTTTTCTCTCTCTCTGCCTCTTGTGCAACACTTCTTCAAATGAATTAAATATTAAATCCTTGCCACAGTATATATGGAAGTTGACAGATATACTGAGCCAGCAGTACCTGCCAGATATACTTTATGGCGGCTTTCCTACATAGGATACTCTATGCTGGCAGGCACACAATGCCAGCTTCTAACAGCATAGGCTATGCCAGCTTCTGCAGCTTCTGACTGGGCCAATTCTGGAATTATAGAAATTAAGGCCATACACGGCATTGCAAGTCAAAGATGAAGACAAGAACAGCTGTTTCTGAACCACCCCTGAAAGATGACTGTCTTACTACTTCCTGAGACCTAGCAGTCATACTAATTTCATGGTCCCAGGGCAAACTGTTCCAGTAAATAACTGCCAGACAGTTATACATCTCTTTTATAATGTCTAATATAGGTCTTCTTTGCTCACAGTTTTTTCTTATTCCCTGTAGTTCTTCTCTCAGAGAACGAAGAGTGCAGTTTATGTTCTTTTTCTTTGACAGTTACATTTAAAATATGTGAAGACCATTGGCCCATCTTTCCTCCCACAACTCAGTCATCTCTTTTATAAGCAAAAAGAACATAAATCCCTTGATCCTTCTGTAGAGTTCTTATTCTTTTGATTGCAGTTCATTCCAATTGCACAGCTCTGGACTTTTTATGGGAGTTGAAGTCAAGACAACTTTTAAACAATATAAACTAATGACTTCTATAATCACAGAATCTAAAATGTAAGTGTGAGGATGAACTGTTATTTCTTTCCAGAGATGTAAAATAGCCTTTTCTTTTACATTTTTCTATTACATCTTTTACCTCTGCTAACCTGAGACAATTGTTGACGTGCTTTTGAAGGCAGTACCACCTTAGGTTCTATTTTGCTTGTAATTGTCATACATGCAACTATAGAAATGCGTCTAAAAATAGATATCTACCAAACTCTCTGCAATGAAGGTATGACCTTATTACACTGGGAAAGAAAGAACACACATGGTCCCTTAATCTAGCAACAGATATTGACATCTCATTGATACTCTTTTATGCAGAGGAAATGCATTTCTCTGTGCTTGAAAAGATCAGTGTGAAAAACATTTGTATAATTCAGAGGTTGTTTGAGAACCCTTATTTTCCTGATCTGATGCTGAAAGTCTATGGCAAGTTACTGGTCTTGCCGTTCCTTAAGTTGACACTCTTTGAGCCGATTTTAGTTGATTGAGTGGGGGCCATTGGAGCAGTGGTTGAAAAAGCACAAAGCACCACAAGTTCTTCAGCTGAAAGACCACACATGGCTGCAGTACACGCTGGAAGTGGCAGACAGGAGATAGTGTTTGGATCCACCCTCACAGGCTTTGCAGGCAGGGTTAGTGAAACTGGTCAGACATGCCAGAAGCCACTTCTCAGATGTGGATTGCCATGCCAATGTCTCCTAACAGGAGAACCATGACGAGAAGCAACATAGTGTTTACCCCTTTTTTCCCTAAATAGGATAAAAATATGTCTTTTAGGTGCTGAATAGGAAATTTGTTTAGCTGTGATTTCTCTTCTTTTTACCAAAGCCAAGTAATTTGTTGAATGACATAAACAACAGGTGTAATCTTGATATCTCTGCTACATGAAACAAGGGCAAATGCCATAAAAGCTCCAAATAATCCTTATTACATAAAATGCCCTGTGCCAAAGCACTGTAAGGAAAGATTGATCTGTACATACAGACACTTTGCATCTTTAGTCCCACTTGGACAGAAGCTAAAGAACTTTTCTTATTTTTTCTCAAATTAAAATTATTTTTGAGAGGTTTCTGTACTTTCCAAACTTTCCCAACAATGAAAGCAATATCTTAAAAACAGTAAAGGAAACAACACTAAATGAATAAACAAATAAATCATTAATCAAGGGAGTTAGATCTTGGTTACTTTACAATTTTTAGTTTTATTTTCCCAAAGCATTTCCCTTCCCAGTTCCCCACTGGCCAACACCGCTGAGTGAAATAATTTTTCAGCAAATACAGTTCACTTCTGGATTATCAATATCTCTTACTTTTACATAACAGTAAGGAAGGCAGCTTCTCATCGACACACTTGTTCCTAGCAGATGTTCCCTGCCATAGTTCACTTTCTAGTTCTGGATGTGCTGAATCTTTCCTCCTCTTCGGCCTGTGTGAATAGTGCCATTATTTGGATATCTTTGGCACTCATTTCCTCTCCTTCTTTCTACATATGCTGCCGTGTAATTGATGATTTGGATGCGTCCATGAGAGTTCTATTCCCATCTTCTCATTGAAGTCACAACCACTGGTATTATCAGAGCACTAAGCAAAGTCTTTCTGTGTTTTCCCAGACCAAGATTCAAGGGCAGAGTTTCATCACCTAAAGTGCAGGGACACAGAACGGTCTGCAGGAGTCAGCTTGCAGACAGGAAGTTTACATAAGTGCAGTGGATTTCCGTAGCACTGGACATTGTGCTAGCCTATAAAAGAAAATTTTAACCATCTCTGCTTTAAACTACAGATAGAGTCATACTTGATTGGTTGCTCTTTTGACTCGTACAGAGACTTAGACAAACATGTCCTAAACGCTTTTTTGTAGCACTCATTTTAGCACTCTTATGGGGGAAATTGAGGAAATAACCTGCATGATTGTCTCTGACACAAATCACAAAGTATGTCCCTGTGGAAGTTTCCTTCCACATTGCTAAAATGAATTTGCTTGTTTACGCCATATTTAAATTATTTGCCAAGGCCAACCGCCATAAGCCATGACAACAGACACAAATCACAGTATTTTTTTATGGTGGTCTTTTCTGGTGAAATGTAAGACAATCAGTAGAGTAGTAGCTAATATCAAATGATGCTTTGTAGTGCTTCAGTCTCCATGCATAGAATCATAGCAAACACGGAGTTTTATACTTCATGAAAAATACATCCTGAAAAGCCAGCTTAGTTGAGAAAAATTAATAGGGGACAGGTTTGTTCAAACTGTTGGTACAATTAAAAATTTGATAAACATTTTTCAGAATTCCACTCTGTCTATTGCATTTTCATATAACTATCCCCAAATTATTTACAAGTTTGAACATACAAAATATTAGTGATGGTATTAACATTGCCTGTCTTAGCCTTGAGTTACATTAGACTACAGAAGCAATGTCCCAAACCCTAAATTCCAGCAAAGAAACATTTCTGAGAGGAGTACCCCATGCACAGGTTAAAGAAAACTGAAGGCCTAGCACACACTAAAAATTGCTGGCCACAGATTCCTTTCATTGGGGGCGTCTCTAACCTTCTTTGGGAAGCAACAAGATGCCCATACCCAGCCAAAGCTCTCACTGGTGTGTCAACAGTATTAGAAACACCAAACCATGTGTTTCTGAAGAACATCACATCTTATTCAAAGGAAATGTCACTGACAGGATTTTATCTCCTTAACATAAGGGCCCTCAGAGCTCTCCTTGGACGATGTAGTTTGATATCACTCTCTGCATAACAGTTAGGACAGCTAGGTACAATGTGATTTGAAGACAGTGTAAATGGTTCCCCATAAAACAGAATGAGGAAGAAGGAGCTTTGGGGGACAGAGAAAACCCAGCATACTGAGTATGCTACAGTCTCCCCTCCTGTCAACTCCCTCACCTCAAAACCAGCAGAGATGGGATTTTGTTCTCAGCAGCAGTATGGACCCATATCAGGACTTTATATCATTTCCTTTTAACTGCCCTTGACTTTATTATGCTGGGAATTTTTACATAACCATCTTTTATATATATTTTTACTCCTTTATGTTCTAAAACAAGCTTCAGAGGAGTTAGCTGCTGTCTCATTTACACCTTTCTTACACTTCTTTCCATCCCAGTGGCACAATTTCCTTCAGAAGCTGTGAACCCACAGGAATTCCTGATATGCTTGAGTTAACTCATTTTTCTATAGCTTAGGGGGATTCAATAAATCCCTAAAACATCTCCAGACATTGTGACATTTATGATTAAGCATATGTGGCCGGGTCCATCCACTTCATAGCCACATACAATGGAAGTGTGACTTCTTGCCTCTCCCTCAAAAGATGTGCATCTTCTGGACATCAAGGCAAGAGACTATTAGTACAGTGTTGTCAGTGCTCAGCCTTCTGTGCAGCCTGTTTGACCTTTAGTGGCATCTAGTGGCAAATGAGTTTGTAGGGAAAAATCTTCACAATTAAATGGCAATTAAACCAGTGAAAATTGGTTTCATCTTCATATGTGAGAGAGGGAAGAATGGAGCTTGCAGTGCAACAGCATAGTGAGGACACATTGTTGGCTGCCAGCCTACCTTACCAGTCTAAACCAGTTGCTAGGCATTATAAGCCATGTGACCAAATTAGTTTCAGTGCTAATTTACAGAGCTTCTGATAAGACTTTCTAATTATGGTTTGAAACAAGGACTGCAGGTAGTTAAGAAGTTATCATTAGCCAACTTTTGAAAATCAATGTGTTATTTTTGGTGCTTTGTTGATCTTAATTTATTTCTTCCATAAAGCCATGTGAGACATTCTTTTCTATCACAATGTGAGTGCTCTTACTATTACCCTTAGAAATAGCTCAACAGATTTTGATATTGCCTTGGCAGAAGCACTGAGCCTCTCTTCCTAAGTGAGATTCACTAGTGTTTTGATTTTTCTGATGTCACAATACTTTCCTCTCCTGTCTAATATTAAATATATATATGGAGCAATACTCTGGATAGTGGCAACCCACAGTTCAGAGATAAAAGATATTTGTCTCATAAATATATGGTTCCATATTCAGGCCAACATACTGATAAAAGTTGATAGAGACTTCTAGCTCCACTGGAATAACAGTCTACAGTATTTAAACGGATGTGTTTTTAGTGCATTAGTTTTCCAAAAAGTCAGCTGTATGCAAACAGAAGCAATTGAATAAGCATTGTAGATGAAAACGTCTGCCTAAAAGTTTGGGGTTTTTTTTAAAATAAACCTGAATGTTAAAAATTCAAGGCAATATATGTATATTTTTCTGTAGGAAGTATCTCCACAGGTGCAAAATGTCATGCATAAATCAATGTATGTTGTTGTTATTGTACATTGCTGTTAATGTAACCTGTTGTTATTTTGTAGCTCCATAAGGAGTGAGAAAACAGCTGTGAGTATAGCATTTAAAATACTTTCTATTTTCTGAAGAAAATCAGCATTTACATTATGTACCTCCTTATATTCATGCAACAAAAAAGAAGTTGTGATGAAAAGTTTAGTACTGCTCATCATTTGGGCTGATGGAAAAGGTATTTTTTAAGAATGCTTTTCAGTCAAATATTTTCAGCTAAAGTCTTCCCTTTACTCAGATGCTGTCATATTAGATCAACTTTACATGGAAGCCTGGTGGGAAACTCAGAAGGAGATATTTGGCCATTGTACAACTGCAAAATAATATGTAGTCAGATCTCTTAGCACAACTAAGATTACAAGAATACTGTAATATGGCATTCTGGGAGTTGTTAATAAAGTCCCTGCTTCTGTGTTCCAGAAACGCCTCCTGTTTCCTGGGAACTGCCACTTCCTAAAGGTGCTATAGAGCAGTATGTCACAATCTCTTAGGTCAGCTTTTTGAAACAAGAAATGGGTGTTATATTAGGACACAGAACATGTCAATGAGTCACAATTCACTCTTTAAGAAAGAAACAAGAAAACTTTCCCCAGTGGATTAATGAATAAGATACATTAATACAAAAAGTCCTTCTTACTTCCTTTTTCTGAGGGTTATACTGACATTTTGGCAGCTAATAAAACGCAGGAGGCCAGAAAATATATTTGGGACAGTTGAGTGTGTTTGTCTGCCAAATTAAATAATAGACCAGAGACACTGGAACAGGACTAGAGAATGTACAAGATATGTGAAAGCTGTGCCAGCTGAGAGGTCTAATGGTCTTACTGGAAAGTGGCTTGAACAGCTTGCAGCTGAGATGAGACAAAAAGTCCATGTGGATAGAGAATTCCATCTGTCTCTGAATACATTTTTCCATTTAGAGTTTAAGAAGGATGCAGAAATCAGTTGGATTCCTTGATTTGCATTGTGAAAGGAAAAGGGGAAAAGATGGTTATGTTCTCCTGACACTACACTGTGACTTAAGCTTTATCTTTGTTCAAGGGAAAACCTTCTGCTTGAAGAAGCATTAAAGCACAGTGTTATAAGTCAAGGTTCAAACAGCTCCTTACTAATAAAATGGAATTATTAGTCAGTGGATAGCTGATTCTAGTAGCAAAGAAACTGCATCTAGATGAAACTGATTTGACATATAAAAGAAATGCTTTCTACAGTTCAAGACTATTGACTGTATACCTATGAAGTCCCAGGAAAAAGCCTCCTCTGGAGGAGGTGAGCTTACAGGAAGAAATCCCTGCTGGAGCTACTCAGCATTCTGAAGGCATGAAACTGCCTTAAACTGGAGGTAGAATTTCTAGTTATCTTCTACCATGCAATAAGCTGGCAGCTGGCATCTGACAGCTGATCAGAGAGTTTATAATTTTCAGTGCCATGGTGGTCTTTACGAAGCTGGTAACTTCTGGCTAAAAGAAGACCGGTTGAACAATTTGGTTTTGATTCAAGTAAACACTTGGCAGGTTTACGAATGCTGCTTAAACTGAGGTGGATTTTGTTCTTAAAAGCTTATGTTTGTCAAGCATGGCACCACAGCAGTCTAAGTGTACAGTATGCTTCTCTCCCTTCAAATCCAGGAATAGATGAGATTGAAGGATAAGTCCTACCAAAGCTGAAATAATTTTTAAAAATTTACAGAGTAAATTTTTGATTAAAACATAGCAATACAATGTGTTTGCCAAAATGCTTAAAATCTGAAACAGTTTCATTTATATCCAACATCTCACATTAAAGTAAAATATCCAAACAGTATAGATTTTATATTTAATACAATATTTAGGTCTAAACATAATGGACTAAATAACTGTTAAGGGAAACATAAAAGTATGATCAGGTTTACCTGAACATATTTTAGGGGAGATGATATAGGAACATGAGTATAGGGAAAATTTCTAAGTACTAGTTTACAATGGCATATGCTTCTGTGAGAATAGCAGACAAAGAAGGAGTAATCTAAGGCTTATTTCTGTCCTGACAGGTTCTACTGTGCTAATCCTGAGTCACAAATAGTAAAAAATAAAGTGCATTTGTTTCAAAATAACTCCTCTCCTGAAGAACTACATAATGAGAGAAAAACACCCAAAACAAAACAGGGATTAAATTAATATGTACTAACAAAGAAGACAGAAGCATAAAACAAATAATGAACATTCTTCGTTATTGTTAACTGATAGGAGCAGCAGGAAGGAAAGGTATGCCTTTGGGATAGTGAAGAGCATTTAAGACAAAGAGAGGAAATAAAACGTAAGTATGGCTAGTGCAGTGTAGGTAAGGGTGAATGTAAGCAGCTTGAATGAGGTATCAATGGACAAGTGGAGATGATCAAGGACTCAAATTGGAAATATAGTGTTGCATGCAAAATAGCTAAGATGGAAAAGCTACAAAAAGCAGTCAAAGAAAGGATACAATTACTAACAGACTCAAAGCAACACAAAGGGAAACAAGATATTTTTTATTTTTCAAAACTCAGTTTGATAGCATCTACAGGCTGTACTCTGTGTGCTGAGCACTCTTACCAGAGACAGCCAAGAACACTAGGAAACGGTTGCTGCTAATCTTTCACTTGCAGAGAAACCAGCCCTTAGTGAGACTTAGTCATGCTTCAGAGTCTCTGAAAAATACTTAAAACAAGTATTATATTTATTAGCTTTTCAATTATTAAAGTCTTCAGACAAGTAAGTCACAACAGCCTAATCACAGAAGGGCTATTGCCAAAACTAGATCAGATCAGCCTTGCCTAGCTGAATCTTGGAACTCCCCGAAGGCTTTCAACAAACCTCCAGGGATGGAGATCCTACAACCTCTGTGATTTCCAGTGTTACCTTGTGCTCCCAGGACAGATGTTTTCTAATGTCCAGTTTAAGCCCCAGTTATTCTCCTTCAGAAATGCCTATCAGTTCTCATAATTCAAAACAGAAGTTAAAAAGGCCCTGTATTAAAGACATTTTCAATGTCACAAGACAAGTTCCATGCATTCAGCTACACGTCCCATAAACTCTTTTTAGTCTTACAGAAGCAGCAAGAACACCAAACCAGTCAACAACTTAAAGGGGGAATCACACAAACATGCCTGAGTATTTACAGTGTTTTACATTCAGTGTGTGCTTCCATTTTACCATTGCCTATGGTATGACAAAAATGGCACATGGCTCAGCAGAGCTTTAGCCTAAGAACAGAGAGGTGAAAATCTTCTCACTGCATGTAGAAGCAGAGGTCTGAGGTTACACCTTACCCCAGATTTGTGCTACAGGCTGCCTCTGTTATGAATGAGGTTTTGCTCATTTGAGCTGGGGAATTGAAAGCAGCTGGATATAATGCTTGTCTTACACACTGTTGGCTACAGATGCTGGCATTCCATAGCCATGCAAGTTTCCTCTGCCCTTTGAGGAGTGCTTTTTGAGTGCTATAATACCGGTAGTGTATCCTCCTACCATCACACTCCAAGTTGTTCTTCAACCCAGTCTGCTCCCTTCCCAGCTAAACAGATTTGCCAGTTTGGACAAAATCTGTAAAGATAAATATGTTGGATGCATGTGCTGCTTCTCACTTGCAAGAGGAGCAAATTTGTCAATGATAATATTTTGTTTCTCTCTGCTGGTTGAAACAGGAATGTAATTTTCTCCATACATCTGGGTGAGGAATGGGTGCCGAATAGGCTGTTAGTCATTTAGCATGGGTCTTAGATCTTTCAGTTTTAGAATGCTGATCGCTTAACGACTAATCTTCATGGGTTTGGTTTTACCTTTAAGGAAATGAGCATTCTAACTCTGTCATGGAAGCATTCAAGCAAGTCTGAATAAGCCCTTATATTTCCCTTCTGAACTGGGTGACCACAGCATTGGAACTACATTTGTGGTTTATTTCTAATTTGTATTCTCTTGTTAACGTACATTTTAAAGTATAGAAGTAACTTTAAAAAGAGTAATTCTGCCCTAGTGTAACCATCTGCAGAAAGAGAGAAAGTGCCTGGCAACACTAACTGGTTCATAGAAGTTCTTACTAGATATAAATAATCCCATGTTCTGGCAAAGAAAGTCCTCACAGTGTGATCTTTAGTTGGAGGAAAGAAAACTTATGTTAGTTGGCACACCTAGCAGCATAATGTAGTTATTATTAAAATAGTGACCAAGTAAAAGTGGCACCTTGTTAAATAATGTAACAACTCTCTGTGCGTGTTCTAGGGCATATTGGCTTACACTGTTTAAAACAAAAACAAACTTTTATTGCCTTCTACTCCTGTTAGCGCTGCTGAGCCAATACATCCACACACAGCAGCAAGAGGCCAGAGCCAAATACTGAAGTGTTTTAGTAGGACCAAGGTGGACTTTAAATATGTAAGACATTAATACAGATTTAAAAAATGGGGCTACTGTAGACCTAAATTTCTGATAGAATCCTCTTTCTAACATAAATCCTGATCGCAGGGTTTTTGCAGAACGTGGCTGGTATTTCAGGACTTCTTGTGGTACTGGCAACATTGATGCTTCCCACTGTCAGCTGCGAGACCAGAGGTGTCAGACATACTCTGCTCTTGTGGGTACGGCTGAGATTTATGGACGTGCAGCCATCTGGTCAGAGATGCTCTGCACTTCTTCTTCACAGCGATCCCTTTGCTTCAGAGACACTTCAGGTAAGTTAGTGACAAATACTGCTCAGTGGCTGCGTCTAGACCAGTGAAAGAGTTGTGCTCAGGACTGCTGTCTAGCACAGAGGTCACAGAGAGCTGTGTGCCTTATTCCTGCTCTTAACTCTACTCCCCCCCAGCTCAGAGTGCCTATGTCTCTTTGGGAAGGTTCAAACCCCAAGCCATAGAAATGTACGTGCTATGTGACAAGGTCTTTCACAGACTGAAGCCTCCAGTTATTGATTTCAGGGTTGCCCATGCATTTCACTTTAATAGTCCCTCTAGGAATAAAGAAGCAGGCTCTATCCACAGTCTAGGAGTGGTTCACAAATCTTTTTGCTACAGCTAAACCCATAGGCCATTGAGCAGTTTTTTTCCTCTTTTCGGGCAGGTGGTGTAAAGAAAGCTTACAATACCCCTGTCCTTGGGCAGAGCATACAACTGTAGATGTGCTTGGAAACAACCACTGGGTTAGGGACTGATGGAGAAGGATGGTCCACATTTAGCTGCTTGGGTGGTCAGCTGTTTCATGAATGTGATGTTTCTGTTGATGCCCACAGTCAGGGGCTTAATCATCTGGGGAACACTGACATTGAAATCTGATGTGACCATAGCTATGGGCACCCTGTGCATTGGGTGAGAGGAAGGGGAGCTGAAGGTGCAAGTTTTGAAGACAGATGTCTGATTGTATTTGATTTTAATGGATCTGGGTTTTATCCATATTTCTTTTAGTTAATCCATGCAAAAAACTATTTCCTTCCCAAAATCAATTGTTCACTTTTGTCATGGAAGACATTTAAACTTACAATGGAGAGAACTCTGCTAGAGCCAGGCTTGACCATTTGCACAGAGATTAGCAAAGTATTCTTTTTTCTTAAAATTGCATTTGAATGAAAATGTACCTGATAGCCTGTTGTCTCCAAGACATAGAATTTGTTTTCCTTCAGTAGAAAAGCAATGCAGCCAAACTTATTTTTTCATTTCCCTACCATTTTAAAGTTTTCCACTGTATTGCATCACAAATGTTTCACAAAATTTTTAGTATCTGATGTCTTTCAAACTTTTAGTCCTGCTTTACTAGAATTCTGAAATTCCTGGATTTTTCAATTATTATTTGTCCCAGCCATGAATGGCTTTATTGATTGATATTAACAAATAAATAGAATGAAATGTAAATAGGATCTTTTGATTTTTTCATAATTACAGTGTTTGTGTGTTCTTTTTTCACCACTTTTCTCCCAATAAATTGTATTCTTAACTCTATTTATGTGCAGCGTGAAACCAATGTTTAAATGGAGATAACAAAACCTGATATTATTTAACATTGCAACCAAAATTGTACAGACAAAATTGCAAAATTATGTCTGTGTCTAATAAAAAAAAAGGACAAATTGCTACTGTAGCAATAATTAATGGTACCCACCTTCTAGGGGACTTACTGTAAGCCTTCTGTGATACACTTTTACGAGGTTTCCAAACATTTTCAAAGGAGCCTTTCCAATAGATTTTTGGCCATTTAAGTTCTCATACCTGTTTCCAGCTTCAAAAAGCTTTGGATTTTTTTATTTGCCTGGAAAAAAGCTGCTATGATTTGATTCACTGAAATCATCCTTGCAGGTAATTTTGGTTATAAAAATTGTGCAGTATGTAATTTATTTTTAAGTTCTTTTCAAGGTCTACAGTGGTGACTCAGAGATAATGGTCAGTTGCTTGAAATGACATTTAAAGCCACTTTTAGAGGACTGGTATGTAAATCTTAAATATAACTATTACAATTCTGGATTTTACAATTCTGGGTATTAAAATAACTATTACTATTCTGGAAGTTTTGACTTACCTAAATGGTTAGAATAAACAACTACTCTGAGATAGTTAGAGTTAGGTATGAAAAATCCTGACCTTGATGTCTGGGGGAGTATCTACCAGCATGGTCTAGAAGACTACTACAGACTCTTCACACCATGAAATGTCATGTGTGGAAATATATGTGCTTTCCTGTAAATGTGTGAGAATGAATATGGGAATGAAAAGTTAAAGTAGTGCCAGTTGATAAATAATCTACCTGGGGACTGAAGGAGGTGTTTTCTCTCTCTAAAGAATGCTGGTCCTACTGAGTCAAAAATGATTCCTGTTGGCTTAACTGGAACCAGATTTTATCAGAGCAACTGAAATGATGACTCTAAGCTGGTAAGTGTAAATCTGGTTCTTGCCAGTGTCCAGCTTCCATTGACAGATGTGTAAGTTCAGCATTTCTAAAAGTCAGCCCTGAGTGATAACCAAATTTAAATCTGCAAAGCTCAATTTGAAAGCTGGGTGTGACTGCAATACCTAAAAGTAATAAAAATAAGATGTTTCTCTTTTTCAAACAAGTATTGCAAACCATTTCAGTCTGGTTTTCCAATGCAGTAGTGCTTTTGCAGCCATGGGAGAAATTTTGTGCTGCAGCATTTCCAGGGCTCAGAAGAGCTGTAGGAAATATTTCTGGCTGACTGGTAAAGACTGCAGCTGTAGACATACTGTCTGCCTTCCCAGTTCATGTCATTCATTAGTGGAGATGCAGTGCAGGTGCATTAGCAGGTGCATTAGTGCTTGGCATTGCCAATATCATTTAGGTCAGTTCTCAGATGCTGTATGAAGAGATGGCATTTTTTACAGTTACCATTAAATATCTATAGTTATCATTCCTGAATCACTGCCTTCTCTTTTATCTTGGTCTTGTTGAACAGTGATTTTCTTGATTCCCCGTGTGATTTTTTCACTATGGTATAAAACCTATCAGATGAGGCAAGGTAAAATCCTCCACATCTTCAGAGATACTACCTCATGCCTTTTATATTTATGACATGTTGCAAGATAAATCTGCAAAATTCCTAGCAAATTTTTTACAGACCTAATTCTGTCCTAATGCTGTCTTCAGAGCTCCTATTTCTTGATAATGAGCATTTTGAAATGTGGATTAATGGCTAGAGCTGACCCCTACCCCTTGACAATGACAACCTCCTTACAATAGCAGAGAAGAGTCTTTCCTTTCAACAAATCCTTGAATTCAACATAGTTAGTTAAAAAATAAGATTAGACAGAACTATATATAGTGTTATGTTCTAAAGGAATTTCTGAAGTTAAAGAAATGACGATAAAACCAGATTTGATCTTAAGTCAGCTTTTGACACTACCCTTTGAAAGGCTGACAGCTTTCTCCAAGGTGGTCCTGTTAATATTTGTATACCTACTCTGTAGTTCAGTAGCCATAAGGTGAGACCCGTGGCACTGAGCATACTGCCAAATGCTCTTGACTCCTAATACGGTGATTTTACTCCCATTAAGTCCTGCTGGGGAGAACTTATGGGTTTGGATGGACCTTGAATGTAGCATGGGTTCCGAGGGAAAACTCAACCAGCTTGCTTTCACCATGCTTATAACAAGCTGGCGAGATTCTTCTTGTTCTTATGTGTGACCTGAGGGCACTGAGAGCTTCAGAAGATCTGGCATAGAGAAATTAACCCATTTTCCCTTCTCTGTAAAAATGAACAAAGTGGCTATTTTAGAAAAGAGGATAAGGCAGGAAAATTCATTGTGATATTTTCCTCACGATACAAACTGTGCCACGAGTTTTGCAGAGCCTGCCTATTCATCACTGCATTTATTAGCCATCCATCAATCTGTCTTATACACATTTTTATTTTGAAATAAAAAATACTTCCACTCTTTGCTTTTTACTTATTGACTCCTGATTTCATTTAGTTCACTCCAGTTCTGGCATTATGAGAAACAATGACAAATTATTCAATGTTTACCTTCTTTGCCAGGTTTCTGTTATATGTTTCTTTTGGGGTTTTTAGGCTAAATTTTAGTGAGCTTAGGCTCTGCTTGTATAGAAAGAAGCCTCTCCAATTTCTTTGACCCTTCCTGTTGCCTTTTGTATCATTTCTTATCTTATTCTACTGTATATTTTTGAGGTGGAATGACCAGAAAAAGGCATGATAATTAAAAGGTGTTTGCATCAGGAATTTGTACAACAATATAGCAGTTTTCTGTTTCATTTTCTATTATCATTCTACAAATTCCTGGCATTTCCTTTTGATCACGCACTGCTATGAAAATTTCAAAACCTGTGACTTACAGATCTCCTTCTTCAGCGGTAGAAATTCCATTTGTATATATAGTTGAGGGTGTTTTTACCATATGAATTATGCAAATCACTGACAATGAATTTTATTTTCTATTTTATTAATCTGCTGCTCAATATTAAAAAATGCTTGGCATTTTTTTTTCAGAACACTATGGTAAATTTTAATTTTGATCACTGAGGCTATTTTTGTATCATTTGCATATTTTTTGTGTCTCTTTTGTGGACTGTTTAAGAATATGCTTGGTCCCTGAGACAGTTCCATATGGGACTCCCCTAAGAATCCTCCCTCTTTTTCTTTTTGGAAAATGAGCCTTTATTGCTGTAATTTGTTACTTGCTTTTCCGCCCAGTACTGGTCCACAAGACAACTTACTAGTTTTCCACAGGAGAGCTTAGTTTCTTTGAAAAATATTGTCACAGTTCTTGAAAATCCAAGATGGGTTATTTGGGAAACCTTTCCAAGTGATTACAGACTCCTTGGAAGAACTTACACCTGTCAAATCTGGGGGGCATAAATTTGCTCTTCGGGGGTTAAATCTCCTCAATTATATTATGTTTATTTGTTTGATTATTAATAAAATTTCTACTAACAGACCTGGGCTGAAAGTCATATTCCTCAGTTTGTGACCCTATTTATTTGAAGTCTTATTCTTTTTTTTTTTTTTCATTTTTTAAATCGTGTTATCATTGTTCCCTTCCCATCACAAGTAGATGGCATAAGAGTGAGAAAGCAATTGTAACACATGTAATTCAGCAATTTTATATCTGGGCTTCTTTGGACTCGTTAGATGAATGTCATCTGGTCCTACTGATTTGTTTTAATATATATTGCAAAGCAGTTCTAACATTCTCTGATCAATGCCAATCTTTCAGAGCAGGTGAGGTAAACCAGGTGTGCTGACTCCAGATGGTTCCCTTTATGACTATATTTCTGTCCCAGGAAAGATTTGTCTCCCGTCCAAATCCACATGGAATAATAAACCTCAAGTTGTGTGTTTCTGCCTCTAACCCCTGAGAAATGCAATGTAGCCTATGGTTGTGACAATCAGGTTAGCATTTCACGTATACCAGTAAAACAGCATCCACAGCACACGTCTGAAAGAAAGGACAAGTGGAAAAGATCAATTGCATTTTATTTAGAATTTTTAAGAAAGTAGACCACTGTGATAAAATACTATGATACTGGAGTGTAATAACTTTAATCTAATAAATATTTTTAAAGGCAATCTACACATGGGCTGAAAGGAAGGAGTCAGATTTTTTGCTTTCTTTATAGTACATAGCAGAAATCTGAAAAATTATATGGGGAAAAAGGGGACTAATTCTATTTTTACAAATTAAGAAAACAGATATAGGGAAGGTGGTGGGCAACGAGAAGTGCTTGGCTTTTCTATAATGACAAATTCATATTTTGTTTCTGCATACTTCTTTTTCCAGAGTTTTCAAAAATAATCAGTTCCTCTATGACAGAGAGATGTGTGATTTTCCTTTGCATTGTTGAAAACAACTTTGCTTGATTATTTCCTTTTAGCACCCATGTACATATGCATACTTGGGAAAAAAAGGATGTATGAACATTTCTGTTGACATCCATTGTTCTCTCGCTTTTGGCTTTAATCAGCAGAGATGTGAATTTCACTAGAAAAGTTGTTAATGAATCTTTCTGGCATGACATTGCTGATATTGTTATGGTTTAACAATAGCAGAGAATGAAAGCCTTTAGAAAGGAGAAGCAAAAGCTCTTTCACAGTGTCTTTAATATAAAGAAAGAAAGATTACCTGTTAGAAGAAAAGAAAATTGGGTTATGTGCTCTTTAATTATAAATATGTGACAAGTTCAAATAGCCATTTGAAAATAATCTTCAAAAAGATTTGCTGGTAATGTTCATTAACTTTTTTTTCCTAGCTTAACAAAGCCTCTCAGTTAAGAATTTGTAGAAAATTTGAACAGAGCCACAAGCAATTAACTTCTGTTAAAAACAACAACTATCTTCAGGAAGTTCTTCGCTACTCTAGCTACAAGAGGGGATTTGCTTTTCCTTAAGGAACATAAGCAGTAGTGTTCACTAAGAAACAAATCAAACCCACTCCTAACTGTGTTTATAAAGGTCTAGTATCTCCACTATGCAATATAAGTTGTATTGTTTTCTCTTTATTTTCCTACTCACGTTTTATATTTTTTGTGCTCAGGATTAGGACTATGGCCATGATTGAGAAAAAAATTTTGGAGATTTTAGACATCTTTTTTGTTTCCCTGCATAGCTTCAGTTGTTGGAGACATGAAAAATTACAGAGAAACTCTGGTGTTTTGAATGGAAACTTGCTATAATTTGAAATGTAAATAAGTACAGGAGTAGGCATAATGTCTGATTGTTGAAACTACATAGCCACAGGTTCTTCTAGAAGGTAAGCGGAATTCCAAAATATTTCAAAATCAGGCATTTAAAGTGAATGCAGTTATGACCTTTAGCTAACGACTTTTGCAGTGAGTAGTGTCTCTTGATTGCCATAAAACCTTACCAACATTTTCCCCTTAAGAATAAGTTCATCATCTGCAGAGAAAGTATTTCTAAGAAATCAGTATCTGGTAAACTATGAATGGGGTCACAGACAGCACCATTTTTCCACTTCCATAAGTAATGCCAGTGTTAAATACACAACTGTAGTTTAAGGTCAGTATGGAGCATAGCTACATTTATTATCCACTAATCCTAGTAGCTCTATCTCTCCAACATCTCTTTAACAGCTCTTTAATAAGGCTTTGCATGAGTTTACAGCCTTCATTCAAGTATCACATTAAAGGGCAGAGGTCGTGACTTGGGTTGTTCTCATTCATCAGGTATTGTGTTTTCTTACATGTTTATTGGTGCATAAATAAAGCCTTTAAGATAAGTATTAATCAAATGGGACTTTTAAACTCCCTGTTATCTTCCTCCTTGTCTCACATTTGTTGCCCTTGATCTTTTCTCCGACCTTCTTTGCCAAACAATGGATAAATTTGAGCCTCTGCCTATTGCTATGTCACTATTGAGTCGAGATGATAAACAAGGAGTGCTTACAGCCAAAGTGAAATGCATCACAAAGGCACTTTCAGGTTGATCCCAGAATGTAGCGATTGAGGCACAGACCCAGACTGGCAGGGAATCTGAATCATTTATTCAGAGGAACGAGCTGGTTTTATACACTTTTCTAAGGCACACTATTTCCTTATATGGCAATTCTCACTACATGACCTATCCCGTGTTGCCACATCAGCAACACGCTTCCTTCTGTGGGGTGATCACTCACTGTTCACCCCTCAGTCAGCTCCTGGCAGGCTCCTCTCCACAGGGATCTGCCGTGTGACACCTTCTCCCCCCAGGGTCCGGTGGAGACAAACCTCTCTGTGCCACCATGTGCTCCTTTGTGCTGCCATGTGCTCCCATGTGCTCCTTTGTGCTGCCATGTGCTCCTTTGTGCTGCCATGTGCCTCTGCAGGCAAGTCCCACAGCCCGTAACCCAATTCTATCTTATCTCTCCCCACACCAGAAGATGTGGTCACTTGGCTAATCTTCTCATTTCCAACCCTTCCCTTCATACAGATAAATTTTTACAGTTGCATGCATCACAGTCAACTAGATTTTTGGGACAATGTCGATTCCTAAAAGCCTAGTTATAAGAATGCCTTGGTGTTTTTTCTCAAGTTGTTCTGTCACGTACGCATGCCTACATTGCAGCTGGGCCCATTCATCCTGTCTGTGGCCCATGCATCCCTGTACAGGGACCTTTGTAGGCTTATTGTGGTTTCTATTCCTTGATCCTCTGTCATAGACTTGTCAGGATATGAATATGTCATGCAGGTTTAAGGCTTTGCTTTTTGACTATATTGTAGAGGAAATCACTGCTTAGCTGTCATTCTCTTCTGAAGTACTGTGGTCCCCTGAGTCCATGGCACATGTTAACCTCATAGATGAGCAGGTGCACACCCAGCACAGCCTCTCTGCTCAAGGTACATGTGCAATGCTCGAGGCCATTCTGAGAAAGAATATCTTTTCAGGGCCAAAACAAGAAGGAAAACTGTTAATATGAAATCCAGGGTCAGGTGGGTCCTGCAATTCCAAGAATGCACTATTTCAGTTCCCTCTCCTTAGGTAACTGGAGGTTCAAACCTGTGCTCTACAGTTCAGTTAAAGGATTCACCCACCTTTCCTCCATCCACTTATAATCAGGCTGTCCCAAAATAGATTCACAAGTGTTTTTCTTCTTACTTGACACAAACAGTGCTCTTTTGAAGAGGCCAGGGACACACTCTTAGATCTGTGAGCATTGCTGGGTGAATACACTTGAAGGGTGGAAAGTTTCTACCAAATTTCTAGGTAAACAGAGAAGTTGCTCATTGCAGGTAGATGCCTCTGCCAGGTGAGCAATCCTGTCAAGGCAAGTGAAGAATCTCAATATGGCAGAAGGTGTCTGAGTGGCCATATTCTGTTCTCGTGACAGAAATAATAATAAAAAAAAGAGATTGTGGTTAAGAGTCATCTTTCTAAAATTTTGATGTAGAGAACACTCTTTCCTACCTGCATAGGAAAGGAAGTGTGCTGCTGCTACTGAGATGTGTCCAGGCAGGCTGCAAACCCCGGAGGCTGCAAGCTTGGCGGGGCTGGCGGAGGGGAGGCTGGGAGAGCCTGCACCCATCAGCCAACACACAGAGCAGCACCTGCAGCATGGCTTGGGGGTAGGGGCAAGCTGAGAGGGTGTTGTTCTTCGGTTGTAGTGGCAGATGAAAGGATGTTCCCACTAAAGGCCTAAGTTTGTATCCCATGGATCACTTGCATAAGAAGAAAATCCCGTGGCACCTCCTGGTTTTATCAGGTGGCATACTCTGTGACATTCACTCCGTGATTAGATAACACAGGGTCTTCAGGAATTTGGCTTTGAGGGGAGAGCTGAAGGCATTTGTGTAAGACTGCGTGAGTACGTCTACTGAGCCTTTTACATTTATTCAACATATCCAGTGATTACAAGCAGTTGTACAATCGTGCATAGCTCAAAGTGGTTATGGCACCCATTAATTTTTTACAATGTAATAACTCATATCCCACAGTCAGTGACCTACCTGTCATAGCTTCCAGTACAGCCGAATGTGTTCTCATTCTGGGTGAATGATCTCTTAGAGAAAGAAAAAAAGTAAATTCACAAATTAATTTTATTCCTTTGCTTTAGAGTTTCTTAGATGTTTCCTTTTCTTGTGTCTGCTGATCTTCCTCAAATTTACTATGCAAAGCTTTGCATTCTCAAGCAGGGCTTGTTTTTTCGTCATGACAACAATATTTCTTCAACCAGGATTATTTAAACATTTGAAAATGGAGTATATACCTTCTGCATGGGAAGATTCCTGAACTGAAATAGCAGCTGTGTTGCACCAGTGTAAATCAGAAGTATCTTCACTGAAGTTGATGCAATTGCAACAATATAAAAATAGCACAAATGAGAGGTCTTCAAGACCTAGTACTGTGATTCCTTGAGTCATTAGTTTCTCAGTTTAAGCTTGTACCAATCAACTCAATCAGAAGTGGGAGGAAGAGAGAAAGAGAAATTAAATAGAATCATTATACACACTTTAGTTTAGTAAGCATGTGATATATTACTGTAAACCTTACCAAATTTTATTACTCTGGGATTTTTCATTTTTCTTGTGTTTCTTTGGACAAAGAAAGTGCTAGCTTTTGTCAGGTAAATGCTAAGCACATGTATGAATATTAACAAGCAAAAAGAAAATGCTTCCTCCTATTGTCAGGTCCACTAAATATTACAATTCATGTTTCTCCTTTTCTTTGCAGCCCACAGCTATACACATGCCATATCATCATCTTATAAACCTGCCATCTTTTGTTTTGATTATACTGTGTTAGTTTTTGTAATCAAGTCTGAATCCTAAAAAAATTAGTTTCCAGTTAAACTTTCCATACCACAAGCTTGCTAAATTCTTCTTAAACCTGTCAGTTGAATAATGCCTTGTTTTGTGCTTGAAAGAGTGAAAATTGTTAGTTCACTATCATCTAATCTGCCTACCTTTTCTCTGTCTGGATGAAGGTTTAAATGTATAGATAAATACTTAGTGTATCTAAAAAAAGAGAACCGACATAACAGTAATCCCTAAATCAGCTTTACATGCTGCCTTAAAACAGTGGAATACTTTGCATAATTTAAATAGTAAACTCCAAAATCTAAGTTCATTGCTCTACTCTCAGGGAAGGGGAAGACCCACTGAATTATAGTCAAAGTGGTGGGTTAGTACAGCCATGTGTTGCTCTGGACAAGAAAAACCAATCAAGAATATCAGTCTTTTACAGTGTGACTAACCCACTTTCCATGTTAGTGACACCAAAGCAGTTTATCTGTTTTCTTGGAAACATGCCTGTGCTTCTGTCCCCTTCCTTCTTGAAATGTACTGCACACAGAGCAGCTGCCAAGCCAGATGAATCTCACGGTAGGGGGAATTGCTGAAAATAAGCAGCATGCAGATTGAAAATAGGACTTGAGAATAATTGCAGGAGAGGAACACCAGCATGACTTTCACCATTCTGGTTTCCTCAGCCTATTTCTAAATGCTTCATCTTCTATGGAATGTATTCTAGAAAAGAGGCGTAGTGGCTTGAGCCATACCAAAAACTCATTGCTGGCAATGACTTTTTACCACCAAAGGTGTGGATCAGACCCTCAGTCCTCAGCATCCTGCATCCAAGGCCTCACGTATTAGTGAGAAACCTAAAGGAGTGCACTCCAGTACAACATGACGTTTGGTGCTTATGTCCAAAACCGAAATCAAGTCCTGCCCAGCTCAGATGCTACCAGAGAGTAGGGGCATGTCCCTGGCAGCCCAGACGTGTTCCACCTCCTTTGCCTCTGGGTAGCTCAGCAGCTATTTCACAAGCCACCATACAGCATATCCAGCACACAACAGACTCCTGAAAAAAATTATGAAGTTGACTTTTCTTAGTTGACAGCTAGATAAACAGTTTCTCCTGAGAATACACTCTGAGCTCTCATCTAGAAGCAGGGACAGGCTTATTTCATGCTCTTATCTACCCAACAGGATACACACCTGTATTTTCTGGTGTTTCTCAACCATTATAGACACTTTAGTGCACTGTGGTAGAAAGAGGGAAGATTTTCAGCTCTTCCTGTTGAAGCATTCTTACTCTGAAAAAGAACGCAAGATTTATTGTTCTATGACGAAAGCAAGACACAACACAAAGCAAGACTGCTTTTTCTGTATTTTACCATAGGGGTCGTTATATAGATTTCTTGTCCTGATCAGAGGCTTTATAGAGATTTAAGGAACAATCACTGTCTAAAGACTGTTTAGAAAAGGACTGGGATTCAGATATCCTATTGCCAGTGTCTTAACCATTAAGCTATGAACCAAAGACAAATTTCTGCCTAATTTTTTTTTCTACTGCTCCAATCCAATTGATCCTCATTTTTTTTATTACTTCATAGCGTGATTTCATCATAATGGCCTCCAGAATTTTTATATTTCTCCCTAAATGTCTTTCCAGATAAACCCAGACACTCTTATAGGAGGCTACATGGAGCTACATTTCTTTCTAGAAACAGAGAGGGAGAAGTAACAGGCCCAGCCATGCCTTAAGCATCAAGCTTCTCATGTAAGTAAATACTGAGGAAGAGCTAAAAATCTATCAGGTGGACACCTCTGGGATTAGAGAGCAACTAAACTGATGTATAGGGTCATTGTTTGGGACTGCAGAAAAATTTAGGATCCTAGCTAAGAAGTAGGTCTGATCCTAAGTTAAGTAAAAATGTGAATGCTTTCATCAAAGCATCAGGTAAGCCAGCAGAATAAAGTCTAGTGTGTTCTCAACTACCATGTATATCTTATTTCTACAATTACTTAGTAGTGTGGAGAAAGACTGAGACCTGATTGCCGGTGGTTCCTGACTTGACAGATGATGTCAGGATCCATCTCACGTGCCCAGAGCCTTTAGTCACTGCTGGTTCTGCAATATCACCCCAAAAGGACCTGTTGTATGGTCTGATCTAGCCCCCTCCATGGTGTCCACTCGATACCTTAATAAGAGGCAGCACAGTCTCAAACGTTCTCTTCTAACTACGGATCAAATAAAAGCTGTACCTAGATGAAAGCAAGTGTGCCTATGCCCTTACATGTGAATCATGACTAGTCTGAGTCCCATTGTTGAACATTATCTTGGTGAATTTGGTCTTCCGTACGTCAAGACAGGCTACTAGAGGCTCTTTGGTTAGTCAGAGATTCCTGAAAACCGGAATAACCAAAAGAACTTTTCTCCTAGTCACCACTAAGGTTACTTTATTTTTTGGCACAGCTACTATGAGAACTGAACAGTTCTCTTCCAGGACTGTTTATGTTACAAAGGAAGTTAGGTCTGATCCTCCAGTTACAGACTGTGCTCCAAACTCTCAAGTGTTTTGGTTGTTCAAACATATGCATTGCATGTATATTTGGCTTTTGCCCTATAGTCCTTATTCAAGCAAAACCACCCACTATGGTCAAAAATAGTAGTGTAATTTGGCATCCAGTTACAATCTATTCTCCGGTGGCATTGTTCTCTTACCGCCACTGTTGCTTCTTGCTTGAATAATTATTGTTCTTCTCTCAGATTTCTCCAGCTTTAATAATTTATTAAATCCACTAATTATTTTTCTTTCTCCTTCTATATAAGAGAAAATAAAACCTGACAAAATTTCAAAATGAGGTGACAGAATTCATACAATGTTATTATCATATTTCTTGCATATGCTAAGAGGACTGCAATGGATTCCATATTTCCTCTCTTTTCTCTTCTTCATACAGTCTTAACATGTTAAATACTTTTTGGAATCCCTGGTAAATACTGAGTAGATACTCCAGTGTGGTATTTGAAAAAAACCCCACATCTATGTATAATTTTTTTCATCTATAAATAAATAGGCACTTATTTTCAAGGAAGATGACTTTTATTACATGGAAAGACAGTAAAGACAAAATAAAATGTTAGAAAAAGATTTTGTTTCCCGTCTTTTGGAGATCTTCCAGTGTGAAAATGTGTCTAAAATCTTGCATGGAGAGATTTTGTATTTCAAATATTTTTTGAGAGAAAATAGCATTATAGTCTTAGATCCTAGTCTTTTCTAAGGCTTCTTTAGTTGGAAAGAGTTGTGTTTTTTGATTGTGTATGTGTACATACATGCAGTCATACATGTACATGCCAACAGTTTTAGAGTGCCATCTGCTGTCATATGAGACTAAATAGTGTTGTATCTGTTAAGTTTTTAGGATCAATAAAGTTGTTGTGCCCTTGAAAGGTTTTCTGATTAAGTTGCACTACCAGACAAAGCACACTTTCAAATTGCAGGAGGTACAGAGGTGTTTTTTTCCAACCTTTGGATGTATAGACTCATAGAAGCATAGAACAGTTGGGGTTGGATGAGACCTTGATGATCATCTTGTTACAATCCCCCCTGCCAAGGGCAGGGACATGTTTCACTAGACCAGGTTGCTCAAATCCCCATCCAATCTGACCTCCTGAGCTTAGAGGAGGTGATCCTTGAATATTCACCAGCTCTCTTGTGCCCCTCTTCCCTGCAGGGTTTCATTACATGGCATTCTCTCTCCAGTCACAGGAACCACGCCACCACAACTCTGTGACAATAAGATTGTAGCCCTGATGGTTTGTGTATATTTCTAACTTTTCTTGTTTATTGCACATTTCGTGTGAGTTTGATAGGGGCATATAAGTTGGACTCTTATGAAGTCAATTTGCTGGCAGGAATTTCTTTGTGCTTCTCTTTAGGTGCTTTCCTGATGACCTGCAATCCCTCTCCAGGCTCTGGGCATCTCTTGCTGGCACTGGCAGCAAACTGGTAGGATGGATTAAGGTTCCCTTCCCTCAGCAAATTTAGTTTAAAGCCCTCTTCACTAGCTTGGCAAGTCTATGACCAAAGATGCTCTTCCCCTCCTCTGACAGATGGACCCACACATGGACCCCTCTATACTGCACTCTGCTTGAATTCATGCGATTGCTGAATCTTCCTGACTCACCGATCTGCGCACTCTCTTTATGCTTTTGGTAATAAATGAAAAATTATTTTTGCGGAAGGCTAGTGTAAAATATTGTTGATTTTCTTAAAATGCTAACCGATCAAGATCAAGAGGTTATTTTCTTGTTGGTCTAGAAATAAGTTGCACAGAGTACAGGCAAATATGAACAGCAGCAGAGGTGTTCACAAGCAACATTTAAACTCCTTTTTGGGACTGAAAATCTAAACTTCTTCTTCAGGAGAAAAGTCTTCTTTAAGAATTGAAGCCACAGAAAGATTAAGGCAAAAAATAAATGTTGCCACTTGCCACAGCTTCCTCAGAGATGCAAATCCAACCCCCTAGCCATATGGCATTTCATTCAAGAATGAAAACTTGCTCAAATGCTGTGTCTCTTACGAGTGTTCAGTACTTCCCTCTGGTGGTCTGTCCCATATAATACTTCTCAGAAAAGAAATTGCTTAAACCACTCTCTTTGAACTTAGGACAGTTTGTGAAGATGTAGATGCACAGAAGTTTGTATTAGTTTTCAGATGGGGCCTGAAGTGGCTTCGACTAGGAGGTGGTCAAAAATGTTTTAAAATTATAGAATGTTTTCTAACATGACCTGGGTTTCCGGTTTGGATTAGGTAGGTTGTATTTGTGAATTTTAACTAAATTTCAAAGCTCAGGAAAATCACCAGAGGACATTTAGCTCAGTTTTTAAGAAAGCAAGAATGAAAGCCAGCTGTGTCATATTTTGGGCAAGCTGACTTCTAAATCCCTTTAGGAAAGACAGCCAGGGAATCAGCACATTTTCTTCTTTCTGACATCGTTGTACAGCTACACCTCCCACTCTACCATGATGTTTTTATGGGCTGCCATCGTTATTCTGTGTTCCCCATGAAAAGCATTCTTGTAGAAATTATGGCACTCTAATAGAATGACGTTGTGTACTTTTGCTACTCATGTATCTTCTAAAACAATCAATTTTCACTCTTTCCTTCTTTTAGCATTCAAATATAGATACATCTAACCTCAATTTACTGTTACTGTCATCAGTATTTTCATTTTTTTTTGTTAATGATCACCTAAAATAGGCTTTTAATATAGGCATCCGCAGAAAAAGAAAAAAAAGATGAGTTAAAAGGAGCTAATAACTATGGGTAGCATTTGAAAAGTGGTGCCATATTCTAATTCATTCTCCTTTTCTGAACCCATATGCTTTTAAATGTAAGTTAACTACCATTCGTATTGCTGTGAATGACATTTTTCTGTGAAGTATTTATCTTTCTGCTCTTTTCTCATACATTTGTTTCCATAGTCTTCCTTACATACTTTTATTCACTACTGTTATTACATAAATATTTAGTCTGTGAAAGATGTCCATTTCTTTAGAAGTTGCTATCCTCTTCACTTTTTCACTTTCTTCTACAAGACCATATTTTAAAATCCACTTTTTAGTTAATTACTGCTGCAGTGACTTAAACAGCATTCGAGGTAAAATATAGGAACAACTGAACCTAAATTGGAAAACTCATTCTGTTAGCTCTCATGCTGAGTTATTGCTGTTTTTCAAAGTTCTGTGGTGGTTTCAGATTTTGGAGGATTCAGGAAAGACAAGGATATCCAAACCATAGAACTGTGTTGCATGTATGGGAACTTAAACAGAGCTAGGTATGGAAAGTCTGTCTTGAAAAGTGTGATTTCCACTGGAAGAATGGTTTGAAAAATATTACTTGGTGGGAATTCAACCCATTTGTGACAGCCTTCGGACTCTTCTTATGCAAAAATAATTTCTAGTAGAATATAAGTGAGACTAATCTTGTCACATAAACCTAACAAAAATGTGTATTTTGAAGGTCACCACTGAGGTAAATATCTGAAATGGATTTCAAATTCCTGTATTTCACTAGATGTATATTTTGGCAGAAAAATACAGAACAAGATGCTCAAATGTCTTGCCTAAGATTCTGTGTTAAAAGATTGAATGTTCTATTGGCTTCCCACACAATCAGGACCTGAGAAAGATAAAAGATAAGGTATTCCCTATAGCCCATCAGAAATCTGATAAGAAATTTCACTTTAAGTAATAATATACTTGAATGGAAATAGAAAGTTAAAAGTTTCGATTTATTGTTTTGTGTGAAAGAGGAATCATAATTTAAAAAAATCCATTTAAGAAGAAAAGCAACAAACAGAAAACCATCTCATTTTCAGCTTTTTCCTTAGCTAGACATCCCATCTCCTTTAATCCCTGAGGAGCCAGCAACATGACTCCAAAGGCAGGTGTAAATTCAGCAGCTGAAAGAATGGCATTCTGACACACCACTCAGGCTGTCTGGCAAGCAGACAGGTGAGACACCAAGCAGAGAAGCAGGCAATTTGTCTTAAATACTTCCTTCGACAAGGTTGAAAGAATCAATATAGAACCATGGAGTATTTTAGTCTGATATAACTGGCTTTTCAGTCTATCTTAAGAGTAGTCTGCATGGTCAGAATGGTTTCCAGTGGGGATCTCAAAGCGCTTCCCAAATGCTCTTGAACGAAGTCTTGTAATGCAACATTTACATTGGGTGGGAAACAAACATGAGAGTTGATGGAAACTTTTCCTTTTACTGGAGATGATCCAAACTAGCTTTGCTGAGCACTCCCTTCACTTCAAGTGGAAATAACACAAATTTTACACATATTCTCTAAGAGACAGAACCTGTTCTTAGTCTTGTTCTTCCAAAAATACAGATATATTCTGGCAAGAAAAATGGAAGCAAGGGAAAAAAGGTGGATTCTGTTATTATAAATAATTCTCACTTATGCTTAAAAATTGCTTAAACAAGAGCAAGACTCAACTTCCACAATAATTAAATAGAATAAGTTTCTTTTCAGAGTTGTGCTTTACCCACTGGCCTGCAAATTTGGCAAGAGTTTTACACGTCTAGTTTTATTCATAAAAATTTTAAAACATACGAGCGACTATTATAAGAGTAAATAATGCTCACTTTAAAAATGTGCTGCTGTAAGTAAAATAGTAGAGGACAGAAGCAGCTCATATCCCCAGTTACCACTGAAAATAGGAAAGTTTAAAAAAAAATAGTGGACTTTAAAGCCTTCAAATGCTCTTCAGGTTCCAAGTATTATTCAGTGAATATATGCTATGACTTAATATATATTCAGTATGTGCTGTTTTTCTCAACCTTAAACAAAATAAATCACTATGTGTCCTCTTTTTATGTGCAATATTTTCTTTTTTACTGTATGTGTGTACATTCGCTACACACCTTTACTAAGCAGTTTAGATCAAGGAATTCCAGTTTTTCTTGTAATTGAAACATAAGCACCTAATGTAATTTTTAAGATCTACAAAGTGCCAGCAGGGTGTCAAACTGAAATTAGTGTCTGGGCAAGACCTTTCTGTAATTTCCTTAAAGTGTCAAATATCAAGGTCAGATCTGATTACATCAATAATAAAACGAGAGGTAAAACAACCCTTGGGGACTCTTCACTCAGCTTCACAGGACCGGGCCTTTCACTAGAGATCATAAATCAGAAGAAAAATGACAATGTTTCACACTCCAAGGGAAAAAGCATTTATTTACTCCTTCGAGCCTTTATTGTTATACTATTATTACAGACCTTATTATCATACACTTGCTGTGGTGCATTAGTGCCTTCAAAACAAAGGAATTCACCTTTGAATAAAGCAGATCATTATGTCTTCTTTAAGTACCCAAGTTTTGAGGAAAGCTAGCAATGGCAACCCTAAGTTTTTTGGAAAGTGTTTGTTTAGCTCTTGAAGATCAGTGTTGTTCTTTAACATTTTACTGCTCTTCTTTCATTATGACTGAAAAAGCTCCCATCAATAAATCGTCATTGACACCAGGGTAGACTTAATTTTGATAGCATTCCCAGACGTGATGTTCAAAATGCAAGCATTACGCTGCTTAGGATAATGTGGCCTTGCAATAATAAATATCCTAATGCATTTTGGATTCTTTTTTAAAGAAAAACTCTTATTCAGCTATTTCAGCAGTGGAGAATAGTGCTGGAATTATGTTATCAAACACAACAGCCATACAAAGGGAAAAAGAAATCAATTTTAACAATCTTAATATATTTCTAAAACTAGTAGATATGGAAGATAAAAATGCAGGAGTACAGTTCCTTTACCATTTTAGGAGGTTTAAGACTAGAGTTTTGGGGGAATATACAGATTTTTTGAGCAGTCACTTTAATCTTAGGCCTTCAGTCTCCTATTTCAAAAGAGGGAAAGAGAGATGGAAATTGTCAGAGCATGGCAGTTCACTCAGATTCCTACAGTAGGGTGGGAAGAATTGCTGTGTGGAGAAGCCTGTCTTTCTCCTCTGACTACAGGTTGCCTTGAGCAATCAGCTTATACTTGATTCCTGACATTTAGAGAGCTAAAATTAGGCAAGATAAATTCCACCTTATGTTAAATACTTCCCCATGATGACAGAAGCATGAAAAAGACCGCGAGGTGGAAGGCAATGGGATTATCTTCATTGCTTGTGCCAGGGGTGCGCTGAAGAGCCTTTGGTCCTCAGCTGAGCTTTGAGTATGCAATGCAGGATGCAAACACAGAACACAGCCTGCCCTAGAGAGCTTATTCATTCCTTGCTGTCAAAGATACTAATAGTTCTACCAGAGCAGGAGCATCTTCCCATGCTGGTCTGCTACAAAACTATGATCTCAGTCATAATTCAGTAATTAAATTTATAAGACAAACACATAATACATTAGAAATGAAAAAATGTTAATACATTATATTGATATCTTCTCTGATTCTAAAGGGTGCCTTAATTATTAAGCTTCTCAGAATAAAAAGTCTGGCTTCCATCACAAGTTGAAAACATTTAACAAATGGAATGTTTTGAGAATTCAAAAGCATTTTTAAACATCTGGATTCCTATTCTATGTGTGTCGAGTGGAGAGATAAAGGTTTCTCTATAGCTACATGTGGGCTTTTGTGTCACACTTTCTCATTAGAGTATGTGGAAGCATCATTTTCTGAGAGATTTAGTTTAAAGATGCAAGGCTACAATCAGATAAAATCCTAGGAATTTCAGGGTACATATCCCAGACCCGCTAGCCATCCAGTATGACTTGTTGTATTGATCCTTCAGGTTGTAGTCATATAATCTCAGTGTCGACTGTCACAGAGGGTACAGGTCATAACAGTGGGCAAAATCTCTGCAATATTGGGTGTTTTTTTCTTACAGGACGAGCCATAGAATTTGTCTTTGGCCAACTTGGTTTTGTCTTTTCTGTGTGACACACACTAAATATAGATATATCAAATCCTGTTTAATATCCCATACAAAATGGTGGCCCTGCTAGATACACAGTCAACTTATGATTGGCATGCCAAACTTTGCCAGGAGGATGCTGTAAGTTCTTCTGTATTGGAGACTGAGCTGGAGCTGCGCCATATTAACTAGTCTTTAAAATTCCAATGACCTCTACAGGAACTAAAAACAATCAAGCTGCAGCATTTAGAAACACGCAGCAGGCATTCCAAAATACATAATAGGTTGCAATGCAATATTTATTCATTACTGGTTTGCTTTTTAACAAGCTTTATCACAGTGTCAAAGTTTTAAATTTACCTGAGTGTTGGAGTTTATGACAATTAATTCATTTATTTTCACCAAAAAAAACCTGTAAGTTACTTGCTTGTGAGGCATACTCTGTGAAGTCCAGTAGATTGAATATAGCTGGGCATATGGTAAAATCTAAGATGAAAATTTAGGGAGTAATATATAACTATAACTGTAGTTAATTAAGAGATAATGGAATTTGAAAGCAATTAACCTGTTGCAATTTCTTAGCTGATAAGTAGTGTCATAACTAAAATTTGAGAACTTCCATCAGACTTTGCTAGACACCTCAAGAGATAGATAAACCCCTTATTAAAAGGGTTTAGATAGTTATAGCAGAAAATTAACAGCTGATGATTCATTTTGCTATTACAGAAGAAATAATATTACATTGAATTTATAAATTATTCTTTTTGTCATAGAATGCATAATGAATCACAATTTTTGTTCATCACTTGCCTATTATTAATTTAACAGGCATAGAGATGGTGTAATATATTTCTCCAATTCTAATTTTTATTAATAGAAGTCTTCCTTTTCAGGTTTAGCATAGTGATAAAGAGGAATGTGGTGTTGGGGTTACAAAGGAGCAAAGAAAATAAGTGTCCTTGAATTTCAATTCTCCTGCTTTATATAGCAGTCTGTTTAACAGAGAAAATGATCCTATTCCTCACAACAGTACACACACATTATGGAAGAATGTTGTACACTGTTTTAATGAAGCCACAGACTACAACACAGAGACTGTGAAGGGATTTTTTGGGATCCAGATGCTTCCCGATTGCAGAAACATACAGGAATATATACATTTTGTCCTTCCTCCAGCTTATATGCAAACAGTTGTAAGGGTAATTAAATGAATTGTATTACACCAGTGATTCCATAGAAAATATTTGTTCATATGTGTTTAGATACAAAATATCAGCTCTCTTTCCATCAAATAACTGTCTTTACTCCTGAAGCTACTTTCAACATTTCTCTTTCTCTGGGGAAAACAGTACAAAAGTTAATAAAAACACAAGTTAATTTTCAAAATGTTCATTTTTGAAGCTATTAGTGATGTATATCAATATATATTAAGGTTCACTTGAAATATATTCCCTCTTTTTTGAGATAAGGTATCTATTATTTATGTGGCATTTCTCAAAATGAAAACAGTGCAAGTCTCAGGAGTTTTAGAGGAATTCTGCATGGCACAGATACAGCAGATGTAGTGGGTCTATGTTGAGGGGGTGTTTGATATATCAGCAACAGAGGAGTGTCTGGCTTTGTCTGTATCGCACAGCTATAGTACCCCCAAAGCTTTTCTTCGGCTTTCAAAGGGAATGCCTGGAGTGCCGACAGTGTCTGACTCCAGGAGTGCTGTCCAGGACATCCGAGCACAATGTGGCTGAAGGAGGCTGGCAGAGAGGAGCTGCCCTTTCAGGCCGATCGGAATACCCTTAGGCAGCCTGTGAATCACTCTGATATGGAGCATGTCAAGTGCCCAGCAATCCCCAGCTTAAGTCTCACCTGGGAAAGAGAAAAGGGAGGTCCTGCACCTACAACATCCCATTAGATGGCTCTCTTTAAGGAATACCTGTGATCCATTCAGCAAATGCATATATTTTTGGTCTCTTCTCACCACAAATGGATCTGTAGTCTCAGGTGGCAGTCCCGTACCGTAATTGCGGAATGGTTTGGGTTGGAAGGGACCTTAAACATCATCTAGTTACAACCCTCTGCCATGGGCAGGGACACCTTCCACTAGACCAGACTCCTCTGAGCCCCACTGGACCTGGTCTTCAACACTTCTTGGGCTGGGCATCCAGCTGCTCTAGACAACCTGTTCCAGTATCTCACCAACCTTACAGCACAGAATTTCTTCCTTAATATCTAATCTAAATCTACCCTGTTTCAGTTTAAAGGACAGACCTGCATGAGATGTAGCCCAGGTCAGTCAATTATTAAGAGTGAAAAATGCATGAGACCAGCAGTAAAGCAAAGGCAAATTGCACTTTCAGGGCAACCTCTTTCCGGGGTAGGTCCTAGAATCTTTGGATTCATCTCTTGCTCTTGACATACAAGCAGGTCAGATATGCCCCGTAGCTTGTGCAGCAATGAGATCCTTCTCACAATATGCCTTGTTCTTTTCTTGCACAATGCTCTCTAGGATCTTTACTTTCCCACTATCTTCCAAGCTCATTTGTGATATTTTGGGGCTAATGATAGTTTAATTAATGATAGTTTGTAACTAATGCAGTGGGTGCATTGTAGGATCTGATGATGGTACATTTTGGACTAAGATGGTATGTCATCTCTTAGACATTATATAGTGGGTGAATACTATGAGTGTCTTGCCAGACATACTGTGAGAACCTGTGGTATGTCTTGATGAGAAAACCTTAAGCAGTTTGGTTATGTCTGAGCTACCCCCAAAAATGCCCAGGGAATTTCGTGCTTTGACATTAAGCATGAGCATGAAGTGCTCTTGCTGGCATGGTCTTTTTGAGAGGTTGAAAAGAGTAGTGGCCTCCCAGCTTTCCCTCACTTGCCTCAGGACTCCTGTCCCTTATCTTTTCAGCCTCAGGTTGCTCTAAGCCCCTCTAGCCCATCATTTTTCCATCCATCACTGAAATCTTCCCATCTCAAAGCCTTCCTTGTCCTCTGCCCAAAAATATTTTCCTGTCTCCAACTCACACTCCCTGACACTTCCCAGCCACAGGCACAGCTTTTGGCATTGAGATTCCTGTGCCCCTCTTCTGCATTGTCTGCACCCTGTGGGGGTAGCTGCTGCCACACCAAGCCACCACTGTTGCAGGCATCTGCTGGTACCCTTCAGCTCAGTTCCACTCATGTCCCTCCAGCAGCAGTTGTGCACCTTATTCTGGCAGGGATTTAAAAATACTGCTAAGAGGCATTTATAAAACATTGCCCTAAGTGCATTTCAGAGGAAATGTTCAATAAAAAGGGGGAAAAGAAAGCCCTCCCTGAAGGATCACTCTCTCCTCCACCAGCCACAGAGATTTTCTGGGAAGATCTTTGAGGGTTTATTTATTTTGCTCTCTTAAAACGATTGGCAAATGTTTTTAGGAGCCTTTGGCTTTGTCTCAAAACCTTAACAAAACATTAAGGAGAATTACATAATTTAAAGGCAGCAAAGGCCAAGTAGGTCATCCAGTGCAACTTCTCAGCAGTGCAATCTGGCATTGTTCAATGTATTTAGTGGTGCCTTTGTCCAGTCTAGATCTGGTTTACAAGGGATAAGGCTTCTGACCATTTACATATTTTATTCTTTAGAAGTGTACAACAAAACAAGTGTGCTACATGTGACTTTCTTTCAGATAAAGAAACTTCTCTTTTACACCATACTAATTTCACTTACGTCGAAAGTCTCAAAAGTCAAAACATACTCATATCTCAGCAGCAACCTAAATAAAAGTGGAAAAGAGCTGCTCAGTCATTCTCTCTTTTCTGCTCATTCACAGGAAAAAAGAGCTCTGACTAAGCAAGACCTCTCTCTTTCTGTAGTTGTCAGTGCACCTCACCTGTTTTCAACCCTGATGTCTGCTCTTCTGGATGAGTGTCTCTTTTTTTTCTCCCTTCTCTCATTTCTCTTTTCACTTTTGATCTTTTTTAGTTATTTCCCAATACCTTTTCTCAGAGGCTTTGGGGGATTTTATGAAATACTTCAGAGTGTTCAGCAAAGCTGTAGGGTGCCTGGAATTCACAGTAAGTCTTTCTGATTTACTATAATGTGTGGAGGAACTGCTGTTCCATTGAAACAAATGAGGATTTGATACAGATTTCTCTGCAGTTCAAATGCCACATTGTTTCTGCTGTTTTTCAGCTTTACTTTTCACTTCCAACAAAATTTTGAAATCACTTATTCTGATACAATTTATTTGATCCCAAATTTTAGAACAGCAAATAAGATGTTGACTTTTAACACTTGTATCAAACAGGATTTTGTTCTAGCAGGCAACAGTACTGAAAATTTGCATGCTTAGTTGTGGAGGTAAGAAATATCACACTGATTTAAGCAGGACTACATGGAGGCACAAATTCATTGTGGGGGGTTTTGTGATGGTGTCGTTACCACATGACAAAAGGGAACGACTAGGCTTGTATTAGTGCTGAATAAATAATTTCAGAGGATTTGAATTTTGTGCAAAACCTTTATTAAGGCCATTCATAGACTTGTAAAATCATAGAATATTCTGAGTTGGAAGGAACTAACAAGGATCATCAAAGTTCAACTCCTGGTCTTGCAAAGGGTAGCCCAAGAGTCACACCATGTGTCTGAGAGCAATGTTCAAGTGGTTCTTGAACTCTGTCAGGATTTGTGCTGTGACCACTTCCCTGGGGAGCCTGTTCCAGTGCCCAACCACCCTTGGGGTGAAGAACGTTTTCCTGGTATATAAACTAAACCTCCCCTGTCTCAGTTTCATGCTGTTTCCTTGAGTCCTGTCACTGGTAACCACAGAGAAAAGATTAGTACCTGCCCCTCTTCCTCTCTTGAGAATGTTTCAGACTGCAGTGAGGTACTTCAGTCTCTTCTCCAGGCTGAACAGGTGAAGTGACCTCAGCCACTCCTTGTACGGCTTTTTCTCAAGAATCTTCATCATATTTGCAGCCCTCCTTCGGATGCTTCTAACAGCTTTATGTCTTGTACTGTGGCACCAAAACTGCCCCCAGCACTCGAGGTGAGGCCGCCCCGGTGCAGAGCAGAGAGGGACAATCCCCTCCCTTGCCCGGCTGGCAATGCTGTGCCTGGTGCCCCCCGGGACACCCCAGGCTGGCCCTCCCGGCTGCCAGGGCACTGCTGACTCATGTTCAACTTGCCATTGACCAGGTCCCCCAGCTCCCTTTCCGCAGCACTGCTCTCCAGCATCTCATTCCCCAGTCTGTCCAGACATCCAGGGATGCCCCATCCCAGGTGCAGAATCTGTCATCAGCAATATTTGTGTGCAATGAAGGAAGGTAAGAACTGTACTAAAACTGGAATTGAAATAAGAAGATATCATAAATATTTGTGCTCTCAAGTGCTTGGGGTGCCATTTGAGTTGTCAAGTCCTTTTATACGGAATATTATCCACACCTGTCACCTGTTGTTGAAGGACATTTCTTTGCTGATGTATTTCTGGAGCAAAGCATTTCTTGTTATGTTAGTAAATTACAAGATTTACAATTTCATTTGTGGGGAAGTATTTACAGGGAATTTAAGTTAAAATTAACAAGATGTGGCCTCTGCTTGAATGTGACAGTGCAGTGGATATGGTATTATCTGTCATACAACAGACTGGGACCTGACTTCAGAATTCTTTCTATGTGTCCTAGACGTACTTGAAATAAATCTGGGTAAAATGTTTCCGATTATGTAATGAGCATTCTGTCTGGTCTACCCAGACAAAACACATGCAAGTTTTGCCTCATTGTAATTTTATGCGCTCAGTTTTTAAGAGGCACTGTTTTTCTCCCATTGGGCTGAAATATTCATAAGTAAAAAAAACAAATTTGCAAAACCTGCATTTTTCCACAAATCAAACAAAGTGGAAACCTAGTAAAAGGTTCAAGCTATAAACTATTAATCTAGGTGAAAATTGGACATTACATTGCTATGAAAATATTGGTTTTGAGTCACCTTAATTGACTTAATCCTCCTGTAATAAAATACTGAAGTTCCAAGCTATGATATACTTTCTAGTAATCTGAAAGCTAAGCAAGATCATTGTGATTAATGGCTATCATAATTAATGTATAAAAAATTAATAATGACTTTTGATTTTTTAGTAAAATGATGAAGATAACAGGTATCTTCTGTGATGCACTTTATGTGTAAAAGAGATTAGTGTTTTATTACATACCATTAAATGATGGGAAACCGCTATTCCTCATTTGCTTTGGAAAGAAATATGTTGTAGCTTACTGTTTATCAGGTAGTAAAAACCCATTAAATTAGATACATTTATAGGGAAAGTGTGTGGTACATGTCCTTACAGAGAAATTAAATTTTTGGACATGGAATACTTATAATGAGGCATAGCCAGACTCAGTCAGAATTGCAAAAACAAAACTTGTTAAATGAGTAATAATTAGTTTCATGTTTTATTTTGAAAACAGGGCTTTCAAAAACTAAATAGGAAATTTCATACTGAAAAAATATAGTAAATCATTATCCAGTATCAACAGATACATATTGATTTTTATAGTCAAACACTTTTTTTGGAACAATATGGTAATGCATATACCAAAGGACATTTATCTTTACTTCTGAGAATATAAATGTTTGAGACAGAGTAAGGATGACAGAAAATAAATAATGGGGGCTTGACACTTTATAGTATAATCATCTCTCCTATTTTTTTTATTTTGCGATGATACTAAAAATTAAACATTACCAATTCTTTGTGTTTATATAAAAGTTCAGGACAGAACTTACTTAAAGTTAGTGGCACTTGAGAGATTTGACTTTCAAATGGAGTAAATGGCCATTATTGGGACTGAAAATGTTTGTCCCAAAGTTTTGTTTTAGGTTAAATCAGTATCTTTTTCTGCTGCATTTTTGTTGGATTTTGAGGATTCCTTTGATTTTTGTGTTGCTCCGTATTAGCTGGTTACAAAATGGATGATTTCCAAATTGTCTCCAAACTGCATATACTTTGAGAGAATCATGGGGAAATTATGTTACATTTTTATGTATATGTATTTAATTCTCCTAAATATTATTCTTGATATGAAATGGATTTAGAAGATGTTTTCTGCAAAAGTGACAGATCTAGAATGAATTCCTAATTCAGTATATTTATGAATTCAAATGATGTCTGAATTTTCTCAGTTGTAATACAACAGGAGTTTCGTTTCTCATATGGCAGGCAATAACTTTGGGGCTTACCAGTTTGGTCCCCTGTCACTGCCCAAAAGTTTCACTCCAAAATTCTTTTTTGCCACAAACTGGAAAATTCTAAAGCTTCCTTAACAGGATGGATTTTGGGCAGCTTTATAAATGAAAGCTACCATATTGGTACAGAGAACCCAACATAGATTTTTTCCAGTTAATTTAAAAGCATCAGAAAATACATACATCAATTTAAAAAAAAATTGAGTGAGGCAGCTGAAACCCCAAGATTCAGACTCCTGTTGACCTTAGTCTGTGTACACTGAGAAGTGAGGAGGAAACCAGTTCTTTAGACCGTCTCTGACTTCAAGGGAAATGTCAGTATTCAGGTTGAATATCTCGTAGCCTAATCCCAGTGTACCTGCACCCATACCTTTTTCATACAGATCCCCCATGTCCCAACACCTGAAAATAGAAACCACTTTAAATATCACATCCTTCCACTGTTTGCTGCTAAGAGAATAGAGATCAGTGAAAGGTACCAAACAGCATTACACAAATCAACTGTTAGCAGGTAGAGAGGAGATCCATAAGGCAGGAACGTTCAAATGTCTGCTTTCAGCCTGAGAGAGCATGCGTGGCTGTGCTTATCTGCAAAGCTGTGGAAAAATCCTGTCCTCAGAAGTCCATCCACCATGACAGATGTGTATTTTTTTCATTTGCTCTATCTCCTTTCTTATGATTATTTTATGATGCAGGGCCTGCCAGTCTGATTCTAACTGAACAGGTCTCACATGGCCCAGCTGCCTTGAGGAAGAAGAGGGAACTGGACTTGTTCGGGAAGCTGTGGGCGGCCAGACACCATTCCTGGTATCAGTGTGCCTCTGACTGACACCAAGGCTCAGCTCTTGGTGGCTAATTCCTAATGAAACTTTGAAACTCTGGGACAGGTTAAGCTTTGGAAAGGTCTTCAATTTTGATTAGTTGAAAAATTTTCTGGGTGAGAAAACTTCCTGGGTCATTTTCTGAAAAGGCTGCTGAAGCAAAATGCTGGAGCTCTACAGAAGAAGTGGGGCATGCCCTTAGTTTCCTCCTTCCTCCTTCCTCTGTTATCACAGAAAAGTGGAACTTTTATTTTCACAAGTCCTTCTTGCTGCACTGGGAAAAACTATCAATCTCTTGGGCAATAACCTTTGACCTTTCCCTTTGTTATCAAAAAAAGAGCTGCTGTGCATTAATTTAAAAATATATGTGTAATTTATCCACCCAGCTGCTCTTGTTTTTTACACCAACTAAACAGAGCAGTTTACTTCATCCTGATTCAATCTGTTTTTTTGCCTACTGGGAGTACAAGTAATAAAGAGCAACCTTATTTAAAGATCATTGTAGTGGGCTTGTGATAGTTGTTCAATAGGTTCAGTGCTGTAGTAGTCTTTGTTTGATGGCCATGCAGGTTCCCACCAGGTCTGAACACATTAAAGATCTGAGGAAAGCCATTTTCCTTCTCAACAGGAGAATCAATTGGACTGAACACATTGGTTCAGGCTGATAAAATTAAATTATGTGTACTGAGGAGATGGAATTCTTGCATTTATTTTAGCCTCCAAAGAAAGAAATGCTAACCAACACTGATATTTAAGTCAGATCAGATAAGAGCATAAAGCTAGACAAGGTGATTCTTCTTTCTTTTTGTCTTTTTGGTGGTGGTGAGGGTTTTTTCCACTCTTTCTTTTTTTTTTTTTTTTGGTGCGCAGAAGAACAATAATACAAAATGCAAGCTACTTTCTTTGATTTATTGCCTTCTGAGACAAAAGAAAACTGAAACCTTAAAGTAGGCTTAGAGGATTAGAACTCGGGCTGAAAAGGACCATTTCTTTGTTTTATACTCCTGCGAGGTCTATTGGCATAGGGAACTAATTTCAAGGTTCTTCATTTCCCCAGACACAGGATCAAGAAAGACTACATGTAGTGCAAGATGCAACTGACTTCATTGACCTCAGAAGTGTAATCTCCAAAGTCCAGCTCCTTGTGAAAAAATAATTATTGATGCCACACATATTTGTCCCATTTGGCTAGTACCTTTCCAGCACTCACAACAATTTGGTGTTTTAACATGTATTGAGATTTGGAGGCATTTAACTACTGATTTTACTATTAAATCTAAAATAAACTTTCTTTTTTTCATCATTAAATACTTAGAATTCCTATAAACAACTCATGAAGGATATTTAGGTATTCAAATATTTTTTACTTCATTCTTCATCTGTAAATATATAGTATAGCAAATGCAGTTTTATGACTTTGTTCCACACCACAACAATGTCAGAATGTTTGTTCCTCCACTAACAGGCACAAATATCTTCAAAGTTTAATTTTAGATAACAGCATCAATAAAAATACAGCCTTTGTTTACTGAAAAGTTGCAAAGTTTTTCCATTAATGGTAAAAAAATGTAGGTTATCCCACTTTGTTATTTGCAGTGACCATGTGTTTTAGATAATTTGTATCACTTTACAGAAAGTGGAATTTCTTTTCCAGGAACCCTGCTCTTTAGTCTTTGAAGACAGTGATAGCACTGCCAGTGACTGTACTGAAATTAGAATGCAAATGTTCAACCTCCATGTAATCTGTTTCAAATAGATTTATTTTGTTTGTATTCTATTCTATTGCCTTTGCTTTGTAATTATTGTTTTCTGGACTCTGAAGATCAGTCTTTCAGTAAACTATTTAGTAGACTGCTGGATTTTCTTAATCTCCCAGATTCTTTTAATGGTCTTTTTTTTTCCCTGTGGAAAGAGCTTTTCAGCAGTATTCTATTGAAAAATTGCTTAGGTGACATAATAATAATTGTAGAAGTAAAGTTTCAGCTAACGCCAAATATGCTACAATCCAGTCAGAAAGACAAAAGGATTGAACCATGCTGTTCTGAGCTGTTTTCACATAAACCCTAAGTGATCCTTGCTATACAGATCACATGCGAGTCTTTTTATATCTGAAGGAAATCAGATTACAGTTTTGCCCACTTAAACGTAGAATACTGACACACTAATCTCTTATCCATCCTCTCCCCAGAAAAGGAATAGCTGTATTCAGTTAGACTCTCCTCATTTTATTAGTTTTGAATGTGAAAGCCTTTCATTCATCAATAAACCAAAAAAATTGTCATGATTTCATCATTGCTAATTGATTACCATTGTAAAATCACATAATCACTGAGACAGAACAACAAGGCTCCTGGGTGCAAAATATCCCTGAATCATCTTAGTTTATTTTGGGAATTCTATAGAAACAGGTTCACAGCTCTGAGCTATGTCTCCTGATTTCTGTGGTGCTTCTCAACCTGTGCTGTGTGCACTATTGAAACTGCCCACACAAGCATGCAGAGAACTTTGCAGGACCTTCAGGTCAAGGCCAATCCATTTCCCTGGAGTATTACAAAAAGTTTTTCTTCTCTGGGGGGAAGTAAATTAAATTTTCAAAGAATCTGAGAATGAGGGACCATAATTTGTAGCAGTGGTAGAAAGAGCAACTTACAAGACTTGGTACATATTTTAAGGACTGCAGTGATTATGTAGTTTGACTCTGAGAAATTGAAGGCCCACAGCCTCGGGCAAGGAAGAATTTCCTCACTGTACGGCAACATGTTTTTAGGTACAATGTGACATTAGCAAGTCTGCCTAAAAAAAATCAAAATATGGTATTAAAGAGAACCAATTTATCTCTCATAAATCAAACAGCAGAGGCAACAACACGGCAAATAGTAAATAATAATCTTATCAATCCCAAATTAAACTGCAGCTAATTATTTTCTTTCGATTTGCTGGGATTTATATCCTTGTTTCCATGGCAAATTGTCAGGCTAAATGGAATAAAGTTACTAAGCAATGCCTTGCATGATGATCATCTCTCATACATTAACTCCCCCACAACATGCATATATCTCACTAACTGGTGTGTGTGCAGAGAATAAGAGCACAATGCTCTTGCGCTTCATCACAGACTACAGACTGGCCCCTAAATCCCAGGATGCCTTCTACATCCCTTGCAATAGCCAGGACTTATGTTTGCCATCCAACTCCAACCTAGGTGCTTCTTGCAAATAAATTTATCAGAATTAATGTTGTCAACTATCAGAGACAAGCAGGTTTGCCTGTTTTTTTATCTCGCAGCCTGAGACATAAAATGCCCTAAAAGATACAATCATTTTTCAGAAAGATGTCAAAGACTTGTTTATAGACAATGAGATTAACTTGATTTAACATCAGTTCTCCAGTTAATACAAAGGACTAGCATTTGCTAATCATAGTTTACTATGTTTGACAAACTCTCTAAAGAAAATGGGTGTTCTTGGGATCCAGTAATTTAAAATAAGTTGCTGTCAGTCCTCGAAATAATGGCAAGATGGGAAATAATGAATTCTACATTATCTGTTCATGATTTTGTAACAGATTAGAGAATAAAACTAGCTTTAGAAGCAGTAATATTAACAGCAATAGTAATAATGACTAAAAGAGCAATATGATTACTGGAGATTATAGGTAAGAGGTTTTGGAATATTTTAGTGCCTTTAGAATGGAAAAGAACTCTTCTAATAAATACACCTGTGAAATACAATAGAAGTTATCAGTGCCTGCTAGTGGTTAGTAGTTTGATGTCAAAGGCTTTAGTGGGAAAGCATTGTAGTCAATAATTGTTGTCAATTCACCTCATTCCATCGATGTCAGCAGAGTTGGAATTTGATTGACCACATTCAAATCTGTCCCTTTCTATTCACAAATTGTGTATGGAAAACATTTGATCAACTGTAAATACTCATAGCTGACTGCAAGATTGCGGGTGGTGGCAGGCTGGGAATTCTTCTGAGTCTGAATTTTCAGACACAGGGGGACAAATCTACACTGTATGCTCACCCTACGGAAAAAATGGATTTTTTTTAAATGAAAAAAAAAAAACAATGAAACACAAAAGTGGAAATACATAACATAGCATGGATTTCTTTGAAGCAAATTTCAAGCTGGTGAGTTGGTGAGTAATTTAGGCAATTCTGGTAAAACAGAGAACCCGAGAAGCATATATTACAGAATTCAGCCACTGTGAACCAATGGGAAACAGCTGAATATATTTGAAATCAAAGCACAAAGCAGCTCAAAACAGTAGCAGTGTTTGAATCACTACACAAAAAAATCAGGGAAAAAGGTATTCTTAAGGGGTGCCAGCAGCTGACAAGGCAATACAGGGCTATGATAAGAACATAACTACTTAGTATTATTCTTGTCATGAAGTAACATTTGCATGGAGACAATTTATGTTTTGTTTTAAAAGCATGCTGAACAAGATGAAATATATGTTGGAGCTACTTGTCTGATTCTGAGGCAATTACTCCCTAGAGTTATCTAGTATTTTGTCTCAGATTTTTTTGTTGCTATTTCCTGCTAAGTCTTATCTAGTCTACATGTTGTTATCAGAAGTTCCAGAATGTGTTCAAAATACATATATAAAAAATAAACTTGAGGATATTCACAGATAATTTCTTTTTCTTTTTTTCTGTTTCCTTCTCTTTCAGCTAAAGGCTGAAGAAGGCTAACAAATCCAATTCTTTAGCTGTAGAAAAGTGGAAGTTAGACTAGATCAGTCTAGAAACACTGCTTTTCAGTTCATTTCACTCTCATTCAATAATCATCAGTAGCAAGAAGCTCAGGGCTGTCAATTACCTTTAATTTGCGTTAGAAACTTAGAATAAAAGTAATTTTATTCCCCCTGGGTATAAATAAATGAAGGAAAGCAAAGAGCACATGAATTTGACTGGTCACAGAACATTCATTAGATTTATTCATCAGTTTCTAGCGAATACTTATTCAACTCAGAAGTTCAGAGGATTCGAAGCAGCCAAGAACAGTGAAAAGTGCAAGGAAAAGTGGTCTCCTGGCTCAGAGTTGGGAAGCTGGTTGTCCCTATTCTGCTTCTGGCTTTCATCGTGACTGAAAAAAGCCATTGAACATTTCTGGTCCTCACATGAGAAATGTTTTAGCAGATCTAGAAAGGGATGCAGAACAATGGAGAGCAAATGTTTTACATAAGTTATGCGAATATTGATTAAGAAGGATGATTAAGAGAAAGACTATTAAAAGAAAGAATGAAAAGAAATCAAACTGTAAGGAAAATAATAAAAAATATGCTATCTATTGTGATGCATGCCACCGCCTTGCGAGATAAATGATACAAATCTTCTTTCCAAAATAGGATGATAAATAGAAGTACAGTAAATAACCAAGCATTGTAAACATTGCAAACACACAGTAAAAGCAGCTCAGTGTAAATTAAGGACAACTCCTGAGCTGTCAGCAGTTATATAAGTGTAAAATCAGCACAAGTGAGGTCAGACCAGGGTCTGGGAATGTTAATGGATTTGAACTGGAATGTTAATGCATCTGAACAGGAGTGCCAGGTACAACTTTACAATGGAGTGTCTGGAATTAATATTCAGTGCTCTTCCCCTCTAATAGACTTTGGTACTGTGGGAAATACAAGAAGCACAAAAGAGGAAATCTCATTCATCTGCCAAAACCACAATCAGCAAAGCAAACTATGAGCTGATAAGCAGCTGGTTTTCATTCTGTGTAATAGGAACAGAAAGAGAAATATGGAGATTGGAAGGCTGCAAATGAGGTTGTTTCACTTCCTGTTCAATGCTCTAGTGTCCCAAGGTAAAAAAAGCACCTGAGTTTTGGGTATCCTCCTCTGGCATGGACTCACTTTTGCTGTTTCAGAGGCTTCCAGCACTCACTTGTATCCCACAAGTGAATGCTGACACGAGTCATGTACGCAGCAAGAAATCAGTAAATCGAAAACCAAGAACAATAATTTAAAGAAAGATTGCTGCTAAAGCCACACAGCCAGTAGGAAAACAAAACCAACTAAACCTTCCCCACCCCAAAGACAGCAGCCAAACAGCAGATGAGGACAAGTGTTGATTGGAGTGGAGCACAAAACAAAGAGGATGAGAAAGAAAGAGGGTTATCCTGCATGATTTAAGATGAGGGTGGTTCAGTGGGGGGGCCAGGCCATCATAAGCTGAAGTAGAATCACAGTGGACTTTTGACTATTTTTCTGGGCCTGAAGCATTTTGCAGGGAATATTATGAATTATAATTACAGATGTTTGTTTCACAGCATCTTACTTTTGATGTTTCACAGCATCTTAGCTTTTTACATTTCACAGTTCTGTACAAAGATACTGTTCTGAAGAAACTTGAATTGTGCCACCAACTTAGCAAACATGAAGATTACTAAAAGTAAATCAAAAACACACACACAAACAAGAAGTGACCCTCTTCTCCACTCCTTTAAAAGATGCTGCTGAAGTGATTGTGGGTAGTTGCTGAGTCCCCTTTTTTGGCTACATACATTTCTCATAAAGTAGCAAGAAGTGCCAGATTAAAGAAAAGCAAACACTGAAGGGACGCCATGCATTCAAACCTACCTTTGACGTTGCCTTTTGCTAATATGAGACAAACCATTGCTGTAACCAGCAGGACCTCGTAGGCCTTGAAATTAATCAGGTCCCTGCCTCAAGGTATTTAACTCAAGTAGCTCTCTTAGTTGGGGCAAAGTAAGTCTGATGCCTGTTTGACTGTGCTGGGGAGGGAGGACTGCCTGTTCTGGCACCGCTCCAGGCATGCAGTTGCCTTTAAGCTTAGCAAAGCCCCTTCCAGCACAGAGAAGAGGCAAAGATGTAAAATGCTCCTCTCCAAGCCATCATCATGTCATTCTTATCTGCTCCTTAATGAATCCCAGCTGAAGGGCTATTAAGCAGAGGAAGACTGTTTCTTTTGGGCTGAGGAAGCTCGACCTCCAGTGTTGCAGAAAAGGACATTTATCTGCTTCCATAGCTGGCCAGCTGTGAGGCGTCCGGTTGTTCTGCCCACACACTGCCGTGTGCTACCCCAGCTGGGAGCAGCAGCCGCCGTGCTCACATGATGTTTTCTGGAGATGCTATCAGAGAATCACTGGGTTCCATCCTGAAAAGGGACAAAAAACCACTACTGGTCTCTACATTTACAAATTCTGCTGTTGGGCTGTGGCATGGCATTTCCCAGCTGGGGATGCCTCTACTGCTGATGGGGATTGTCTGAGATTCCAAATATGTACTTTTCTGAAGGACTTGTTCTTCCCATAACTAAAAGCCCCACTTCTGTGGTCTTTGTTTGTTGTTTATTGGGGTTTTTTTCCCTGAGCACTGTACAGTCACATGCATCGCTCATGAGAGGGCAATCCTGATTATGCTCTTGCAGCTGTAAAGGAGTTTTCAGAGCAGCTGATGAATTGTCTTGTTCCTCAGTGGAACAATTATACCCATATTTAAACAGTAAACCACATTAACTTCTAAAAATTCAGAACTACAGACAAGGAAAAGCAATACAGTATGTTATACCTGAAAAAGGCAAAATGAGGCATAAAGATATCAGTGGGGAGAGTTGTAACCTCCACCATTTAAGAAATCCTGGTCTTTGTGGAAGGGAAGTCAAAACAGGCGAAGAAGCAATACAGAAGTGTGGAAATTATCAGTAGATTTTTGGTGTTTCTGAATAAGGTTCTTTGAAGTAGACAGGGCTAAGAAAATCTCTTCAGAAGATACAGGCGAAGTGGGTGTATGATGGAGAGAACTTGGCATCATAACTAGGTTATTTTAAATTATTTTAGTATTTGAAAAGCCAAATTGGAGCACGTTTTCTGGTTCTCCATGCCAGATAAATGTTCTGTTGAAGTGGAATAGGTGCACAGATCATCTGACAGGTGGAGAGAGTTAATTTATCCTGATCTGACAGCCTTTACAGTGGGGCTGCACCTTGTGAAACAGAAGCAAAGGTTCATTTTCTGTCTAAAAGGAGGACATTAAATAGTCCTATGCCATTTGGTATGATTTGATCCTTTGATCTGCGTATGGCTTTGTCTATCCTGTGTTAATTTACTTAAGTGTTTGCAAGGAGGGGCCAAGGGGAAAAGCTTCCATTAGAGCTACAGAACTGCTGAGCTGTCTGACAATAATTCAATTTCAATTTCATTTATTTAAGTACAGAGAAGGTGGGGTTGAGGAGTGACTTTTTCTTTACTTGATATGGATAGGATAAAGAGTTGAATGGAAATATGTGGAATGATGACTGGAATTGCTAAAAGCTCATCCCTAAACAAAGTTTGGTGTAATGCTACATGGGTTACTATTTGGGCCTCCTTGCTGTGCCTGGCACACTCATTCCTGCTCCAGACCAAAACCAGGCAAATTCACATGTGAACATGCAAGTACAAAATCAGAAAAAAGCCACACTGAAAGCTTCGCCTGCATTTTTGTTTCAGTGTGTCTGAGGGCTCCCAAGGGGATGATTTATTTGAGACAGTATTTCATTCCCCAGGAATATTTTCTATCCTCCTTGCAGAGGCTGCAGAGATGACAGCTGTGATGCTGGTTGCTAAGATTCACTTACACAGTGCACTGACATTGCACCAAAATGATCAACAGGCTTTTCACTTGAGCAACAGTCTCCTGGGGACAGATTTCAGTCACTATTAACCTAAGCTGTGTTCAAATCATTCCCGTGGAGATAAAAAGCTTCATATCTTGTTACCAATTCTTCAAGTCACCTGCTCCTCCATTTTATTGAATAAAGTAGAACTGACTGGATATGAGTTGTTGTTATCGGGGTTTTGTGTTTTGGTGGGGAGTTTTTTGGCTATTTCCCTCCCCCCTCTTTAGATGGGAAAAAAGAAGAGGATGAAATGTTAAAAGTTTGATGTTAATAGCCTCTCTGGGCAGACTGATTGTGAACTGTATCTTCACCTTTCCATGTTATTCTGTGTAATAAGGAGTATTGTGTAGCCATTTCTGGCTGGGGCTGCTCTACTCAGTAAAAGAAACAGAGATAAGGGACCCTAAATATGAAACTCGAAGGAAAGGACACCTTTGTTTAAGGTATACAGTTATACTAGAACATGGTGAATATCCTACTACATGCCAGCATTTTAAATCTAATAATGCCTGAAAAATGCAGAAGAATTCATAATAAGAAATTTTACTAACTTTAATTTTTCTATCAGGATGTAATATAAAATAAGTTATAAATTTTTTTTTTCAAAATATATTGCTTTTTAAGTGATAGCCTGGCTTAAAAAAAAACCAACAAAACTTCATTTGCATTAGTTGCTAAAAGTTGAAGAATTTTTAAATTTTAAATTTTAACTGAATGTAGATTTTAAATGAAATTGTTTTGTTACTGGTTACTACACCAGTAAGTGGAAATTAATGTTCCCATGCATTAACTTCAAATAATGGAAATTCTGTAAATATTTAACTTAAAATTTTAAGAACACTTATTTATAATTAGTTGACTTTGGTAAAACTTAAACACATCATGACCTGAGTAAAAGATGAAGCCAGTGTTAAAGGATTGCTAAATTAAATAAATGAAAATATTAATTGAAGAAGTAGTAACCTCTCTTAAAACATTTGTCCAGCTATAGATAAGAAATATAATCTCTTCCAGATTATTTAGAAAATATCAGTTTCGCCTTGCTTTCATGGATTCCAAGGTTATAAGGCCCTTTATGTCCTTCAGGAACAGCATCCATTAATCTTGTATGCCATTAGGCTTGTCTTGAAGACTTTGAAGTGTATTTTCCACATCTGGCTGTATGGAAGGTCAGGATGTTCCCAGCTGTACTTAACTACAACCAGATTCAGATGACTCTTTTCCAAACCATCTCACTTTTATGTTGTCTGTCACTCCCAAAACAATATTAAAACTAAAATCACAATGCTGTTGGTAATTTGAATTACATATTAAATTAAAATGCAACAATAAGAGAGTTCATGTCCATATTGTTCCTCACAATAGCCATAGACTGTTTTATAATTCAATCAATATTGCTATGCGTAATAAGTGGAAATTACTTCAGATTTTAACACACAAATATGCACTGCTTTAGGAAATTTACATAGTGAACATCAAATAGCTTTGACTCAAATAACTTTTAATGATAGATAAATAAATCAAATATGGAGAAATTAGAGGTAATCTAAGACAGGTACTTGGCCAGAGTACCCAGCAGAGTCTGAAGACAGGATACAGAAGTGGTGGATCCATATTAGCCCTTGTCAGTGAATACGCAGTACAGACCTCAGCCCTCACCCATGCCATCCCATTTTAAATGGGGAAAGTCTCTCTAACAAAAATCATTATACCATTGGAGTCAGTGGAAAAAATTCCAACACTTCATCTGCAATGGCTTTTCACCTCTGTTCTTATATAATACTCTGTAACAAGAGGGTTATATATTTGGCTATATTAAAATTCATGTATGACGTACTAATGAAATCTAAATGCCAGATAGTGAAAAGTGGCTCATGTTGCTGCTTTGGTTCAGATTTGCTTTTTGTCTCCATGTCTCTCCAACTCTTTTCTTTCTTTCCCTCTTTCTAAATAAAGTACATAGATACCAGTTATAATTTGGGGAAAACAATTTTTTGGAAATTCCTCACTTCCCATACAAAATCATCGCAGGCACTTCAGCTCTTGCAGGGAAGTTAAATGGACATTTACAATCAGCCATTTATTTGCTCCAGCTCTTTTACATTATTCTTTTAGAAGGTGCTCACCTCATGCTTCTCTGACTGTTTAGAACTGCATTGCTGAAACAACTTTTTTCTCTCCAGCATCTCCAATATCTGCAGCAGTTGCCTCTAATGACTTTACATGACTTATAGTTTCTCTCATATTTCTTTTTCCATGGTCTAATGTGTCTTTCCTCACAACTCAAGGCTTCTGCCATCTATTCCAAACGAAATATTTTATCCTGAAGCTTTTGTTTGTTCTATTTTTTCCTTTATCTCTCTATATTTCATTTTATTCATATATTTATTTGGTATCAATTGTAACGGTAAATATCCAAAGCCTTTACATGCTATCTTTGCATCTCAGTGTCTCAAAAATATATTAAGGTTTACCCAAACCATGTACAAATTGTTTGCAGGAGTTATTCATTCACTGCATAAAAATAGGGTGAAATAAAGAAGCCTTGAACAGCACCTTTCAGTGTTATGCAATGATTTAAGACAAAAAATGGGGAATGTCATAACAACTAAGTCCATGGAGGAATGCAGAAAGGCAAAATGCTGTTAACGTAGTTATGGTTTGGGATTGAGACTTACATGGATTATAGTGTTTTCTCATAGGGATATAAAATAGCAGTGACTCATAACTCTCCCAAAGCTACATAAGACCTTTTCCTTCCAGACTTACTGCACCAACGGCATGCTAATAATATTTACTGAGGAAAATTTCTAGATACTATATTGTGCATGAAGATAATGAAATTTATTGGATTTAAAGTATTGTAGACTCTGTGTATTAAAATGTTCTGTCATTCAGAAAACAATATTTTTGATAAATTCTTCACAAATGTATAGGATTAAGGGAAGTAGCTTTAGAAGAGACATCTTTAGCCCCTAGCAGAAAGCGAGGAATTTGAATCTCTGAAAAAAAAGCATGCAGCAGAAATTGACTAGTGCCTTCTGGAAAACTTCTTTGGCTTAGAGAGAAGTGAAGTCCAATGCACAGACAGTCCCCAGAGAAAGATAAAAACAACTCTGGGACAAGTCATGTCTGTTGGATGCAGTGACCGAGCTGCAGGTCTCATAGGAAAGCAGGAGAATAAATGAAAGACAGGACAGAAAGGTGCCAACAAGACGTATCCCTAAACTCACACCACCAAGCCCTTGTTCATGGGAAGTGGACACTGGCTGGTGTGGCACCCAGGGTTTCCTTCTGCCTGTCAATGGCTGTGCTCCTTCATTTAGTCATGTGTGAAATACGTACCTGAAACTCAACTTGTCAAATCCACCTTATGATCTATCTTTAAATCATCTTAGCATTCTACCTACTGGAGCCCTTCCATCAGCTTTGCACATGCAGCCTTTCTGCGAGCACAGTCTGAACTGAAGCTTAATGGAATGACAAACTAAAGCAGCCCATGTGTGTTCAGGAAATGCTGCACTTTGGATCACGAAAATGGAAGCCCTCAGTCTCCCATCTATAACAGCTCCTCCATCTGTGACAGATTGTTCACACACGGGCTCACAGCAATGCTGTGGCAGAAGAGACAATGCATTTTTTGTATTAATTTTTCATGAATCATCTACTGAGCTGTGCAAAATGTTGCACTCAAACCTACTGGAATCAGATTTGGATTTTCTTATGATCATTAAACTCTGATCATGTTATCAAAACCCCTACCATCTTGTCTGAACTGGAAAGACAGTGAATCTCCATCTGGAGACACACCAGAGGGAGGTGGCAGACAGATTCTATGTTCCAGTGCAGCCTCCCTGGAGGCTACAAGGAGGTTTATTCCTCAGTATTTAGGACATATTAGGCTACAAAGGAAAAAGATCATCACCCCAAATATACAGGTTCTCAGAATTTCAGGTGTCTGCAAGCACATTTTTCATAGGCTTATGCTTTTATCACCCCCTCATATCTGTCTCCATTGGATGCCCAGTAACCTTTCTCCCTCAAAATGCAATGTACAATTCTTCCCTCAGCACTTTCACACAGCTGCCATTCCTTTAAATCAACCTGTCAGAGAAACATTTCCTCATTGCCTCTCCAAACGCAGGCTCCTCTCTCCCTTCTCACTAAATCATCCTGGCTTAGTGCCCAGAATGGGCAATGTTCAGTTCGGGACAAATGACAATTTTTCTTTACAGATGAAAATGTGTCTGTGTTTAGCATTTTTTTTTCCCAACCACAGAAAATTAGAAACAAGAGTCTTATGCATTTGTAGAAGTTGTTTCTGTTTCCCAATATTGCCAAGTCCTAAAGGATGTCTGATTATCAGATTTCAAAGTTTTATCATTTTTCTGAACAAAAGAATAAATTATTTTGTAAGTTGGTTTGCATTTACTCAATTTAATTTGTCTTCCATTCTGAGGCATGTGTTGTCAAAGAGAGGAAAGGAGAATGAATAAGAGTGGAGTAAGAGCAGAATAGGAACCATCTGAAACAAAGTTTCAATAAGATGGCAAAAAAGGCATGGGAAATGCTGCATAGAAAAGAGCAAAGGCACAGAGAGCTAGAAAATGGTGTTGTGGCTGGGAGAAGGAAGCTGTATCTACTCGACATAAGGAAAGAGAGTAAGGCTCAAAGTATATAGGGTAGTAAAAGAGGAAAAAAAGGAATATTAAGGTTCTAGGATGTTTTATTATGAACTTTGTGACTATGAGTCTTCTCTGAGGTTGAAAATAAAAAAAAATAGTTTGGATTTTCTTAGCCACTTCACGACAATCCCTTCTTAAAACCATAGGTTGTTACGAAGGAGTTGTCCTTGAAGTGGGAATTACCACCTGATACCTTTAAGAAATTCCTAGATTTTACTCCAATGTTTATACGTCTAGTTATGGGCTTTTTTGATGCTGTCTCCAGAATATTCTTTTCATTTTCCTGCAAATGTGTCTATAAAGGGACACTTTGTCAGTGCTGTCACTGAACTAGACTTGAGGTTTAGCTCCCTCTCAGCACCACCAGCTTCAGTCAGACATGGAGTCTTCCTCATTTATCGCTTTCTGGCCATAGTATGTCAGAAAAAACCCTTATCATTGTCTCAATGTTCATAAAGAATACACTGTGACACATTCGATGACATCTCCCTCTTATGATTCCTTCTGGGGTGGCTTCAGAAGAACCGGTCTTCACCCAGAAGGGTGCTTAGGTAACTACCTGGAAGAACCGCCTTGCGCCCAGGGAATCTGCCGATAAAACATCATCCAGAAAGTCTCCTAGGCATGGCTACTTCCTTCTCTGCTCACCCACCCACAGCCAGCAAATGGCTGCAGCCTGCCAAGCGCTCACGGGCTCGCTCACATGAGCAGTGAGTTCTCTCTTGTGCCAGTTAAGAGCTCCTTTCACTGGCTGCGACACAGGCTTGCAGCGATTCACTGCAAATAGCAACATTGGCAAACACTTGTCTTTACTTCCACTTTCTTCCGGGTGCTTGTTCTTTGTGGTTACCTGCACACAAATAGCAACACGGCCCTCACTTTCCTCTAGGTCTTTTAAAGACCTAGATTAATTAAAGACTACAAAAAAATGTTACATAAAGCAGTATAAAAACTTAATGCTGAGACGCAGCACTGCCTGCTGGTGACAGCACTGTCTCTTTGGGCGTGATGATGCATTTGTGTGGATACTTACTGAATTACATTAAATCCACTGAAGATTGCCGAAAGAAACACTACAAGAATAACATTGCTATGCCCTTTTGTGAGCTAGGCTTATTAATCAATTTTGTATGTATGCAGCAAACTGTTTAGAAGATCGATACTGTAATTCTGTCAGCAGAAAAGTCTTGGAGTTCTGATTTTCAATGAGAAAAGTCACATGGAGAGCGCAAAGTTAGTTTCCAAAGTTCAGAAGTGAATGAAATGTAAACAAATCCGGTTTTAAAGTCTTGTAATATCCTCTCCGAATTTATATGTTTTACAATAAACCATGGCAAAAGTGTTTATGCTACCACCCTAGGGATCATTCTGGCAAATAAGATGAGAGAGGGAGTCATCGCTGGGGGATTTTCCATATCTTTTGCTTTAAAATTAAAATCTTAGTTCTGGACCCTCCATGCAGATCATAACTTCTTGACAAAAATAAGGTGCTTCATTCACTCATTTTTTACTGGTGAATTCATTTCCTGCTTCTACCTACTAAGCACACCAATTCCCAGATCATGTAATATTCAGAAGAGAAAGCAGTGTTAATGAAAGTTATCAAGGACTTGGAATAAGCATGCACTATGGGGATTTCAATTATGAGGAGAATAAGAAAGACAAGTTCTCAAACACTCTGTCTCTATGGTCTTGGCAGCATCAGGCTCCCGAAATTAACTCTTAAGAGTTAAGCCAAAAACATACATGAATGTATTTTAGAAAGCTGGACTGGCAAAGAATAGATTAAATATTATCATCTTACTGTTATAGTCTGTATTTCACAGATATTGTATTCACACAGATATTTATTTCACACATTTTTACTACAGGCTAAATAATTATTTGAATCCAAACTTTACCCCAAGACGTTATTCTAGAATATGAGGTTTTGTGATAAAGGAATGTTCTATTGCAGCTCAAGGGAAAACAACATACAAAAACATCATACAATAGTTTTATTGAAGTCAACTGCAAAACTTGAATTAATTTCACAGCATTGTGTTTCATTTCTGTGGCTTTACCAAAAAACAGAAAACAGGGAGGTAGAGAAGGAGGTGGTCATTTTATGAAGAAAAGAAAAGAAAAGAAAAGAAAAGAAAAGAAAAGAAAAGAAAAGAAAAGAAAAGAAAAGAAAAGAAAAGAAAAGAAAAGAAAAGAAAAGAAAAGAAAAGAAAAGAAAAGAAAAAAGAGAAAAGAAAAAAGAGAAAAGAAAAGAAAAAAGAAAAGAAAAAATGAAAAAAGAAAAGAAAAAATGAAAAAAGAAAATTTCTTTAATTCTATTCTATTTTGGAGGAAGAGGGGTCAGGGAAGCAATAAAGAGGTATTATATTTGTCTTCTACCTCCCAGCAAAATTTTTCCTTGAACAGACATTATTAAAGAGAAATAAGAGATTGGAGAAAGAAATTGAATTTAGATCAGAGGCAATTGTGTAGATGTGGTGTTCACAGAAATGGTCGCTGAGGAGCAGCTGGAGCACAGCACCATGTCCTTCAAGAGCAGGTCTGTCAAAGCAGCAGCAGGTAAGCAAGCTCATCCAAGGAGACTATTTTGACCAGTAAGGATAAGTACTCTTCCTCTCCTTATTAGACTATGTCTGCTGGAAAATTGACTGTGTTGAGAGTCAAAAAAAAAAAAAAGAAACTCACATAGAGAATGCTTTGAACACAATAATGTTACAGAGTCTGCCTTTTTCATCTGTGAATGAGTTAATGTACAAAGAACACCACTCTCCAGGAAAGTTTTAAGGCTACAACTAGACAATATGTACAATTTTTTATTCTCAGAAAACCTTAAAGGATTTATGTCATACTGTACTGAAGGGAAGCCACAGTATGATTTTGTGTAAAACACTACCATGACTGTTTTCTTGATGTTTAGGCTCAATTCATCATTAAAAAATGGATTTCTAGTTCCAAGAGTCAAACACTTTTAACATTTTTGCTTGTTTTTAGATGTTGCTTTCTGTAGCATGATTGAAACCTTGTTTACAGTCACTTACCCCTAAATAGTTTACTAGAAAACACTTAAAGGATAGTGTTTTATACAAGCCTTATGAACAGAATAGAAAAGATGGTACAATTCTATTGCAATGAGGCAGTGAGGTGGAATAAGAAACTTAAGCTTCCCACTGTGTTTTTCTTGAATCAACATTGAACTAAGGTACTATTGTTGTTATGTTATGCAATTCATTCATTATTAGATACAACAAAAAATATCAGAAATATCAGAAAAGAATATTAATGCAAATATAAGTCTTTTGGGTGCATCTACTCCTCAGACACAAAAAATAACTATAGACATATAGAAATACACTGCAAATGCAAAACCGAAGTAATATGCCTCGTAACAAGCAATGTTTCTGTGCTTGAATATTTGATGTAAAATTTGCTTGAGTCACAGACTGCTATCTCCTCATTCACCCATTATCTTGCATTTCCTACTTATCAGGAACACACATGCAGAAAAAGCTAGCTTTTAAAAGCATTCCCAGGAAAGAAGTGGTCCCGCAGACCCATCCCTCTTTCCTGCCTTTACCCTGTGTTAGACAAAAGCTAGGGCAGGAGCATCTAACAAGGAAAGAAATGCATTAGATTTTTCCATAGATATTTATTCTCAGGAGGCTGCAGACACAGAAAGCTGCACGTAGAGTCTGGTTGTCCAGAAGGTCTGACAACAGAAGTAAGGACCTCAGAAGTATAGTGTAATTGCATGGTGAGGATGGCCTCCCCCATGGGAGCAAACTGCCCCACAGATGATAAAGTGGCAAATAAAAAGTGGCACATAAAAATGAATTTCAGCCTCTAATAGCTGTACGCCATCATGAGCCTTAAGTATGTATTATCAAGAAAGGTCAGAATATGCATGTCTTCTCTCATAATGTAGGTTTAATCCGAACTGACTCCAAATAAACATCTGGCATTGAAGGTTTGCGTGAAAATTAAGGTGGAAAAAGACCTAACCCATAGATACAAATTGACACCTTGTGGCAAAAGCAAGTGAGACAGCAGCCCTCATAATAGCTCTGTTGCCGCTTCAACATTAATTCTGTCAGGACAAGTTGTGCCTTTTATACATTCAGGTTTTTCACTTGAGCAGCTCACCGTGTTCCAGGGCTCCTTGCATTGCTTCCAGCTGAAAAGAGAAGTTGATTATGTCTCAGGCAGCTTAGGAGGAATCATACCTGTCCACCAAGAGTGAACAGCCCTGATTTTCTGAATGCAACAGGAACCAAACGATAGCACAGAGCTTCTTTGCTTTAAGTCTCTTTCATTCCAGTGCTCTTTATATTTCTTTAGTAAGTGACTGCTTCAGTTTTTGATCAGCCATGTGCTATGTTTCTGCTCCTTTCTGTTTTATTCTGTGGTGCTTCTTATGCATGCAGGCTTCTAACTAAAATTATATTCAGTCAAGCCATGCTCACCAGATAGTTTAATCTCTAGTACTACCACACATTTTTAAAATTGGGACAGTGGTATATGCTTGCACTTTTTTTGGAGGCAGCTCTCACTTCAAAAACCTATTCATCTTTTATAGACAGCTTAGTTGGAGGACAGGTTTTACTCCTCATTTTCAGAGTGCCCATCAGTCCATCTCCGAATTGCATGTTTTTGTAGCACCTGGCACAGAACTGTGGGTCTAACTGGGGCCATGAGAATCTACCATGATTAGATTATGAAGAGTATAAATGGCATGATATATCTGAGTTTGCATCAATACAGGTTGTGATCCAGGCAGAAAGCTGGAGATGTTTCATGTTCACCAGGTGTCAGAGACTGAAAGGGTTCATGCCTTAAACATTGTTATGAAGGAGTTTTGCCCATTATAGCAAAAACTGTATAAAGAAGTTACAAGCACCAAAGCCCGCCCCTCCTTGAACATGCCTGACTGAAACTTTGGACCGTGAGTTAAGCCACCTAAGGGAATTCAAGATAAAACACCATTGTTCAATCACCTCAGGTCTAGGGAGAGGTAAACAAGGCTGAGGGAAAAGAATGCATTCACAAGAAAGGCAAATGCAGCAGAAAATCATCCCTGGCTGGCTTTGGGGTGGGGGAGTCTACAGCCCACAGAGGCCAAGTTTGCACAGACTCACCTCCCCTGCAACGAAGCGGGGAGGAGGAGAGTTTTGGCATGGCGTAACCTCTGACCAGAGGCAGGGAACACCCACCCTCCCTTACACAAACTGTCTCAGCTGTGGAACCCCCAACCCCAAGAAGGCTACATCCATGGGACATTCACATGAGAGGCAGCTGAGGAGGTGTCACAATCCATCAAAGACCCCTGAAGTGCCCCCAGACTCATTCCTGAGACCTTGCACCAGAAGACTGCATGTGATGCAAAGGGATGCAACAACCCAGAGTCTGCTGCAAGAGCCCGTGTCAAACTACCCCCCCTCAGGAGGGGTATCTGGGCATTCCCACCTGGCCTGAACATATATTAACCCATTGGATTCTATGTTTTCTGGGGGACCCTCACCACCAAGAAGACCAGATGGAGAGGATCAATGGAACATCATTGGGATCCATGGCGTGGTGATATTTGCTTTAATTTATCTCTGTCACTGTCTTTCTGTCCCCCTACCTCTTTTCTAGTTCTTTCTCTTCCTTTTAATCTCTCTGTCTCTCATATTCACTATTAAATAAAACCCATAGTATTGCCCTTGGCATATGGTCTCGTCTGCACCTTAATTTGGGCGGAGGCATTTCTAATGACTTTAAAAACTGGACCGTAACACAGGATAGGTGCAGCCTGTATGATCCCACCTGTGTTTCAGCTCAAGCCCTGAAGCCCCAGACCTACATCCACAAGAAGATGAGCCAGCATGAATCTTCTCTTCATCCCAGCTTGGTCTGTTTGCCTGGGCTCAGCATCCCCAGCATGGCTTCAGAGCTTCTATACCAGCATTTAGCCAGGCTTTCTGTGCATGGTTCATCCCAACTTGCACCAGCTGAGCAGCAAGATAACTCAGTGCAGACCTCACAGCGATCCACTGGTGGCTTTTCATGTGACAGAGTTGCAGCGTACAAGCCAGTCTCAGAAACAGCAGAACATAAAATCTGTTTTCATATGAGCAAAGAAGATGATGATAAAGCACCAATCCCTTTTGAAAAGCGAATCTGATTGTTTGCTTTCTGGAGAAGATTTTGTTTTGTGTAATCTTTGGCAGAAAGAAGAGGGAACAAGGGGAAAAAAAGCTTGAGTTCCTTCAGACTTAATGAAAAGTGATTGGCTTTGGTTTGCTGACAGCTGCTGTCTGCTGGCAGACGTGGGCTTACACAGGTTTGGTTCCTATGCTTCAGTTTTTTGCAAAGCAAACACAAACAAATTGGACAGATTGACATGAGTGAACTGAATGTGTTTTCTCCTGTTGGAATACTGAATTTTTTTGGCTTTGGAATGAGGGCAGAAGGAACCGGACACAATAGATGAGGAACAGCAAGAAGATGCAAAGTTGTCTGCTTGAAGAATTAGGGAAGAATAAAATCCTAAAAAGATTTCAATCTGCCTGTCACACACAAGGATTACTGCTGACAAATTGGAGTAGAAGGAAGCAGACTAATTATATCATGAAATTTAGCATTACATTTACATTTTTGGTCAGTGACAAAACCAGAAAGATGGGTAGAATAATGAAGCATAATAAAGAGAACTACAGTATGTTGTTATTATTACTTCTGGAAAATATTGTGTTGAGTTCTCCAGTTCTCTGAGATCAGTTTGCTCGCTCTTAGCACATATTTATTATTATGTATTGTATTTTGAGTATAGAACAGCTGGATGTTTTTCCACAGGATTTTTTTCTTTTGTTTGAGGAAGCTCTGCTGTTGTAAAGCCTCCTGCAGCCAATGCTTCCTGTGCTGGACCTGCATTGCCTGGTTTAAGTTCAGCCTTGGGGTTAAAACCCATGGAGGCGAGGAGGAGCATGTTAGACCCAGCCTTTTCTGTGAGCAAGTTCCCAGGGGAATTCTGTTGCTGAGGGAGTTTGGAGAGGCAGGAACCAGCACTGATCGTCTGCGTCTGTAGCCAGACAGTGGATGTCACAGGGGCAAGGTGAAACACATGCTTGGAAAATTCTTTGGAAATCAGCCATATTCAGGGAATAAAGAGTGATTTATATTTGGGATTTCACTGTGGAAAATAAATCCACTAGCTAACTCTCAGGTTAGTTTTTTCTTTCCAGAAAAACAGGGTTTTTTCCATCTAAAGAAGTAAAGATGTCTCATCGAAAAAGAGCACTGTGCTGGAGTGTGCTACATTTTTATTTTAGGTGTCGTTCATCTGTACTATCCATGTCCTTGAAATTGCTAATAAAACTGGTAACCCTAAACCAGTGTGGATTACAGTACTCTTGTGAGTGCCTTATGAGCACTTCCCTTACTAAAGCAGTATTAGAATTGTGTCTTCTAATCCACTGCAAATGGAGTTGCTATTCTATGTCTCTTTGTCTCTGCCTGCCGTGGCTGGCTAGCTCGGGGGTGAGATTCCGAGCTAGCACAGCAAAATAGCAGATTTTAGACCACACTTTAAAAGCCGGCCAAGCTGTCTGTGATTTCCCTTATCTCTGGCTATCGGATCTCTCTTTGGTGAGCAGCTGCATCCACGCGGGGTTTGGTTTGGACCCCCCGGGACCCCAGGAACAAAGGAAGGCGAGAACGGAGACGCTGGAGGAGCTGGAGCTGTTTATTCGCTCGTCCCCGGCAGCAGTCTGGCTGGGGGCTGCTCGTTTCTCCCGGGTCTTGGGGACTGGGGGGCGGGGCTTACAGCAACAGCCAATGGGGAGGGAGAGAACCCGGGGCCAGCCCAACACCCCTGGCACCGCGGGGGGGAAGGGAGAAACCAATACACATTTGTATAGAGATAACATAAACCGAGGGGAAGGGAAACTGGGGAGAACCAATACATATTTGTAGAGAGATATCATAAACCGAGGGGGTTTTCCCAGGCGCAGGTCTGTCCCCCCACACCCTGGGCTGGCAGGTTTGCCAGGACACCCCAACAATTCTGCAGTTAAAGGATCATATGTACATGGTCTCTTTTAGTCTTTGTCTTTCCCTGCCTCTTCTGACTAGTTTTTCTTCCAGCTTAAGTTGGAAATTTTCAAGCTTTTAGGCATGCTTTTTTTTTTTTCCATATTTGATTTCCGGAAATGTACTTTTTCTATTACAATATTTCCCTGAAATACAGTTATTTATTTTTAAAAGACCCATAGAGACACGTCAATAATAACAATAATAAAAAAAGGATTTATATTACTGAATGCAACTTACACCTTAGGTATATGGTAGGTTTGATTCCCCAAAGAAAGCACAGGGTCTATGAAGTTATTTATAAGTGCTGCCAACTCTGAACTTGTAAAGTCAATAAATCTGATGCTGTTACAGACAAAAATTATCTTTAAAATTTCTGTCCTTCCAGATGAAGGTAGTGGAAGACTCTCCTTCATGGAGGTATATCTAATCACTTAACTTCTTTAACTTTGTTTGCATGCAGTCTAAATTATCATGACTGTTCATTAGTTGCATTTATACATAAAGATCATGATTACCAGCAGGAAAAAGACTTTCTGTGAAGAAAAGAACCCAATCCAGTGTTTCAACTCTTTTTCAGCCTCCTGCCACTGCGAAAAGATAATCTCTGCTTGTTTTGTCAGCAAATGTCAACCATGTCATCTCTGTTTATCTCTGAATGCATTTCAGTCTTGAAATGTTTATTCTAAGCCTCTGTCAGTGGATGATTTTATCCTTAGGTAGTCTCGTGCAAAGAGATGGTGCTCCTTTTACGAATCCGAATGAAGTGATGAAGAAAAAATTGTAAAGGATTGAGACTGGATTGCAGCTTTGGGCACTATCTGGGTTGGTTTTTGTGGATTCATAAAACTGCTTTATATCCCCTTTTGGGAGAGGTGAGGTGCATGATGTAAAGTGTAAATATAACTTCAATTAACTCTAAACAGTTGAAAGAAGTGAAGAGTGAAACTGGAGAGTTGAGAAGGGTGATGCAAATATATTTGGTGAATTATTTTCCAAAAAACGTACTTAGCGACCAATTTTTAAACATTGTAGAAAGTGCAAATGAATAAAAATTGTTTCATTTAGGCAAGTATAAATACCTGTCTCTAGAGGAAATGTGTTCAGTGATGAAGAACTAAGGAAAATTAACAGAATGTGAGTGTGAAAATAACACGTTCAAGTCAGATTGATAAGGATCACTTCAATATGTCCAGATACAAAGAAATATAATACAAAATAGATGAGTAATAATACAATAAGGAGCAGATGGGACCTAAGCCTAAAGAAGGGGTGTCTCATACAAATATTCTTTCTTTTTGTCTTTATTCTCTCTCCTAACTGTTGTTGATCAAAGAACAGACTCCTTTAACTCCTCCCTGCATCAGTTTTCAAAAATTATATAAAACAGTAAAAATTAAGGCTTGTTCACCTGTGTTCTTGCTCACTGCTCACCCAAACACAGACTGAAGTATGTCCTTGCAGGTGTGCAACCTCACAGGTAAAATTTTGTCTCCATCTGAGATCACTGCCAAAACTCTTACTGATTTTTCAATCGATTCTGTCTTCTACAGTACATAAACAGAATGACAACTAGCGTCACCATCTGCAACTCTTCTTGGTTTCTCTTTCTTTTGTGTCATTCAACACTTTACAAAATCTTAAGCTTTACAGTTAGGTGAAAACGGAAGGTAAAGTCCTTCAGGAACGGTCCCCTGCTGCTTTGCCTGTGCCACATCTCTGGAGAATGCTTTCTGTCATTGCCACTCCTGATGGTCTGGTACTTCTGCAATGGCATGGCCATTGCTAGGGCAAGGCAGGGGACTTTGCAGAAAAGACAGCTTCTGCTGTGAAAACAAACCATTCATCCCCTTGTGAACACAAATCCAGGAAATTTGTCCCCCAGGGGCTGGCTAATTTTATCCATATGCTTGAGACTGTAGGATTCAGTTTTGCCTGCCCTCCTCCTAAAACGCCTAGAGCAGGATTTGCCTCTGGCTGTTGTTCTGTGCCCAGAGTCACTAGAGTTTAGACAGCAGTTACTGTTCAGCTCAAAATCTCCTGAATTTAATAGAAATGAAAACTTTTCCTAAATTGATGTCTGGTTTTAATGTGTTATGCTGAATATGTGACATCAATATGTTCAATCTTCTATTATTGATGACTAAACTGCAAAATCATAGATCATAAAATAATTACATGGGTTAGCAATTTTGCCATTGAGAATTAGTGTCACTGTTGCTAGCACTTGCAAATTATTCAAAATTTTAAGACATTTTGTGTCCTTCCTCAAGAAGATGTGGAGTTGCATAATTAAACTCAACACAAATTTGAACACACAGATATAGATGTTTTCATATGGTCTCTTTAACAAGTAAATTTAATTCACTGTACTATTTGAACAAATGCATTGTCCTTTTTAAGACATAATTAGTAACATTCAAATAATTTTTCTTTCAATGAATCTATTTAAAAATAAATGTTGATTTGAGGAAAGTGAAGCCTTTCATAACACAAGCTTAGTTCTGAGCTTATCTTTCTTTTTGATTTTCCATTGAGAATTTCCCATCTTTAAATTTAAGACACTTTTGAGCAGAAGTAACACATAGACTTTGGGACCAGAGCAAAAGTGAGACCAGAGAGGTTCTGGAAAGGTCCTTCAAGGTAAGAAAGTATCTCAGGGTCTGAGAGGAGGAGCTGTGTCTTGAAGGCCGAGGTTGAAGTTCACCCTGGAGAGAAAATATCTGGAAGGAGATGGACTGTGTGGCATATTCCCTGGGCACCAATATGTTTGAAGCATATCCCTTGCTGCTTATCAAAAAAAGAATATTTAAATCTGAGTACTCCAAAACAAGGGAAGTGTTATGGAAAGATAATTAACAGAAACAGTCCAGTAAAAAGAAATAAAAATTATAAGGAGAGGTATGACATTGGGAATGAGACAAATTATTACAATATGCTGTCTAGTGCCAGTGATTCTATTCTTACACATAAGTCAAGGCCTGTCAAAGTTTGAAATCAGATGGCAGAGCTTTGATGTTTATTTAATGTTAACGCTGTTACTGTAAAATTAACACATGCAAAACCACTCTTTGACAGTTTTGATTCTGTTTTTATTTGTACAAAAAGTGACTTTTCTTATCTAGTCCCAAGAATCTGTATCTTTACTTGATGATTTGACACAGACAATTTACTGGTTCAGTCATGGTATGCACTACCTATGTGTCCTATAGCAGGAGTGTTTCTACTGAAGGAATTTTTCCTGTTAAAACTTGTTTTGTTTTGTATTAAAAGATCATTCCCCAAATAAGCTTGAATTTTCAGCTCAAAAAAAAGTTGTATTTCAATGTTTAATTTAGATGAAATGGAAACAAAAAACATAGTGTGATTTGATTGACCCAAAGTGGGTGTTTACTTAGCATGCTGATAAAAAACTGGAGAAAAATTCACTTTGTTTAATATCAAAATATTTGTCAAAGTTCATTTGATCTGAAGGTGCACTATTTAAATCATTGGTTTGTTCAGTGGTAGACCAAAACTCATCACAGGGCTTCTTTACTCCAAACACAGTAACATCTTGAATGTGAAAAGGCTTATGGATCATTATGACGTTTTTCTCTAGCCCGCCTCCTCGAGTGTTATTAGTCGGAACTAGGTTCAGGAATGTCTGTTGCTGCTGCCTGGGATGGACTCTGGCTCACGGCTGCAGAGCTGCCATTGTGGCACAGAAGACTGACCTTCAAATGAGTGAGTTTATGCTTCTTTCTCTATTTCGAGCACAAAGAATAATAATTTCTATATAGTCAAACACTTACCCTTAACTGTTGGTTTAATAAAAGAACTTTCTTCTCCCACAAAACTCTTTTTGCTTATTTTACCATCACAGTTAGAACAGCACAAACACTAAGAATCAGACCTGTCTGAGATATATGTGCTTTCCCAGCTGGGCAGGTCCACTAAAATGTAGGCCTGTAGACCTGTGTCTCTGCTTTACACGTCAATTCTTTCGAAATCTGTTTTACCTGTGACTCAAGTTTGTGCTAGACTAGCCCTAAAGGGACAAAAACATTTTGCTCTGTGTGTCTTATGAAGTGGAGCAATAAGGCCCCATTCTCAGCATTAAGAGGCTATTGGAGAGGCTGTCAGACACCACACATAATCTGGATGCAATGGCATTTTAGTGCAAGCAGCAGTGATCTATTTGTCTACCTGTGACAAGAACTAGAGCAAAGAAGTGAGTTATGTGACTCATTCTGAACAGTCACTCTGATGGAAATGTGAGAAGCAATCAACCAAATACCAGGCATTTCAACTCAAGAGCTCTACAGTTTTTTTTCCAATCAATTAAAAATAAACATATTAACATTGTGTATTCTGCCTTGAAATCATTCAGTAAAAATGCACCCCACATACAGAATACCTGAGTCTGTACTGAAATAACCCAAGGGTCTGAAGTACAAAGAAAAAAAATATACAGAAAAGTCATTACATTAGTGTAGAGGTGAAAATCAGTCCATTTGAGACTGAGAGAACCCAAACCTACCTGAACTCTGCCTGCACCTGCTTGTGTACCCTGAGCACTCCTTTCTGTCTCCTTCTCTGTAACTGATCTCATATGTCTCTTGTCACTTTCTGCAACAAAACCATTTGACCTTGCAGTTCCTCCCATGGCTACACCACTCCCCAGGGAAGGGGCTGGATTGATGATGGATCTACTCCAGTGTGTTTCCTGATGGCCAGCACAAGGGACTTTCGGGCTTCTTCCCTGTGACCCCTCAGTCTTCCCAGAACCAGTGCAGAGCCTTACATGTGCATTCAGGTTTTACACTAGAAAGGCTAAGAAATTGACACACTGAGTTGCCTATCTTACAGGTACCTCTGTTCACTATTGACTCACAGCTGCCTGAAAAAAGTCACAACAGTTGACCTTAACAAATGCTTGGTGCATGCAGTGAAATCACACAGTTTATTGCAATGAAATAAAAATTGTAAATTTTTTTATTTCCCTTTGGAAGCAGACACAGAGGGTCAGTGAATATTTATAACTAAGGAGCAAATATATCCTCTTGTCACCCTTCACATCTGCCATTTACGAGGAATGATTGCCTAGGAGATTTCAGTTAATGGCAACAAAATCACCTTGTACATTATAATTTTCTCTAGGCATCACATATATGAAGAACAATGAGACCTGCTGCAATTCAGGAAAAACATGAGACTATAGAAACTAAAACCTGCCATATGAAATTAATGTTATTAACAATATTTTAAATTAATATTAAGGTAAATAATTCTGGATACACTATAGAGTTTTTAAAATCAGAGTACATTTGGTTTCATATGCAATTTTTAATGTTTTTATCAATTTGTGTCTCTCATGACACATTCTGCTTTTTGCTTTCAGATTATATGTTTATACATGTAAAGACAGAGAAATGGTTTTCCCTTTTCTATAGTTCTGTGCAATTTAAGTCTGATGGATATTCTGAAGTAGCTTTCCAAAATATCTCTGTTAAATGGCCTATTGATCCCTACAGTTGTAAATACCTCTGGCACATTCATTTAGCAGGAATGCAATTTAGTTAGAAAAATTAAAATGGTATAAATGATCCATCTGGAAATGACTGTCTTTTTGCCAAAACACCATTTGGGATACATTCTATCCAATCTGGCCCAAGTCACTGACACTATAAAAACAGTCTAGGGAGTGTATTCATTTTAAGATGTTATATATTATGCCACCAAATTAGTCACAGTATCATTAATCTCCAAACACATAATTGGGAGCCATGAAATGTACCATGGACCAGCTGGGTAGCTGAGGAATCTTTCCACAGAGGGAGAAGAGCTATAATCCAGCATTCAAGCCAGTCTGCCTGACTCCAATCGAGGACCAACACCTGGGTTTTCTGAACCTCAAGTGTGCCAGCTGCCCCTGACAATCTCTGCTTGTTCTTGTGTTTGTATAAGTTTAATGTTCATAAAATGTTTGCAGGATCCTACAATACCGGGTAGTGAGAGAAATAATCTGGCATTGCTGTAATAAATATTTCTGTTACAAATATCTCTGAAGTCTAATTTTACTTACTACTTCAGTCAGCTTTTAATTCTGTTGCAATGTGTCATGAGGTACATTAAAATTAAATGCAGTCACAGTGAACCTCTTTGAAGTCAACTTTTAAAAGTTTAATTAATGGAAGCTGAATGATTTGCCTGATGAGAGTCACAGAGCAAATCTAAGACAGTTTGTCAGGCCACTTTACAAGGGCTTGATGGCCAACTAGAAATCTGGGAACTCCCAGTCAGTCATTCCTGAAGTTATTAAACAGTTTCTCAGAAGTGTTCAGAAGCTGCCTGGAGTGACAATGTACTTCCATTAACACACCCATCGTGAAAGACAAAGTTTTTTGTTAAAGCTCTGTGTTGCTGGTGTTTTTGGAATAATCCTGACCCTGCCTCCAAATTTCACTCTGGGAACACTGCTAGCTGGAGGCAATCTTTATTACGCTAGGGATGAGAAAGTTTTGGTGGCACAGCAATTTGAAAGAGTGTATTCCTTCCAAGTGACATTAGAGATTCCTCAGAACCAACATGGGGAAAATCTTAGCTTGCTGGAGAAAATAAATCATGGACAGATTCAAGGAACCAGTGGTCACATGCAGAAGCCCCTGAGCTGGAGCTGTAACCTTTTTTCAGTAGCCATGCAGTCCTCATGCTGACTGTGAGGATCCATGGGTGGGTGATCCCTGCTTGCCACTGACCACCAGATAACTCCTGTTGTGGCCCACATGTCAAGATTGCAAACAGCTTTCCATGAGAGCTGGGAAAAGGAATCATTTTATCCCAGTGAGCTCTAGCTCCAGCAGCCAGGAATAAGCAAGGGGATGTGAATTAAAGCAAGAGCTGTCTCTTGTACATGAAGGTGGAATTAATGCTGTAGCCAGAAATTCGACAAAGCACTGGAGTTAGAAAGAGAGCTGGAGTGACTTTTTAAGGTTGCTGAGACACTACAATCCTCACTTCTGTGATTAGACAGAGGTTTGGGCTATCTCATGAGCTGCAATAATATTTTGCAGTGCAATCAGGCAGAGGAAAAAAAGCATTGCGCTCCCAATTACCCGCAGGAATTCTATATGCTCATGCTATTTTAACACAGCAGGTTGCTGCTTCAGTCTTTCATTCGTGTTCTAAGCTGCTGACAACCCAAAAATTTGAGATGTGTTTGAGAAGGGAAGTTTATGTGCTGAAAATACTGTTTATTTCAAAGTTAAAATTGAAACCAAGCTTAGAAAAATTCTGTGAGTTGTAGGTAGTAGTGTAAATGATTCTGCAGAATTACCATAATTTCCCTTCCCAGGTGCTCCTTTTTACTGTAGAACACATCTATAACTGTAAAAGGTAAATCTTTTTGTTATATTCTGAGGACATCAAAGTTATAGAGAATGTTCAATACTTTTCAAAGACTTTATGCCCATGAGACTAAACCATCTTAAAGCAATTTCTCTGCAAAAAGCATGTGCACAGTTAATCTCTTCAGCATAGTTCACAGTCCATGGAAATAGCAACACAGACACCTTAATCTGACAAAACAGAAATTCTTTTGTACAAGCTCAGGAAAATTAAGCTAACTAGTAGGCTAGAGAGTGTTGGGGAGGACTGGGGTGAATAACAAAGAGATTTCCTGTCTCGCTTGAAAGTAGAGAAAGAAAGGATCAAAAGACTGACAGGAAGCGGGCAAGTATTTGGGCTGTGATTGGTAATGCTTTGTTACAAAAAACCTTCACTTTTTTTTAGCAGGAGAACACCTCTCCTCTCCCATGCAATGACCTACTGCAATTCTTTGGGTTGGGTTTTGCATATGACCTTGCCCAGCAGCACACTGTCTTTTGCCATTGAAGTGAATGGCAAAACTACAGAAATTACTTGAAAGGACGAAGATAAACCAAGGAAAATAAAAATTAAAGTAAAATTTACTTCCAATAAGATATTTCTATAGCATTTAAGCATGATTTTAGTTAATAATTCTGTTTCTTTTGTTTAGTGCACACTCATTCAATATATCATCACATTATACAGTATGAATTATTATGAGTTATGTATATATGAATTACGAGAGCAGACTTTTATCAGTTACTTTGGGTTTATCTCAACTTTCCTGAACACAGGGGTGTTCACAAATACTTTCTTTTAATAAAATATGGAGAAAAAGTACATGAGTGAGAGAACAAAATTAATACTTGCCATGCATTAAGGAACACAATAGCATAGATTTTTGGAAAAAACCTTTAAGAACACTAAGTCTGAGCACTAACCAAGCGCTGACAAGTCCACCACTGAACCATGCCCCTAAGTGCATCTACACATCTTTCAAATGCCTCCAGGGAGGTGTCTCAAGCACTTCCCTGCAGTGATATTATCTGGCCATTCATCATGCTTCTATTTTCTTTTCAGATCACTTCCTCTTCGTGTCCCTGTTTGTAGAAGTTAACACCATGATTTTTGCTAGGCCTACAAATTGGTCAGGTGAGAATATTCCAGTGAAAAAAAGGGAAATGCACATTTACCTTTGGGTAAGGAAATTGTACCAAATACCAAATCTGATTAGAGCCATTTTGGCCAATTGTTAGCAAGATATGCAAAATGTTAGTGGGATGAAATATATCTTCTTAACAATTCTTAATAAAGCCTGTAAATCTCTATATACGTTGAGAATCACAAATAAAGGTTATCTATAATTTTGGCATGTTTTTATTCAGAAAATGTATTTAAAATGCTTTAAATCTAATTTAAACTAATGGAAGATATGCAATGCCCAGTTGGGACTTCCAGCTGTTTTGTGCTTTAAGGGTCTGGCTGAATCCCTTTCCGAAGTGAAATGCCTCACTCAAACACTCTTTCAAAAAATAAGAGATTAAGTAAAAAAGCAGTATGATTGACAGCTTCTTCTACCAAGTATTTAACTACATAAAAGAGAAATGAGAGAGGAGTTTGATTCAGGTTTAAAGCGTTGATTCAGCAATACAAATATTTAACTTTCATGCTCTTATTGCTGAACAGACTCTGCAACTCTGTGATATGGAATTACCAGCAGAGGTTTGTAATGCAAAGCCTAGGTATGATTAATGTCTAAACAGGGAAACTCAAAGACCCAAAGAAAGGATCAGCTCAGGTGTGAGCAGACCAAAGAGAGTGAGAAGGGAATTTTTTCTCCTTGACTTGGTTTGGATGCTCACTCTCTGCATGAGACACATTCAATATGTGCCCTATTCCTCATGTTCATGAGGGCACCGCAAGGCTCTGACACCTGCACAGAAAAGTTTCAGACTACACTGTTGATGTCACACTCAGCACAAAAGAATTGACTACTACTACTAGCAGCATCCAGAACAAAAGCCAGATTTCTTTAGGGAAAGAGATTTTAGCATTCAACCATTCAGAATTTTTCCTAGTCTAAGGAATGCTTAAGGGTTTCTACAAACAGGAGCAGCAGCAAAAAAGGACTCCAATACCAAACAGGTTGGGCTATACTGTTCCTCCGTGCACTCATGACAGATGAGAGCGTGAGATGAGTTTCCTTGAGGAGAGACCTAGGCAGTTCATAGGCAGATGAGTAAAGGAAGGGGAAAGATCTACTACATTTCTGTCTCTCTTTCTATAAAAAATGCTTTGGATACCTTGTTTTGTGTCTCCAGCTGTGAGTGGGGAATGCCGCATGCGTGAATGCTGTTGCAGAGGTGTGACATAAAGGCCGGGTTTCTCCACACTGCGAAGGCTAAGGATGCCATTCCTACTGCTGTGGAGAGGTGCTGCCCTGGGAAAGGCCCCTGCCTCTGGGATGTAGCCCTCCTTGGGTCTGTGTATGTCATGAGGAGATGAATGCCTATGCCACTCGGCACATGGTGCCTGGCATAAGGGATGAATGGCTGTGGGTGGGGTTTATCTTTCTTTTAATCTTGTTTAAAGTATTTAATACTTAGTAGGAAGAAGCCAGTTTTCAGGATGTTCTTCAGCAAATCACCTATGCTTTTTTTCAAGACCGGGAGTGTTTTTTCCTGTAACTCTGGTGACTGGTCCCACATTTAAGCATTCTCTCTGTGGCAAGGAGGAAGTGTTTAAATGGATGCATGGTCACAGGGGTGTATTATTTTGGGACCAATAGATTGAAAGGAAGCATGATGAAGTTTCACAGTTCGTTCTTTATGATTCTTTGCTTTAAAATTATTAGGCAAAGAAGACCAGATGTCTTGGTTTCATCAAGGCAACAATTTTTTAAGACCCTATTTTAGTGATTCAACAATTTTTACTGCAATGCTAAAATGACTTTTTGGGGGTATTTTTTATGCTATTAAGCAACTCACACCCTGAAGTACCATCTGCTGAGAAATGTTGAATGCTTTTTCTATTTCTCAATATTTAAATGTACTTATATAAAGGAAAAAATCATGGTATGTATATGTCTGTGTGTGAGAATGTATGTGGAAAACTGCCTGAGAGAAAGGAGTTATGCTGTGGTGTGCCTATAGGATGTAATTAATGGTAAATACTCCATGACAAACTCTAGACTTGACTGGAGCAGTCTCCATAGTAAAATATATCAACACAGAATAATTTATTTGACATCTGATTGATTTTTATGTTTCTTGATAAATATCTTAACTATATGATCACTTTAAGAGACATTGAACTACCTGGAAAGAGAGTAAAAATATTAGAAAGTACATTGTTGGTAAATGTTATTCAGTCTTTCTGCCAGTTTTATTTGTGAATGCATTACTGGTACTAGCTAATGAATACATTCAATACATGACATTTCAAGGTAGGAAGATGACTTTCTCAGCTAAGCCACAATTGCACTTTTTGTTCTTTGAGGAATTTTTCTGTTTCCTCAACTGTTCAAAACTCTGAAGTTCTTAAATTCGATTCTTTGCATTACTGCTTGACAACATTTGTGATATCACAAATATATTTTTTCTAAATTTCAGCAGTCACAAACAAGTAATAACAGCACATCTATCCATCTGGCCTAGTAAGGAATTTAAAATTGCACTGTATTGTGCAGAGAGAAAATATGATTACTCATGGAGTCTGAGGATCTCTTCACACAGAGAAACAGTAAAGAGAGAACAAGATTAGCACTACTATCAATTTATTTCATGGCACTTGGCAAATCCTTTAGTTCAAAATTTTCAATTTTGATGACTAAACATGTAAATTGAGAGCATTTAAAACAAAAGGAAACATTGAGCACATTTAACATTTGCTGAATTCACAGAAATTTTTTTCTGCTTATCTGCTTTGATTCTACTGATGAAATTCATTTAATGTATAAAAAAATCAAAAAAGTCTTGTTCCATTCCTTTTACCACTGCTTTTTCATATAAGTGTATCTCTGCAGCAGCACACTGTATCTTTCTAAATTTAATGAATTTGTCTTTTAGGTACCAGTAAAAGTTAACAAAAATAAACATTTTAAAAATATAAATACACAAAAATATGCCAGTACCCATAATGTTCTTATAAGTAATGATGAAATATCAGATAAAGTTTTGCTGAAGCTTTCCCAAATGAAAAAAATAATCAAAATACTAATTTTAGGAAACATCCATCAGTGTTAATGTACTTAGAGTCAAACTTGATATATTAGCCAGGAAAGGTTTCCACCATAGGTTAGCTACAGGTTTTATGCAAGAACGCAATAGACATCTGAAAATTTACTTTGAAAAGTGTCCTTAAAATGATGAATATCAACTGAATTAGTATTAAAATATAAACTAAAGTGAGAATTTTTTCATATGAACTGGAAAGTTCGTATTTCCTCTGTTTTCCTGTTGCATGATATTATTCCTGCTGATTTTTTTTCAGTTTATAATAGGGCCTTAACTAGTGGTTGCAAAATGGCTTAAAAGGGATAAACACTATTGTTACAAGTGCCAATTGGGCTGGTTAATTTTTTTTTTTTTCCAATGTATTTGTGAAACACACAGAGGCAATTTCCTCATTCCCTGATAAGCGGGACTGCTGGGAAGCAGTGGAGTTTGATTAAGTGCATGTGTAGGTTTGTATGTGTTATCCTTTCAATCCTTTCTATACTAACCAGTGGAGTTGAAGTGTTCTATTATTAGAATGATTTGGAATGTTTTTGACAACATTTAGCATTTTTGAAAATCGCAGTTGAATTTACCGTCTCCATTAAGAAGGAAAAACTGTAACATTTTATAATAGAGGCTTAAGTTCAAACTCTTTTTGTGCCATTTACTCTCCAGTAATGCAGAGCTAGGATAGATTTTTTAATCCTGTTTGGATGCAGTTAATCCCCAGTTATGTTTCCTGGGAAGTACCAGGCACTGCTTTGCTCTAGGAATGTGCCAGCCACAGGCAGGTGGACACCTGGGACTGAACGCAGTTGCCAATGCCTCAAGCAGACTGCTAGGTAAGAAGAGCTGCTGTGGAGAGAGGAGACAGGGGCAGCAGAAGTCATAGAGACACATTTCAGAGACAATCAGCAACACATCCAGGTCGACTGAGTAGAGCAGTCTCCTCAAGGACTGCTATACTCAAAACCAGTACGCAGTGGTTCCCCCATCACTCCTCCCACTACTTAACCAAACCTGAAACCAAACACAAGCTGACTCAAACTGTGTTATCTATTCCTGAGCAATGTATTTATTTAGCAGCTGCTCAGCCTGAGAATGGTGAAGGTCAAAGAGTGGTACAGCACTCTCTGTAGGACAGTTTCTCTATCTTTTGTCTTTAGCAGTTTTCAGCAACACTTCTTGTTTTCAGTGAGTGTCTGTTCATTTCAGTAGGCAAATACAGAAAAGTTCATTTTGCAAAACAGAGTCCTTAATGTCCTGCATGGGTATCAGTGTATATTGAAATGCATGAATGTAATCTGTATAATGTTTATTTTAACCTGTCTCACAAATCAATTTTTTTCTCTTTTGAAAGAATTGAGAGGGTCTGAGGTCTTCTCTTTTTCTGTTGGTTTTGTGTTTCTGGGACTGAACTGTTTCATTATCCCTAATTATATGATGAGCTACTTAGAAAATAAAAGGCACATTGAAAAATAGCTCGAAAAGAACAAAAATAGCCCTACAGTTAATTATGATAAAAATACCAAACACTTGTCAGCATTCCATTAACATCTTAATGAGGGGAAAATAACCCTCATCCGTTGCAAAAAAAAAAAAAAAGAGTTGCTTTAAAAAAAAGAAATCCCAACCTAGTTGGTAAATTTTACAGCCGGAAAGACACGGCTAATTTCCCCTTATTAAAATCTCACTAACTGGGTACCTAAGAGTTACCAAGTGTGAAGAGAACAGTGAGGCTTCTACTCTGGTTGTTATTCAGCTAATGTCCTGCAGGAAGATTAATTAGACCGCAAGACCTTATATTAATAGGACTCATTAGAGCAATAGATCTGTAAGGGAAGGGAATGGAGGCTGGACAGCTATGATTTGTGGGGTGATTTCTCCCACATGGCATAGAAATTGCTCTCAGCCTGCATTCATTTCCTCAGTTGAGTATCTTCTTCTTTCTGTGATGAGGTTATGTCCTGGGCCAGGCAGGTAAGAAGGATGAACCCCAGACCAGATCACTCTTTTGATTGTGGAGGGCTGGTAAGCCATGCTCTTGGCAGCTGTGATAAGAAAATGGTTCTCCCGGGCTCTTGCAGGGGGTGACAGCGCAATGAGGAAAGCAGCGTAGCTGCGCTGGTCTAGCAAAAGGCAATACCTGCACTAAGGGTGTGGCAAGATTATAAGCTATTTTTATTCAGATATCACAGTGCTGACATATTAGTCTTTTATTTCATGGTCCTTCAAAAGGTCAACATCTCTCCTAATTCTTGACATAGTACTAAAAACTACACTTATTTCACTATACTGTCAATGGTATTTAGCTAAGAAAAAGATGCTGGAAGTTCAGATGGGAAAAAGTGGAAAAAACTCCATTTTGAAAAATTTATGATTTACATCAGCTCCCTACACACAAAAATAAATTTTGTACACAAAAAATAACTTCCATTATATATGTGTATATATATGTGTTTGTGTGTGTGTACTTACAATAACTAATTAATAATTCTAAATATACTTATATTTCAAAAAGAAAATTTACTAGAGTTACTTCTTTCTTCCACCAATATAATCTGTAATTATCTGTCAGAAGAACAGATTTGCCTTTTTTAATCTGTAGCTATCCTTCCCATACTTTGGAGAAAAAAATTAAACACATCTTACTTCCAGAGCATATTGATTTATGAATACCTAAGAGCAAAAAACCAAACACAAAAACGAGGAAAAAAAAACCAACCTGTGATCTGTATTCTTTTAGGTAGTTAAATGATCTCTTGGCAGTCTAAGCATGTCACTGAGCAACACTGTTAGAGGGAAAGTGCGCTTCACCGTGGACGCTTACTATGCTTTCACATAGCAGTAGACTTTCTTAGGGATTTAATGCTGCAACTTCAACAATTCATCTGAATACCCCTTCCTCAACACTTCTCTATTTCACTTGTTGAAAAGTATGCTATCCTGCTGCAAATATGTGACCTGTCAGGTCGTATTTGACTGAAGTATTAAAAGTTCAACATCATAGTAGCTGCTCTGCTAGGTGCTGATGGGTGAGGCAGAGACGTATGCTCTACCATCTAGTCGCCATGACTATTGATTACCAAATGAAAAGAGACTTATTTCAGACCTATTTGTAGAAGGTCTCTGCAGCCCAGAAGAACATCTGTTGGTGACCTGTATCTTTATCACGCTTTGAACACCAAAACAACCAGTGACATTTTTGAAAGATTTGGGGGTTGTGATATACTAAGTCTATACCCGGTAGGATTGCCGTCCTCAGAGAGATTTCTGAGGCTCACATTCAAAACAGTGCATCTTACAGATGATGGAGATGGCAGTGGCTGTATGCTACAGCCACTAAAACTCAGCAGTTAATGTACCACTGTGTGCAAGATGTTACAATTTTTCTTGCTACTGCGTAATTAAAAATGACATCTAGCTTTTTACTTTTGACCATTGTAGCCATAAAAAGACCATTCTTTTCATAAAAAACCAGTCTAAAAGTACATTATGAATAGTCCTCATCCATTAGCATCCAATAATTAACACTGTGCTCTGTCTGCATGTCTTTACAAGGACATTTTTGTCCCCCCAGCTTTAGCAACACCCTACTGAGACAATCATAGCTACCATTTAGACGAGGAAGAAACAAGGGCTTTATTACTTTACTTTTCCAAATAGATTACATGATGGTAAACTGCAGCACATGGAAATACAGTTTGAAAGATACAAAGAGAGGCAGACTTTCTATTTTGATGAAGTGAACTACCTAGATTTCCAAATGAAAGGCTTGATTCATGCTGCAGCTTATTGCTTAACTGCTTATGTATGTTTCCAGCATTTGAAATGATACAGTATACAGCTACAGCCAAACCACGAGATGCACAAATTGAACTAGTAAATATCACACTGAATTCAGAATGATAGTCACAGACATTTATAATCTCCAACAGCAAGTTTCTCAGGCTGCCACATGCTTTTACTTTAAAATGAATGTCAAGGATTTATCTATATTCTCGAACACACTGCAGGAGTGCAATGCATTCTTTATTTGCAAACTGTAGGAAATTTTTCTGAGTAAATACATAAATTGGCATACTCCATCTTAATGGAAAAACTATTATTTTAATTACTAGGGAGTGGTGTACCCTTTTGCTTTGGAGTTTTTGAATTAGTATATAATTACTTCATCACAAATAAATCCCCATTTATTTCTTTCATTTCAGGGAATTAAAATGAAGATAACTCATTTTAGAGAATGTTCAATATTACCCCAGGGTTATCAGAAGGACAAACAGTACCATATGGGAATGAGGGGGCAGGATGCAGGTTTAGGAACAACTGAAGACAGAGAAAATTTAAATGTAAAATAATATACACAAGCACTTCTGATTATTGGTGTTAATGAATGTTTATCTTGCAAACTTTGTTGCCAAGAAGCAGAAGTCATCTTCACCAATAAACTAGATGTAAAAATTGATCACTGGAGGAAAAAAAAAGGAAAAAAATCCCACAGCACAGAGTATAAGAAACCTGATTAGGAGTCATGTCAAGCCCTGGGTATTGTCATAAAAATATTGTCCAGTTTTTCTTTACAAATACCAAAACTTCTTCAGTGGGCTTAGTTTTAGAGCCCTTCCTTTATCATTGCATGCCCCTACTTCAAGTAACATCAGAGCATACTCCAACAGGAAATCTTTTCCCTTTATTTGATGTTGGTGTAACTGGTTCTTCGACTGACTCAAATCATCACAGCTCTTTGGACTCAAAATTATTTTAGGTAGCTGGCACTTATTTGGATTTGCTTCCTCTAGAGAGATGGAAAAGATGATTGCAGTTTATCAAATCCACTGTATACACATTAAATACTACCCAAGCTTTAAACATAAACAGAAAGTTTCATCAAGCAAACAGATACATTCTGGCTTATAAACTGGAAAGCACATACATGAAAGAGCAGCATTTAAGTAAGGGAGAAAGTAAAAAAAA